>JANCOA010000037.1:430879-447968 GCA_024363135.1 Leptodoras oyakawai
GGACATGCAGACTCCACAAAGAAAGGACCCAGACCGCCCCACCCGGGGATCGAACCTGGGACCTTCTTGCTGTGAGGCGACAGTGCTACCCACTGAGACACCGTGTTGCCTAGTTGGTTATTTGACTGGTTTAATTTTGTAGAAGTAGGCAATGATGTAACTATTCCAGTGTTAGTAGCTAAAGTACTCAGAAATTACTTTTTGTCATTTTTATGACACAGCAGGCACAAAACCATTATTGCAGGGATACTTAGCGTTTCAGTCCATATCTGCAGTGTAGTGTATTTTGAAGCAGAAAGAGTCAACTTTGCTGGTTGGTGAGCTGAGTTAAATGATTTGACTCACAATGATTTGGTGTAATTTTTAAACAAGGTTTAAAGGTACCAAGGTACTTACAGGAAATGATACAGTTCAGTATCTGGAGATGGTAGAATTGGCCTGCTGCTAATATTATGCAAAATCAGTTAAGACATCTGGAACATTAGAGTGACACCTTGCAGACTTGTACAGCCCTGTGCAAGTGCACCTAATTTAAAACCCAAACATAGCCTGAAAACCTGACAGATTATATAAGATGATGTGTTGTCTAACGTCAAAAGAAGACCCAAGACAAGGCTCAGTAAACCAGCTGGAAAGCACAGGAAAGCATGGTGGGTACATTTGTTTCCCATGATAGCATTAAAAGATGGGCTGTGGATTGGTCAGCTTCTCATTTGAAGATTCTTCAAACCTTCTCATTCTCATTTGAAGATTCTCATTTGCACCTCATTAACTTCCATGCTTCCAAGTTCTGTGTATTTTTGGTTTTGTTATTGCAGTTTGTGGGTTCCATATATTGTATTCTTTAACACTAGCATGGCCAAAGCTATGAAAATATTCCTAAGGCATCTTGGCCGCTCCATAGCCCACTCCCCTGCTGTGAAGTGATTAGTGCCCATTTTCTTGGTAATGACTCTCAGTGCATTTATAGCACCGACCCCCACATTTACGGAAAGCATGAGTCGAAGTCTAGGCAAAAGCAAACGCATGACTAAGCAAAGCAAATTTAGCTGTATTGTAAGTTTCATAAATATATTCAAGACGTGCTTCAAGTATTATATTTTGCGGACACGTACTACCGGATGTATAGCACAACAGTAATTTCGCTGTATCCAGCTAAAAAATAAAACATCTACAGTTTGATTTCCACTCCTAGCAAATGTTCTTATTGTAAAATATACTGTAGAACAATATACACTTACACTGCGTAAGGCACTTCTGTAGAAGACGTATTTGGGCTTCCAGCCCAACCCACAAAAACAGGAATTCAAAAAATGTGTATACTGTGGAGAAATCAGCCCAGATGTTGCAGGGCATGAATGTTTTAAACTGAGTGTGACACACTGATCATCTACTAAACTACTAAACTCCAAGCATGGGTAAGCCACAAATGTTCCTAGCTAAGGAGGCTGGCTGTTCATAGAGCGCTGTGCCCAAGCAGATCAATGGAAAGTCTAGTGGAAGGACAGAATGATGTACCAGCAAAAGAGATGACCATGTTTATGATTATCAAACAGATTCCAAGGTCCTCTTTTCCGATTAAATTAAAGTGTGCCTTTCATTTGGGAATCAAGGTCCAAGGGTTTGGAGGAAGACGGGTGAGGAACAGAACCCAAACTGCTTGAGGTCCCGTGTGAAATATCCACAGTCAGTCATGATTTGGGGTGCAGTGTCTGGTGCAGGTGTTTCTTAAATCCAAGGTCACTGCAAGAGTCAACCAGAATGTTTTAGAGGACTTCATGATTCCTTCTGCTTAGGATCTGTATGGAGATGCACATTTCATCTTCCAGCAGGACCTGGCCCCTACCCCCTGGCCCTAAACCCCTTTGAGAATCTATGGGGTATTCTCAAGAGGAGAATGAGGGCCACCAGACCCTCAGAGCTGACAGCAAGCATCAAGGAGATCTGGGCTTCCATAACTCCCAGGCAACGCCACAGGCTGATTGCCCCGATTGACATATCTTTTGAAAGAACCATATTTTGATTGATTTTATCGTGGGCCCTGAATCTATAATCATAGAAAGTTTATCTTTTTGAATGGAATTATGGAACTTAATAAACTTTTCCTTGATATATATATATATATATATATATATATATATACAGACAGAGGGAGGGAGAAAGAAAGAGATTTTACTAGCAGAAACTTAATGCTCCTCTCTCATTATTTACATAACAAAAGTTGGCTGATGGCCCTCTAATTGTTGGCAAGTAGGAGGGGTGATGTCATCAGGATCTAGAAATCCCAGCCATGCCAGTGTTAGGTGATTTCTGGGTCTATAGGATGCAGGGTTGAGGAATCAAGGAGGTTTTAGATGTTGTTAAAACGGTTTGGACTGGCATTTTAGATGTTTCAGACTGAACATTTTTTTATCCAGACCTCATTTTCAGTTCTACTTCTGTGCATTAAGAACACGGCCCTCCTTCTTTGAGAGCAAGGTGATAATGGTTTCTCTTTTCATTTGACAAGTCTCTTGTTTAATATCCTCTTCTGCTCAGCTCTGAAGATCGATGGAGTGCTGAAATTTAATCTGCGTGTCTAAGCAACTTCTTATCTGATGCTCCAAGCCCTTAATATGAAGTTTGAGTTTGTTGTGCCTTGCGTCAATGATGTGGGCGGTCGAATCCTGCATGAATTCGTACAGTCTTTTCAACAACATTGACACTGTTGACATTTTATTGGCACTAAAATACCGGGTAAGGAGTCTGTCACTTTGTCTCTAGTGACTCATGGAACAGGACTGCTCTGCAAAAAAACTTTTCCAGCTGGCTCCCACACACACACACACACACACATACACACACACACACGATTCAGCATCCATCTTCCTATGGAGATAATGCCATTATTATAAGGGGCTCTGTTTGCACATCACACGGCGCGCTTGTAAATTTATTCTGATGAAAAATAAATGGAGCCCTAAGCGCTTAATTGGCAGTAACCTTTATCTTTGTTTAATTACGAGATTTCATTACTGAGCAGAAGAACGCAACCTGACCAATAAGAACAGACCTGAAAGGAAGTGATGGGGAGGAAACACAGTGGTGTGCAGATAAAGGGGAGCTTATCGGCGTGAGTGGAAAACATCACGTTGACAAACACAACGCCGTAAACGGGCAGCAAGTTGTAAGTTTAGACATGTCGGTTTAAACAAGCAGCAAGGTCTTACTTTGGTAGTAAGAGAAGGCCGTCCTTCCGATTTTACACTGAGTCAGTGGTACGACCAGTATGTTTCTATCAGCTGACCTGAGGGCCCGTGGTGGGACGTATCTAATAACCATGTCCCTGAGGTAGTGTGGGGCGAGTCCATGGAGGCATTTAAACACCAGTAAAAGAATCTTAAAATCAATTCTGAATGACACTGGTAACCAGTGCAGCTGTTTGAGGACTGGTGTAATGTGATCCCTCATTTTAGAAGTTTTTTGAGGACTTTGTTAGATGAACCATAAAGAATGCTATTACAGTAGTCAATTTTGGATGTAATGAAAGCGTGGATGAGCTTTTCAGCGGCAGGAAAGGAAAGTGAGGGACGGAGACGAGGTATATTTTTGAGATGAAAGAATGCAGTTTTGGTAATTTGGTGACTTACGTGTTGTTCAATAATAATAATCTTAATCTTGTTTTTGATACACACTTTGATTGTACATGCAGGTAAGCAGCTTAGGGTCATTGAAAACGTTGTTGTCGTTTATCTTTGGTCTATTTTTCATTATTCGCTTATTATTAAAGTGAAATATTAAAGATGATTGATGTCTTTTAATTTTTTTTACTTTATGGGACTTGTACAGTGAGTACAGAGCGAGGGAACACCGTTATATCACTTCACCGGAAGTCCTGTCGTGCTGCTGCTACGTGATTGGCTGATTCAAATTTACCTCAGGGAGCCGTTGTGTGATTTATCATGCTAAATGCTAAACAACAGCCGAGTACTGTAATCACTGTTGATGTCGTTCCAGAGCGTCCCAAATACAGCCGATTTACTGAACGAGTTTCCCTATGAAGGGCCCTTGGGACTGTGTAGTCTGTGCAGTCTGTAGGGAGCAGGGATACAGCCTGCGATTGGAACGCAGCCTAAAACCTGTACCATCGCCTCAGTTTCGGATAATTCGTCTTCACGGGTTTGTGATTCATTTTTAAACATGTTTAGTGCCGATTTAGGTACAGTACTACTAAAAAAAGATGTTACAGGTGATATAGAGGCACTCTGAACGCAGTTTGTGGTTGTGTGTATCAGCATGGAGGTTATTAGAACCTTTTTGATTCGCTGCTAATGTCTACAGCGTAAGATCGTAAGAAGTACGGAATTCATCTTTCTGAAATGAAAGAAGGTTTGACTTTTCACTCCGAACTGTAAGTAGTTTATATTTTCGCCATTTTTACACCGGCAGGTGTGAGTTATTAATTAAAGCGGTAATTAGTGGGCGGGGCTTATGCGTTTACCTGTTTGGTGAGGTGTGAGATCACGTGGTGATGCTGTTAAACCAATTAAATTGATGTATTTGTTTCGTGAGCCAATGAAAAACCGGTTTGTCCGATTTAAACCCGGAAGTCTGGCCACGCTGCTCTTTGAGCACGTTGGATGGTAGCAAACGCATCGGGGGGTAAAAGGTGAAATCTGTATCTTAAACAATCTTCATTTTACAGGAACTTCAACTCTAAGGAAGGTTTTTTTTTCTGTTCAGACTTCACAGCATGAAGGACTGCAGGCAAAACGTCGCATCAGATTTATGCTGGCTGTAGTAATTTCCGTCACCACGTCCTCCTTTTCAGCACTTGTTATTCCAGAGCAGATCACAAGAGCCGTCATGTCTTAAGCAATTAAAGCCACGTTTCTGAAGTCAAACAGGACGCATTTACATGCTAATTAAGGAAGAAAATGTCTTCCTAAAAACATTCTGTCTGAAACCAGGAAGAAAACATTCAGCGTTGTGGTGCAGAAGGAAAATAAAGATGATCCGGTCATTGGTGGTACTCTGACGCCATGTAGGCAACACGGTTCATTACGTTTTAGCACAAATATTCTAAAAATTCCCTTTTTTAAGTCTTGTTCAACATGCAGACCGTTTATAGTTGCATTCAGCATTTCCAGCAGTTTTTATTTACATGTCCATCATGTTTTCCTTTCCTTCTACAGGCCACTGCACCAAACACCACACTGAAACTGTTCAGCTCCATTTAGTGACAGCAGTTTGGTCTTTTCCTACTGTGACCTTGTGTGTACTGTAGACTTTTTGTTAAGAAGGGAAGTGTCCTTTGGCTTTGGAAAGGTGAGGAAGCGTAGTTGAAAACGTTTTGCTAAAACAGCAATCCTATTAGACACTTCATTCCTTTATATCCTTGTAATGATAACTTCTAGTTTCCTGTTAAAACCCATACCCCTGCCCCCACCAACTTTTAACGTTTTTCTAAAACAGCAATCACAATTCCTATTTTCTTCATATCCTTGTAATGATGAATTCTAGCTTCCTGTTAAATCCCATAACACCCCCCCCACCACCCACTCTTAACTAGTCATAGGTCGTACTGTGCCGAGGCTTCGGAGCGTGTGTCAAGAAATCCAGGAAGTATTTCATAAAGCACGTATCGAGGCTTGCTTCTTTAAGAACAAGTGACGTCACCGATGACGTGGGAAGCCTCGGCGGTTCCCTTGGATTTCCCCTGGCCGAACCGAACATAAGCAAGTCAGAGAATCCTCTCGAGAACTGGGAGAGGCAGAGGGGCATACATCCACACCTTTATAGGCTTGCTGTGGGATATTGGTGCACCCCTGCATCCTCAGTACCATGTGAAAGCTGGAGAGGTCCTATCAAAAAAGAGAAACCGCCAAGTGCTTGGACCACCAAAGTCCAAGCACAGTGGAAAAAATCCTGTTTCTTAATAAAAATGAAAAAAGTCCATGACACCAGTTTTCACAAGCACAATCCTATAAAAACACCACTGAAATTTAAACATGAATAAACCTTTATTACTTTTACACACTCATATATATCATCATCAATGAATGGATGAATTAAGCACACAAAATCATATTAAGATGTATTTATTTCTATTCTTGGCAGTGGTTATTCCCATGTTAACACTTGCATGGGAGGCAGGAGTCATCATGTCAGTTGAAATGACAATAATAGCTTTGACCAGCAGGGGGGTTTGTGTGCAAATGAAGCCTCGAGAAATAAACCTTTTCTCAAACCAATTTGATGGAAAGCGTCGAGGCTTCATCAGCCCATCACTACTCCCATTATAAGCTTCTTCAGCCAATTGTGATGTGCTCGGATCAGATCTGTATCTCAACAGTTGGCATTCATGTCCTGAGTGACCTTCAGCATTCAGTCTTTGACGAGAATGCTGCATATTTGAAATTCTTTAAATGCTTCAAATTTTTCAGAATCACGATTATCTGATTGAATTATTTTATGTAACACTTCCTGCTATTTTCGCCACTATTCTCAGACATATCGTCTTTCTAACGCTAGAGACTGCGTGTTCGGAAACCATGTGCTCATATAGTGCAAAACCAGGAAATACACAGGAAGTAGAGACGTTGACCTCTGCTGGAGGGGAGGGGTACTGCATTGGGACGTTTATGGAAAAGTTTGCAGAAAATACTAAAGTTTGTTGTTAAGAGTCGGCAGATGGAACCGAGGAACAAGAGGGTCGTAAACTCATCAGCGAGAGGCTCTGAAATGATTCCTCTTCATCATTCATTTATGATTCTATATAATCTTAGAGCCACCTGCAGACAGAAGGACACACACACACATACATTCCAGCTTGTTAAATGTCTAGACTATTTCTCATTTGCACAATTCTCATATCTTGTAACCTAGCTTTTTTGATTCTGTGTCCTCTTTTCCGTCTCAGGTCTCACACCCAGCTCAGTCCAAATCAAATTTCAAATCAAAGCGTGTGTGACAAGTCCTGGCGTTATCGTATCACCCTAATAGCATCAGGTATTATTTGATGGAATAGTAATTGAAGCACTTTTCATGAGGTAGGAACTGCGCAGAGACACATCTGTGAAACAAATCTGGTATTAAATATGCAGGAGCTAATTTATAAATTCCTTTTTGCGTGCGATGCGTGGCACGGCGCCTGAAGAGAATTGCAGCAAGTCTCGAGCATATTTATGATCTCACGTCGGCTTCAAATACTCTCCGTTTCTCTTTGTGTCCACTCTCAAAAGCTGATGCAGAAGCTGATTCATAGTGCTAAACAATGAGCATTTTCTGTAAAGAATAAAACATGACAGGAAGTAATTTGCGGCAGCTCACAGTTTCGCTATAACAGCGCGTCTTTTATTCGTCTTATGCCGCAGAAATTTGCCATAGATTGTGTATATTTTTTAAAGGCATTCTATACTTTCTTTTATCTGTGTATAATTACATTTATGTCAGAAAGCCTGTGAAACAAGTTCCTGTTTTCAATTTTCCCTCTCTCTTAAAGTTATTAAGATAACTGCAGCTTGTCTTGTTACAGAGATACCACAAAGCGTCAACATAAAGATAAGGTTCTGACTGTTAGGAGTCCACGAGTTCACGCCCACTTCTGTTTCCGGTTTCTCAGGTCCCGCCTTTTAATTTCTTTTTCTCTTCTCACTGGTTGTGGTTCTTTCCACTTCCGGTTCCTTCCCCTATTTTTAGGCCGTCTCTTCTGGACTCTGGCGGGAAATATTGGTTTCTGTTTGGTTTGGTTTGGTTTGGTTTGGACTGGACTGTTTGTGCGTGATCTCCAGGCACCACGCCTCCGTGCTTCTTCTCCCGGCAGGTTCTTTGTGACGCCCACTTCTCTGGACGTCACCCTGCCACTCATCTCATTGCCTCAGCGCTTCTAAGCGCCCCTTCTCCGGACTTCAGTTTCCTTATTCTTTATTCCAAATTGCAAAGACAAAGCATTGCTGAGAAAAGAATTCACTTCCTGTTTGGGGACTTTGCTGTCAAGTGTGTTTGTTTGTTATAGATGTGCATATATCCTGCATATCAGAAATCCATTATATTCAGACTGGTATCACTGGACTGTAACCCAGATTTTGTTAGGATGTTACAAATGCAGAAGAAGAAGAAAAACACATGGCGGAAATCATACAGACCATCATCATACAGACTTGACCTTGGCATGATCCAAAGAATCAAAGGAAAGTGGAACTGTGCTTTTAGGACTTAACACAATTACTGAAACCCTGCTAGTGGTGCTGGAGAATTTAATTCAGATACAACAAAATTGGTGTGTAGATAGATTTTCTATTACTGTGCCAAATTTGATTTAAAAAAAAAGGCACACTGCATTTCAATATTCAGCCTACAGAATAGTATTACAGAACAGAGTATTTCTACAGCGTTCACGTTGCTACAGCTTATTAGTCAAGATTCAACAATTCAACTGCTTCACTTTGTCTGTAGATCGTTTAACACGTATATAGAGTATATGTGACGTTTAATAAACATACCTATAGGGTATTTGTAACATTTCAACAGCTTGTTAAGGTTAGGAGTTAGGTTTGGGGTTAGGGTTGCGTTTAGGTATGTGGTTAGGGGTTAAGACTGGGGATAGGGTTTAAGGTTAGGGGGTTAGGTGTTTGGTTAGGGGTTAAGTTTAGGGGGTTACTTTTGGGGTTAGGGGTTAAGGTTGGGCGTTACGGTTGGGGGGGGTTAGTATTAGGGTAGGGGTTAGGAATAGGCTGTTGGGGTTGGGATGGGGGTTAAGATTGGGTGTTAGGAATAGGGATTAAGGATTAGGGGTTAAGGATGGGGGTATGGTTTTGGGTTAGGGGTTAAGGTTAGGGTGTTAGTATTATGGATGGGGCGAGGGTTAGGTGGTTGAGGTTGGGATGGAGTTAGAGGTTAAGATTGGGGGTTAGAAATAAGGATTAGGTTTATGGGTTAAGGTTAGGGGGTTAGGTTTTGGGTTAGCGGTTAAGGTTAGGGGTTAAGTTTGTGGTTAGGGGGTTAGTATTAGGGTTGGGGTTAAAGTTAGGGGTTAGGTTTTCGGTTAGGATTTAAGAGTTAGGGGGTTTGGTTTGGGGTTAGTATTAGGGTTGGGGTTAGGGTTAGGTGGTTGGGGATGTGTTGGGGTTAGGGGTTAAGATTAGGGATTAGGGTTGGGGTTTTGGGTTGGGATTAGGGTTGGGGGAGAATGTTCAATAAAGAAATTGTTTTTTGAATATTTATATACCATATTATGTTAATTATTTTATATACCATAAAATGTTACAAATACTCCGTAAACCATCTGAGCAGACTATCAAAATAAAGTTTTACCAAGAAATGTACCTCACATGGCCTGCCATAGATTCATATATCAAAGAAGAAGACGACCATGACATACATTTCTAATAGTGTAGCCCTTTATAATAGCTACCGAAATGTAATTTAGTAAATGCATTTTTTACCCTTTTCAGTAAAAAAAAACCCTGTAGTGTTCATTGTGTAATCTTTATTAGTCCAATCTTTACCATTGTTAGGCCTCTATTATAACTGTAGCATAAGGTCAATGGAAAAGACTATTGAATCACTCGCAATTATTTATATGACAGCTAGAACTTAATAGTCATGACAGGACCAGTCCTGATCAGTTCTTGGCCACCATCCCACTTTAATTCTCCTGTCCTCCAGCAGAGCTGCATGTTTTAAAAGAAGGATTTTAATTAAGGTAAATGGCAGGTAGGAGTATTGCCACAGCGACCTCCTGGGTAATCCGGCTGTAATGAGTTTCATTAGGTACGAGTCACTGTGCTAAACCCAGAGGAATAGCGGTGGTGGCTTGAGTCACACTACACTCCCCCTGAGGTCAAACCACACTCCCGCATGCACTTGCTTGCCTTTAGGTTTCATCAGCTCGACGTCTCTTTAACGAGACGTGGCAGATGTGCAGCTTGTCATGATTTTGTCATCTAGTTTGGTGAGACACCTGGAAAACAGCTGTTTCTACCTGGAGTTATCTCAATCAACACTTCCAGTAAGGGTGAAGATTTCTGACTTCCTTGGAGAGAAAAAAACAAACAAACAAAAAAAAGTATGAATATTAATGCGATAAACCTTTCTGCAGTCGGCTGACTCCTCTGAGTGTCAAATTATAGCTTCACACACCTGATCTTCTAGCTGAAATTGAAAAAGCTCTGCGTTGAATGATTTTAGCAGAATTGAAAAGTTCTACTCCTGTATATAAAGAGCACTCACTTTTCAGCATAATTGGAGAAGTTGGACAAAATAATTGTGCAGAACAAAAATAAAAACCAGAAACAGGCTCAGGAACACAGTTGCAAGGTTTATTAGAGAACTGTGGCTATAAAGATATGCAGGTTTCTACGTATTTTCTGCGCAAACCACACAACTACTCAACTCTGTCCATTTCTAGTATCATGTTCAACACCATGGCCAACCAGGCTGTAACAGTTAGTGATGCAATAATAATTAAATAAAATGGCAAAACCTCGTACGCCATGTATGTCACCATGTGGAATATGTGGATCATTGATCATCGGGACAAATATTTTTTTTTTTAAACTTATTTCTAACACTACAAGCCATACTGTGTTTCAGAGTTCAGTCAAAGTTAGAAGCTTCAGGATGCTTCAAAAGCAAGAGCTGTCGACTACGGCATCATATATTGTTTTCTTTCATGTGGCATCCTATGAAAAAAAAAATAATGCGTGACCACGGCTTCATAACTTGGGACGACATAACTTGGCCACAATTTCATGAGATAATTAAGTTGTGATCATGACTATTGAACTGGGCAGAATGAGATAATTAAGTCATTGCCACAACTTTGTAACTCAAGAGAACGAGATAACTAAGTAATGGCCATGAGTTTGTAACATGACGAAATGAGATAAACAAATCCTGTCCACAAGTTTGTTACTTGAGAGAATAAAATAATTAAGTTACGCTGCGACTTTGTAGAACAAAGGAGCTAGATAATTAAGTCAGGGGCATGCCATTGTAACTTGAGAGAACATGGTCATGACTTTGTACTTCAAGGAAATGAGATAATTAAGTGGTGACCGTGACTACGTAACTCAAGAGAATGACATAATAAGTCTAGGCGCTTACTTTGTAACGTGAGGGAAAGAGAGACGTTAGTTGCATCTAAGACTCTATAACATGAGCGTATTTGACAATTAGGTCATGACCATGACTTCTAAGCTCAAGAGAATGAGATAACCAAGTCGTGGCCATGAGGAAACAAGATAATTAAGTTGCGAGTACAACTTTGTAACTTGAGAAAATGAGATAATTAAGTTATGACTACAAATTTGTAACTTGCAAAATCAGGTTAATTAAGTTGTGACTGCAATTTTGTAACTTGGGGAAATGAGATAATTAAGCCATGGCCATGATGAAACAAGATAATTAAGTTGTGACTATGACTTGAGAAAACATATAATTCCTCAATTCCATCTTGCAATTAACTCCTGACCATGACTTACTTAATCTTGTTGACTTAATTATCTCATTCCCATGCCTTACTTAAGCCATGGCCATGCATTTCTTTTAAGTAGGGATGTCAGCAGCAGGACTCCATAGTATCTTTGTAAATATGGCTAATCAGTAGTTAACACTGGTAACTAATAAACACCACAGGAATGGCACTGAAGAGTAAGAACATGCCTCTCGCCTCCACGTCTTGGTTTTGTGGTGCAATGCGACAAAATTGAGAGTATCCACGGCAACTCCTTTGCCTCTACGTGGAACAGGATACAGGAAGCCGCAAACAGGATACGGGAACGAAAGAAAAGAGATAGAGGGAAAAGTCAGAAGTAGTTCAAAGTGTTTGAAGGGTTGAATCCTTGGAACTTTTTTTGCCACCCGTAGAATTAAAATGAGTCCATGGCCTTGAACTCGCTGAGGGCTTGAACTGGTGAGATGTGTTTCTTCTGCGAGCCTCGGCGCACACGGGTCTGACACTCCTCAGGCTTCTCCCTCTTTACCAGTGGCTTCTTTTCCGGCACCTTCATGCGCCATGACACAACCGGAGAATTGACTGCCGCTGTTCCGTACACCTTTTGGTACTTGGTGGAAGCCACGTACGAGGCCTTGACTGTCAGGACTACGGCATTCATCAGATTCTTGGCTGCCTGGATGAGGGATGTAGCACTGTCCAGCTGAAAGAGAGAAGAGAGCAAAGTCAGATGACTCTGTGGGTTTTATTTCACCTTCTCTCAGCACATCTTAGGGTGTGCACTTCAATGCGGTGTAACACTAGCTTAGCTGGTAATGACTTAAAAATCAATGCAAACAACATTCAATTCGATATGTTGGTGAAAAAAAAGCTGCTGCAGCCTTTTCCCCAGTCCAAATCCCTCGGTCTCGATTGCTTCTGTATTGTTTATGTATTGTGTTGGTGCTGATGTTGCAGGAACATACCCCTGAGACGATGAGCTCTCCTCCAAGGTTCTGGACTTCAGCTTTAACTTTGCTGCAGATGTTGAGCTGGTGGCAGTAGAGAGCAATTCTCTGTAGGTAAGCCAGCAGGTCTTGTTTACAAGCTGAATCAGGACACTGCAACATTTTTGAAAGAAGACACTTAGATCTGGACTGGCTCCAAATTTCAAAATTCAAATCATGCCTACACTTCAGACTGCAAAACGGCTCCTGACCGCTCATGCGATACGTTCTACAGAATGACATTAACGTGAGTGGAATCAAGCAGAAATACAGTGGCTTCATTTTGCTCCAAATGAACATGCAAAAAAACATTCCCTTACTCCTCTGTGGACTTTGAAATGTCTGAGGTTGTGATAGAGTATGACTTGCTCAGCTGGAAAGAATGACATTTTTCAGGAACAAACATACAGGAGCATCACAAAGACTCAGGCATGGCCTTGACTGAAAATAATAAATGAGTCTGTACTGACTTTCCTCACTCCCTTTACAGTACGATGTGTGCAAATATTTATGACACTACAAGACTTGTTCACCTGTGTTACAAAATGACATGGCTGTGAGTGCATTCAAGCAGAAACTCAGCAACAGCGACGACTCAGGCTTGGTTTTCTTCTAAATGAACACACTTTCTTCATTCTCTTTTACACTACAAAGGAACCAATGTCTGTATTTGTGACAAGACAAGACAAGCACAGCTGTGTTACAGGAATGACATTCTTACAGGTGGAGTCACGGACAAGCATCACATTTGCACCAAATATAAATGAGTGCATGTAGGCTTCACTTGCTCCCTCTGTACTACAGGTGGGGAAATATTTTTGTCTGGCTCACTTAGGCTTATTGTCAATGTCTATGGAAAGTGTTTCAAATGGCACTGCATGACCTGCGTAGCTTGGTTACAGAGTGACAGACTAACAACGTCTAACAAAACAAAAAAACAGCTAGATCGTTCCACCACTTCCTTTCAGAGTGAAAACAATATGCGCAATATACAGGAGCCTATGCAGAATACATTGTAATGCCACCTAGGCACATCATTGGTTGCATCTGCCAGTGTGTATATAAAGTGAGAGACATCTATGGACGCTTCTAGAGCTGTTTCTGCTGTGAGAATGGCAAGTTATTACGATATTGGTTTGGACTTTGATGTATGGGCACTTCAAGGGTGTATCGTGACTACAAGAATTCTGGCAAAACCTTGAACTTAGGAGAGCAGCCATTTTACATGATAGGCGTGCAGAATTCAGTGCTGGGGCCTCAACAAACCCAAGATCCTGTGGGGGGACCTACCAAGGATTAACTGTAACTGAAATTTAAAGCAGTGTTTAGGGTTGAATAAAGGCAGATTTAGGCTAGGTCTTTGTAAATTTTGGTTAGTGCCAAAACAAAGTGATTCATTTTTATAGCCATGGTCCTAGAATAGCTGCTCATACACTGACCCAAGATGTGTTTTTTTAGGATTTCACAGAGCTCCAATCTGAGCCAATTCAGTTCACACAGGCCTTCAGGGATCATGCGGTGACCTGGCTACTCATAAGTGCAGCCTGAATATCATACACTACAAAGGTAAAGATTAAAATAAAACACCACACTAATGGCATGTCGGCTTCCTGGACATGATTTCAAGCCTTTAATCATGTCTAAATCTCTATCTGACTCGTACCTTTCCACTGCCTTTCTTTCCTTAATATTTAACAATGCAAACTTTGAGTGGTTATTAACATCAATACCTAAATCAGTCATATAGTCACTAACACTACATCACAGCTAATCAGAGGCATTGAGGGTCAGAGGGAGAATAAATGTATGCCAGAAGCAGTGGGTGGTGCCCATTATTGCTGTTATTATTTTAGCATTTAAGATCAAGAACACGTTCAATCACTTTCATTCAAGAAAGTAGCTGGTCAGACACTTGAGATGTATATGTATGTGGAAGTAGACACAGCAAATGCATGTTTTTATACTTTTGCACATTCTACCCTTTTCTCCAACAAGGTTCTGCACGTCTAGAACCAAAACCTGGTAAGGTTCAGGGCTTGTTGGTAACTTGAGCAAGTTATTTATCTAGTGTAGCATGTTTAGGGTCACATCCATGATGTATTATTGTTCCTTTCCATTAGTTTGCTGAACCATTTCTTTTTGTCACCACTTGGAAGTGGACTGATCACCTTGCTCAGATGTCATCCAAATTCTCTATGAATCCAGGCCTATCCAGATGGCTGTAAAATGTAAATGCTTTCCTAGCACGGAGAAAGGTTTGATGAGAGCCATGTAAGCCACCTGTTTGGCTTCAGCTACAAATATGACCGAAATCTGCCAGGATAGAAAAAGGTTACACACAGATCCAGAATCCTGCTCTGTGTTCAGAGAGCTAAAGAGTCTGCCATGTTGGAGTGAGTGAAACACTAATTTTGTCTTTGGCACTGTCCAGCACTCGGATTACTCCCCCATCAGCAGGCCAATCGACTTCCTTGTCCAGCAGCCATTTTTTTCTCCTTTATCTAAGGGAAAAGAAATATCTCATAATTTGAAGTAACACAGCCTGTCACCGTGCCAGCAATGACTCAGCAGTTTCTTTCAAAACATGGCCACAGACAATGACGAACGGCTGATCGGGTGCACCGGCGATGCGTTCATATGGACAATCATTCACTCTTTGTGGCACCTTTGTTCTCCGAGCCTTTGTCATCCAAACAGCTGCCATGATGGATTGGATATTAAAAAGGGGCTGTCAGTGCATTAGCGAAAAGGTGCTCATTTGATAATGAACGCAACACCTCAGAGGTGTTAATTCAATAAAAAGAAGGCACTGGGTTTGATCCCCGTCCCCTTCACTCTTTTTCACGGGCCATCTGCTGATGAGGTCCACAGACGTGGCCAGACGGCTATGGACCACCGGAATCGTAGACTCTCAGATACTTTTCAGACCTGTGCTTGAAAAAGTTGCAGATGGATGTAATTGAGTCCTAGCAGTAATGCTGGTCAAGGTTGGGGGCTAGCATCACCTTAGTTGTGAAAATTATGTCCATGATGCTGTTGCACAAAGTGCAATGGTGCTTGAATGAACAGGAACACTATTATGTATTCATGGTGCATCCCTGGCACACAGTAGTATGGATGTGGTCCCAGCAAAGTACACTGAAGTACTATGAATACCTATGCAAGATACACAGCAATGCCACCTGTGCACATCATTGGTTGCACCCGGAATTGCGTATATAAAGTGATAGACATGTATGGAAGCTTCTAGAGCTGTTTTTCCACCATGAAAATGGCAGGTTATCATGATTTTGAAACTTTCAACACAGTTTAATAGGGTGTAACGTGACTACAATAATTCTGGCAAAACCACAAACTTATGTCAGTGAATGACAATAGACAAAAAAAAAAACTGGTCCTATTTACATGACATTTACATGATTTTTAAGCCTAATCCTTGCTTTAAAACAACATGACGAGAACTCTCTATTGTGGCTTGTGGCCTATCATGTAAATGATTTATTTAAAGGCACTTCAACAGCCATTTATTGATTTTTCATTTTATTTTCTCTCCATTCTGAGCAGGTGACAGAGATTAAAGAAATAAAAACTATTCTTTCATTCTCTCTCACTCACTCACTCGTTATCTAATCCTACTAATTGGTCACAGGAGGTTCTGGAGTCTATCCCAATGCTCACTGGGCAGAAGGCGGAGACACACGCCAGACTCAATTGATTGTTTTAAATCAATCAGTGTGGATGTCTAACTTGCTACCGTTATTGATATCTAAAACCTCTTAATAACCCTAATAACATCAATAATGTTATAGCAGCTCCAATTAAACAAAGGAAAGAAATATTTGTCCAGGAACTTCCTCCATGCTGGACTGTGACCGTCACGACAGATTCTAGCGCAAACGGCATCTCACCTGGTCGGCCACAGCTCGGGCCAGTTTGTCCATCCTGGATCCGGCTTCTGCAATCTTCTTGGCAGCGTTGATCACGTCAGACGAGTTCTTCAGCGGGCCTTTTCCCCTGCGAGCGCACGAACAAATGACTGCATTAGCACTGAATCAGCACAACACATCAAGTTTGCTGAGTGCTGTGATGAAGGCTAGACAATCTCTCGCACACACACTGTAAAAACAGATGGAGAGGGAAATAACAGTGTAAGATGAAAGATATTTATTCCTCAGTACGTTGAGAACGAGCTGCTCTGCTTAGTCGTGCTGTTACGGGAAAACAAGATGCCTCTGGTTCTCACTTACAGTACAGCAGCTATAAACAGTCGTTCCGTCACCAGCCTCTCTCCTTTCTCTCTCATGAAGTTAACAAGACAAAAACGCAGCCGAGAGACCAAAAAGTGCAAACGTCTGAAAAGTTAAAGAGCTGACACTGGAGACTCCTTCCATAAACATTACATAAGCAGGAAACGTCACAGAATCAACGACTTTTAAAATCCGTTTTAATAGTGGAGTGTCTGCTCTACAAATAAGTTGTTACTACAAGAAACAAGAACATGTTAATATAAACTTCCTGTTACAGAACAATCAGAATCCAGAAATCAACTGCGCTGTAGAGTAATTTAACACATCACTGATGTGTGTGATGGGCAGCACGGTGGCGCAGTGGATAGCGCTGTCGCCTCACAGCAAGAAGGACCCGGGTTCGATCCCCGGGTGGGGCG
>JANCOA010000037.1:607698-618114 GCA_024363135.1 Leptodoras oyakawai
ACACAATCACACACACACTCACCCACACACACACCCACACACACACTCACCCATACACACACCCCCCCACACCCACACACTTACCCACACACAATCACACACACACACTCACCCACTCTCACACACACTCACACACACACACACACACACACACACACTCACACACACACACCCATCATCAGAAAAAAATGAATTATTCTGTAGAAAATAGATTTATAGAAAAAATGAATTATAGAATTAAAACAAAAACAATAAAAATGAGAATAACAGAAAAGGAAAACATCAAAGAAAAATGATCAAAAGAGAGAGAAGAGGCAGAAAGAAACCACAATATAAGAAAGAAAGAATGAAAGAAAGAAAAGTAGCTGTTAGTTGAGAAAAAATGAATTATTGTGTAGAAAAATAGAATTATAGGATAAAAAAATGAGAATAAAACAGGAAAAATCTGAAAATAAAAGGGAGAAAAAACAAGAAGAAAGAAGAAACAGAAAGAATCCAAGATATAAGAAAAGTCAGAAACGCCGTGATGTCAGTGAGAGACGATCTTTTAACTCCAACAGCTACAGCGACACAGGTCTAATGATTACACTCTGGATCTTCTCCAAGGTACACACACTTTTTTGGGCTTATAAGGATGGAACCAGGCGGCGCTCGTTTCTCCGTGACCCCGCCGCGGTTGATTTGAAGGCAGTGAACTCCTTTAAAACAACAGCGATAAACTGGAACTCCGTATTAACCTTAACGTTCGGCCATTTGCTCAGAGCTAGAAATGTGGATGATGGATGTGGGGCTGCCTGGGTTTTCGGATTTCCAGAGAAGACCGAGCGTTCGCAAATGCATGAAAAACATGCTCTGATCGATTCAAGGTGAAAATGGAGGAGATGCCAAATATGGAAGGAGAAATGGAAATTGAGGGCTGAATCTTAGGCTAATCTGTGTATAGAAATCTCAGCCAAGATTGCTTGCCAAGAAAAAGCACACAGACATCAAGCTAATAATGGCTTGCCTAGATAAGTACAGCATTCCTTATTTTGTCACACAGGTGGCACCAAGCCATCAACGTTTTCAGTGAAGAATTTCCATTGATCAACTTGATTAGCTTTCAAGAATAAATCTGCAACTGGAGAAATTTCCTTTGAAAACTGTAAGCATGAGTGAAGTTATAAGCAATGAAGGGACTTTTTTTCTTTTCTTTCTTTGAGTCCAAATGCTTTAAATACGATCCTGAATCCCTGGACCCCCTGGGCTCAGCTCTATCTCTGCTTGAAGAGACCTATAGAAATGCTTTGAATGGCTGGAGTTCCCTGGAGGTATCTGACTTAGCTTTGTGGGAGTCTCTATAGAAAGAGCAGCTGTCCATCAAATTCCAGGTGAGCTCTCATCTCCATCTCATTATCCAACCTTGTATGGACTACAGGGTGGTGGGAGGTGATGGAGTCACCAGTCCATTGCAGGACGAACACACAGACTGACACATTCACACACTTAGGGGCAATTTTGTGTCTTCAGTTCACCTGACTGCATGGACTGTGAGAGGACACAGGGTGAACATGGAAACTCCACACAAAAAGGACCCTGGGAACTCAGGTGATTCTTGCTGTCAAGGAGCAGTGCTACCCACTGTGCCACCATGTCACTCCCAGGTAACCTACACAAGGACCAGTGCTACCCACTGCTCCACCATCCCACCCTCAGGTGACCTACACAAACTCCACCATGCCACCCCCAGGCCACCTACACAAGGACCAGTGCTATCCACTGCTCCACCATGCCACCCCAGGCCACCTACTCAAGGACCAGTGCTACCCACTGCTCCACCATGCCACCCCCAGGCCACCTACTCAAGGACCAGTGCTACATTTTTAAATATCCTTGGTTATTTAAAAGGTTATTCATTCGTAGTTCAAAAGAATTTAGAATGGATGGTTGGAAAAGCTTTTCCATTCTAAAATGCTAAAACTTGGTTGAGATCCACCCAAAAGAGGAACATCAGGAAAGTCTAAATTTCAGAATGTAAAAGGTTAGAAAGGTCATTTTTAAATAAGCACCATGAAGCGCTTATAAAGCTAATTAACCAATGGGTATTTGAACAGATGCACTAGCTTGTTGCTTTTCGGAAGCAGAACAGCACGCTCAGAAAGACGCGAGCCGCGGCGTGTTTTTGAGACATCAATCATTTCAAAGCCTGCAATCCATTTTAGCAAGAACTTGCTGTTTCTACAACAAACTTTAATTAATGTGGCTGAATGGTAAAAAAAAAATAAAGGAAGTACAACATAACCTAACAGAACCCCCTCCCTGAAAGCGTTTGTGTGAGTTAATTATTGATGCATGTGAGTCATTCGACAGTAACGCACTAATTTAAACTAATAGAAAGGCTGGAGGCACGCAGGTGGACGCGGTTCACCGTTCACAGCCTGACATTTGTTACTCCCCAAACAGAAGCAGACTTCTTCTTATGATGGTCTAATGAACCTGGCTTCAGTTTTCAAACATGCCCTAAATCACTCATCGGGTCTGGCAAACGTGGACGCAGAGCAGAAATAGATGACACTCGTGGTGGAAGGGCTCGGCAGACAATTTGCATCACAATGGAATTAAAGCCTGATGTTAATGAGGCGAGCCATGTTTCTTCTAATGCTTTAATTGGAGGTGGCAGCATCAAAGAACAACACCGACAACGACATAAAAGGAAGTTAATCTCAAAGATCTGCTGCCAAAAAACGTACACCCTTCTTACCGACTACACCAAACATCTAATGGATCTTCACGTACTCATTATCTCTCTCACATCATAGCGCTGTTATGAGGAAATGAACAACTTTGCGTTTGAGTTAAACACAATTCCGCGATATAACACCACCATGTCTTTGTTTTGTTGTGTTTTAGTCTCTACAGCTTACATATAAACAAATTAAAAAGGTTTTTAAAAACATTTGGATGTTTCCATGGCTGTGACGATATGGTTGATGACTCTCTGCCCAGACAATCCAGAACAGACTGCACGCAGCCAATCTCTAGTCTCATCGGGCTGCCATGACTGCCCTTCACCATCAGGCCTGTTTGTGCTGGTGTCAGCAACACGTTATGCTCAGCGATGAGTCCAGATTCTGCCTGTGGCAGTTGGATCATTGGGTCAAAGTGTAGAGAAGACGTGGAGAACTTTTTGCTGATTACTACAATGATAGAGTAACATCTTTTGGTGGAGGCAGTGTGATGGTGTGGGGCGGCATCTCCCTCACTGGAGGCTTGTCATCATTGGAGGCTCAATACAGAGAGATAACGAGATGAAATTCTGCACCCAGTGGCAATCCCATATCTCAACAGTCTGGGACTGAACTCTATCCTCCAACGCTCGCCCACACAGAGCGGAGTTTACCAGAGACAACCTCCAGAATATGGGAGTGGAGAGGATGGAATGGCCTGCCTGCAGTCCTGACCTCAACCCCATTGAACACTTGTGGGATCAGCTTGGCGTGCTGTTCGTGCCAGAGTGACTACCAGAACCACACTTGCTGACTTGGAACAAATGCTGGGTGAAGAATGGGATGCCGTCCTACAGCAATAACCAGCATGAGGAGGAGGTGCCAGGCTGTTGTGGCTGTGTGTGGTTCTTCCACGCAGTACTGAGGCTCCTGTTTGTTAAATTAATAAATTGTTAAATTGCCAATATGTCTTGTTTCTTCAATCATCCAGTCCACCAAAAACCAAACGAGTCAGAATAAGCTGTTTGGCAACGGCAGAGAAGATTAGGCAAATCTTTCATGCAGCCCACATACCAAGTTCTGCTGCTAATCCCAGAAATGCATGTTCGTGCATGTGGCACCATTTAAAAGGGAAATTAACAGGCAGAGTCACAAAGGTTCAGAGGTCATACCTGAGAAAATTGAAGGTCCCATTCTCAGACATACTTCTAATACATGCATACAGAGCAGAAGAATATGAGGGATCACACAGAACATGAATCTCAGATGCACATTTAGTAGACACTCAATCAAATGGCCCAGACAGTTCAAAGGACACACAGACAAACTGGATGCAGACAAGAGCTTAACCTGGAGGTTCTCAGGGACGGTATCATCTTCAGGTTCAGAAGCCGACAGGTTCTCAGGAGCATCAGCAAATTCTGATGGAGGAGGAGGAGGCACCACTCCAGAAGAGACACTCTGAAACACAAACGACTTGCACAGGGGATTCACAGGGTGTATCCCAGGAGCTTTCTCAAGTGCAAGCATATGTACTCAGGTGCAGGCAGGGGACTGCACACACTGAGACACCAACTAACCTAACGTGCATGTCTTTAGACTGTAGGAGGAAACCGGAGTACCCGGAGTAAACCCACGCTGGCACAGGGAGGACCCAGACCACTCCACCTGAGGATCAAACGCAGGACCTTCTTGCTGTTGAGCGACAGTGCTACCCACCGATGCTAACATGTCCTTACACCCTACAGTACTGGCATTAATTCCCCTCTAGCTTATTTTGCTTTAAAATGTGTTTCATGATTAAAATGTAATAGATTTTGAATAGCTGTTATAATTACCACCGGTGAACTGCATGAACAATGGCCAGTGATGTATCTTACCATAACAATTCCTCAGGCATCGAGAAGAAATGGTTATAAAAAAAGCAGCAAACTGTTTTTGAGATACAACCATGCAATTTGTGATGATGCAAAATAATTATATTTCCATGTACATTATTAAAATCGGCACTGAGTGTCATTAGAGTGGATTGTTCTTCATGGGTATGATGATAATGATAATACAATGACAAAAATATAACCCGGTTTCATGTGGAAAGTGGTTATTACAAAACCTATTTTAGAACTTTTTAAGTCTTTTCACGTAAAATGGTGAAATTTGTGGCCACGTACTGAAACAATGACCGAATGATTCTATCCATATTAGCATAATGCCATTTATTCTTCCCCACAGAATGACAAACCATTTCACTCCCACCAACTCGGTGCTGACATAAACAGCATAAACAATATAAACATGACAAATAACTTTATCACCAAGGTGATAAAAAGACATTTATCCTCAATCCACATTCTACAATTCATAATCCCTAATCCACAATTTACAAAATCTCATCCACATTCCACAACCCCCAATCCACAATCCACATTCTCCAGTCCACAACCAACATTCCCCAATCTCCATTTCCCAAATACACAATCCATAATCTCAGTCCACAATTCACATTTACCAATCCTCAATTCATAATCCCAATCCCCAATTCACATTTAACAAATGTGAATTTCCCAATTCCACAGTTCCCAATTCACAATCTACATTCCCCAACCCACAATCCATAATCTCCAATTCACATTCACTAATTCCATAATTCCCAACCCACAATCTCCAATCCACAGTCAGTCTGGCTGTCAGTCCCACTGTTTCATTCTTTCTTCCTACCTACCTTGTTTCCTTCATAGCTCAGTAAGCAAACCTGAGTCAACAGTACTTTTTCCCTCCTTTCTTCCGTATTACTTTCTTCATTCCATCATTCAACCCTTCCCACTGTGATCTGAATGGATGTATATACAGAGTGCAGTGAAGCGGGGGAGAGAAAGTTTACTGGTGTTCAGGCTCTGGCTTTTCCAGCCCACACTCTCTCTTAGATTTTAATTGGATATTGATTTCATTCTCACATAATCGTATTATTAAAAACATCATGCTGACCAAGTCTAACATTAGAACATGGCTTAAAGCATCACACTTTCATATACATTCATATATTCATATATAATTATATTATTGTATTAACTAAAACAAACAATAAAATAAATAAATAAAAAAAATAAAAAATAAAAAATAAAAATAAATAAATGAAATGAAATGAAATAAATAAATAAATAAATTGTCATGTCTGGCCGCCAGGGGGCGCCCAATTCGCCCTGTGGTAGGACTACTTCCTGACTACTTTTCCCACAGGACACTGCACCCAATAGTGCACCTGCTGGCGGCCATTTTCTGTGCTGCAATCAAGCCTCCCTGAAAACTATAAATAGGACTCAGTTTAGCTCCTCAGGGCGGCTCGTTGTGGGTCGCTTGTGGAGGCTGCCGGAGTCCACGGTGCTCCTTCAATGGACTTTGGTTGGGTTCTCTTGCCATGTTTTCTTTGTCTTGTTTTCCTGTCATGTTTGTTTTGCCATGTCAGCCATTCTAGCCATGTTTAGCCGTGCTTGGCTTTGTTTTGCCATGCTTATGCCAAGTGAGCCATGTTAGCCATGTTAGGCCTGTTAGCCATGTTAGCCATGTTAGGCCTGTTGGGTAGGGTGACCAAACGCCCGTATTTACCGGGACATGTCTGTATTTCACGTCCTGTCCCAGGCGTCCCGGGTTTTTTTAAAAGATGAGGAAATGTCCTGGTTTTTAAATGACCTTCATTGGACCATTAAATTTACAGGCACTAGGACCCTGCGCACGGCGCTGCGTGTGTAGTAATGAGGGCGGCCCTGATCTTAATGAGAGTAGAGACAGCAGAACCAAACACCACGCCGACAATGTGTCGGTCATTACTGAGGGAACTGAGTCTCATGTGGAGTTGAGAGGTGGTGTTAACTTTTGTTGTTAAGTGAGGGATGTTTAGATGAGACATTATTTCATTCATTACAGGAAATGTTAACTTAAGCATTTATTATAAATGCATTTTGAATAAAATTATCATTTTTAATTTTTGTTGTTGACTTTTACTGAAAATAATTTTTAATAAACCAACTGTAAATATCATGTTATTGTAGGATTACATGGGCCTATGTAAAGTGACTGCCTGCGTTTTCGCAAATGAAGATATGGTCACCCTAGGTTAGCCATGTAAACCAGGTTAGCCATGTAAACCAGGTTAGCCATGTAAACCAGGTTAGCCATGTTTATGCCAAGTGAGTCATGTTGGGCCATGTTAGCCAAGTTCAGGCCGTGTGAGCCGTTTATGTTAAGTAGACTGTTTTTGGGTTTCCTTTGAGTTAATAAAGTCAGTTTCCCCAAACCAGTTCAGAGCCCACCCTAACATAAATTAAAAAATAATAGTTAAAAAAATAAATAAATAAAATGCATTATATTTAAATAAAATTGAATAAACATCAGGTGTTTAAATATAATTATGTTCTTTTTTAAATATAAAAATTTATTAAAAATATAATTCAATGGTAATGTCTTTTCTTTCATTTGTATTCCTTTCATCAATATAGCTTAAAGTGCAGAATAACTGGTATAAACGTTTACAGAATGAAAGTGAACTAAAATTCTGTCTCTCACACAGACACACCTGCTATTAAATTAAAGTGAAAAGTCAAGCACAGGGCCATGATTATGATTATTACTGCAGAGCGCTCCTCAAAACACCATCTGTGTCACACAGAGCTCATAAATCTGATAAATCCCATCCCATCTTTCTCATCAAGCAGATCGCATTGGAAAATCCCCCCGTCTGAGAACGCACATATAGAACTTTCCATCTGCAGCGTGCAGGACCGCGTTCACTTATACCACTTTATAACATAATGATGGTTTTATTCTGTACAGTACACATACATGATGATGGAGATGCAGTGTTGCTCCATGAAGCTTTAATTCTTCACAGGATATCAAATCATTCACGTTACAGCTGGAACTACTCCCTGAAACGTTCAGTATTCTGACCAATCAGATTAGCGATCAGTCAGTGGTACAATGTTCAGATGAAACCCATTTCACGCGCTCGACTCAGCCACAGAGACGTAACTGTAGAATCTAATATCACACAACACATAAGCGGGTCAGTGCACAGACAAACAGGATGAGGAACAACTCGTGCATCTTAAGAAAAGTGGAAAGGAAATGCTTTTCCTAACAGTTCCCATAATCTTTGACCCAACCTCGCAGTCTGTGTGTCCCACAGGCCTTCAGAGTGACAGCAGTAAACACCACCGAGTCGACATACACACCAGACTGGAGGTCCACTGAGCACCAGCACTGCTCCGGACTTCACACGGAAGAGACAGCTGGGTAATATATAAAAGCAGTAAAAAATAATAGTAATCAATCAGTCTTACTGCACATACTGGGTTCATTCTATATAAACTGTAATGTTTCCAAAACATTAATTCCTTGATGACTAATATAACTATTACTACTACTAAAACTACTACTACTATAATAATAATAATAATAATAATAATAATAATAATAAAAAAAAAGTAAAATAATAATAATAATATTTTTATTATTATATACATTAATTATGCCTTATAAAGCTCTAATAATGTGTTGTAATAATAATAATAAGTATTATTATTATTGTTATTATTATAACTTATTATAACTATTATTAGTAGTAGTTTTTTATTTTATTTTATTATTATAAACATTAATTTATAAAGCTTATAAAGCCTTATAAAGTTCTAATAATGTGCTATGAATAATCAGTCCATAACATCTCATTGAAAAGGTACTGTATAACTATTATTATTATTATTATTAATACTAATAATAAAAATAAAATAAAATATAAAATAAAATAATGATAATTGTCATAATATAATAATAAATAATAATATAATAAAAATTCATATAATAATAAAATAAATAAATTAATTAAAAAAAAAAAAATTATGTGCTATGAATGATCTCATTGAAAAGTTACTGTATAACTATTATTATTATTATTATTATTATTAATACTACTAATAAAAATAAAATAAAAATATATAAAATAAAATAAAACATTAAATAAAATAAATAATAATAATAATAATTATTATTATTAGTAGTAGTAGTAATAGTAGTACTATTTATTTTATTTTAGTATTATTATAAACATTAATTATGCCTTATAAAGTTCTAATAATGTGCTTTGAATAATCAGTCCATAATGTCTCATTGCAAAGTACTGTATAACTATTATTATTCTTATTGTTTATAATAATAATAATAATTAATGATGCCTTATAAAGTTATAAATAATCACTCCCTATAAATAATCACTCCCATAACGTCTAACCACAAAGTTACTGTATTCATTCATTATAACTAATTAGCAATTATGATGTGTGACTAGCATACATAGTCATCACTGAGTGCTTTTAAAATGAAACGCACACAAGCCTCAGGGATAAATATACAGTGTGTGTGTGTGTGTGTGTGTGTGAGAGTTCTTTGGGTTTATCTTTGGCTTCTTATTGTTGTATTGCTGTAAATTACTGATAATTATACTAAAGCATGTCTTTTTTTTCTCTATCCACTGCTGTAGATCCTACAGTCCATCTCTCTCTCTCTCTCTCTCTCTCTCTCTCTCTCTCACTGTAGGCTATAAGAAACTGCAGATGCTCTCTGATGCTTGTGAAACACAGTAAATCCCAAAGCCGTGGCCGCCATAAAGGAATTTCCCAAACAGCCGTGTCTGGTTTGCCTTCTCGCTGCTTTAAATTAGACTCCAAAACATCGCACAAAGGAGTCACGTGAAGGTCACATGGAACAAGTGTCAAAGCGAGGTCTGAAACGAAGCGGGTTACGCAGAGTTCCTGCACCGAGCGTGTAAATATCCACAGTAATGATATCGTATATTAGCGTTCCAGCAGCGAGCAGTGAGAAAGAAAGCAGATGCGGGATAATTAGCAGCAGATTTCACACATTCCGCTCGGAAAAGAAAGCACCGACGTGTGATTTACATCCAATTCATTATGTAAAGTCATCATTCTAACACGGCGTCTACAAAGGAGCTACTGCTGAGAGCTAATTATGGTTACGCACTTACGTTATAGCAGCTATAAACAGCCTGTCTTCAATCTCTCTCGTATAAAAACGTACTGCAGCTTGTCGTGCTGAAAACGTCAGACTGTTACAAAGCGCCGACACTGGAGACTCCTTCCATCACCGTTATCTAAATGTCTGAAGAAAACGGCACTGTATCGATATATATATATATAAATAATAAATTATATCATACAGTGCACCATGTTGTACAGGGTAGGCCATTTTTATGGATACACCTAAATAAAATGGAAATGGTTGGTGATATCAACTTCCTGTTTGTGGAAAACCTTTCAAGATGGGTGTTGACCATGGCGGCCATTTTAAAGTCGGCCATTTTGGATCCAACTTTATTTTTTCCAGTGGGAAGAGGGTCATGTGACACATCAAACTCATTGAGAATTCACAAGAAAAACAACGGTGTGCTTGTTTTTAACGTAACTTTATTCTTTCATGAGTTATTTACGTAAGTAAGTTTATGACCACTTATAAAATGTGTTCAAAGTGCTGCCCATTGTGTTGGACCCTCTTCTCCCACTTTTGACACACTGATAGCAACAGCACAGATACATATATACAGGGGTTACACAATGAAAAATCAATCATTTTAGAGCACAATAATGTATTAGTATGGTGTAGGGCCTCCTCCTCCTTTTGCGGCCAATACAGCGTCAGTTGG
>JANCOA010000037.1:737918-751070 GCA_024363135.1 Leptodoras oyakawai
ACGTTAGGGTGATTGGTGTCTCTAAAGTGGCCCTAGTGTGTGTGTGTGTGTGTGTGTGTGTGTGTGTGTGTGTGTGCGTGTGCGCCCTACAATGGAATGGCGTCCTGTCTAGGGTTGTTCCTGCCTTGTGCCCTATGTTGCCGGCTAGGCACCGGCTCCCCCGTGACCCTGAACAGGAACAAGCGGACAAGAAAATGAATGAATGAATGAATGAATGTTTATTCTTCTTTGTGAAACTAAGCAAAATAAATAGTCTTCCTAGACCACTGGAGCTATATATGGATTTCAGATTAAGATTTAGGCATCCCTACCTGCTGCTAATGGAGTTCTGCAGTATAACATGTTTTAACAAATGCCTTATCTAGATATGATTGAAAAACCTGCTGTATTTTTTGGTAGCTGCCTCTCCACTGGAGAGTCATTTAGAAGTCTCCCAGTTCCTCTGAAGCTCCTGTAACGTGGCTCAGGCATGCACTATTATATATAGTATAAGCTCTGTGTGAGCTTGAAAGGAGCCCTGGGTACCAGTGTTGGGCCAACAATGGGCCAAGACTGGGTCAACACTGACAGGGGTTTTGTGGAAAGTGCACCATTGCTAAGGTTGGGTCAATGATGGACCAGTGTTGTCAGGGTTGTAAAGAAAGGTTCACATGTGGCAAAGTTGGGCCAGTGCTGTCAGGGTTAATAAAAAAGGGAGCCCTTGCCAGAGTTTGACTGATGTTGGTGAGCTTTGGCTCAGTGTAGCCAGGCTTGTTATGGAAAGAGCAGTGCTGGCAGTAGTGGGCCAACATTGTCACTGTTATCAATGATGGGCCAAAAACCCATATATCTGTCAAACGTGTCAAATACAACACATTTCCCTGCTCAGCTTTCCTCAGCAGTATCAGTATTACTACAGTTTATTTTTGGAGTCGCATTTGTTCATAATGAGACACCACAAGCTATGTTGAAGCTTTCAGAAAGTTCCTAACGAGCATTATAATTTTGCCAAATGTGTGAAAAATCTCACATCAGAATCTCATAAATACTGTAATTACTGTATGGCGTGAACCCACTGTATGTATGCAAATTGGCATTAAAATGTCCAGACAATTAAAGCTGAAGATCTAACTTCTTGTTTTCATCCTGGACCGATACGAGATCCAGAACCTCTCTGGGGACACAGCGACGGTGGTGCTGTTGGGATCTAAGACCCGAGGCGAAGGACGAATTGTCACTGCTCTCTTAGCCAAGAACCAGATGAGGCTGAAAATGCATGGGCTGATGGAAATGTCGATGATGATCATACCAACAGTTATTCTTTTCTTTTATTCTCTTTCTTTTGTTCTGGAAAGGACCTGGTACGTTCTCTTCCTTCTGAGAGCGAGACTCTCCGTTTACATGATGTTCCTCTTCCTCCGCTTTCCTGTATTTGTCTTGGTCTGCCTGAGATTGAGGCACAGTGTTCAGTCACATGTGGATCGTGTGCAGGTCTGATCAGTGGGGGAGTAGCAAGATGAATCTGGAATTTTACAGTTTTGTTTACCCTTTTGATCAGAAAGACAAACACGGCCAAAAGTATGTGGACACCTGCGTACCTACAGATATATGAGAGCATGTTGAATGTCCCATACACAAACCATACACAATATTAAGGATAGCTACACTAGCAGATTCAATCAAAGACCATTGGCGATGTCTGGCACTGATTAAGTCTTGCTTGCAATGCATGTTCCAGTTGTTCAGTGGAGTTTGCAGGTCTGGGATCAGTGCAGGTCACAGGATTTCCTCCACAGCAAACTCATCAAACCATGTCTTTATAGAGCTGGCTTTGTGCATCATGCTGGAGCAGGAAGGGGTCATTAACATTATACTTCACCTGAACTAATGGGCCCAAACCCTGAAAACCTCCTCCACCAAACTTTACTGTTTGCACTATACATTATGGTATGTAGCATTCTCCACCAAATCCAGATTTGGCCATCAGACTGCATCTTAGTGAAGTACGCTTCATCACTCCAGGGAACCAGCATACACTTGGCATTGTGCACAAGTGCATAAGCTTGTGTGCAGCTCCTTGGCCATGGAAACCCATTTCATAAACCTTCTGATGGATATATGAGTTCCTGGGCTGATATTGCATCCAGGGGCACTTTGGAACATGGATGAGTGATTTTTACTCGCTTTGCCTGTCAACATTCAACAACTCTGAGAGTTTGAATGGTCTTCTGCTTCATGGCTGAGCTGCTGTTGCTCCTACACCCTTAGATTTCACTCTAACATCACTTACAGTTGACTGTAGCAGATCTAGAAGGGCAGAAATTTCATTCAGTGCTAAGACCCACTCCATTGCCAATGTTTGTCTATGAAGAGTGCTTGGAAATCTGCTTGATTTTGCCTATGGGTGCAGCTGAACTCATTGGTTAGGATGGGTGTCCACATACAGATGCTGATAGTGTACATCATGTCCTACAAATGAGCATGAAAATCCCTTTAGCAGTTTCAGAAATACTCAAAACACTTTGTCTTGTACCAACAATCATGCCATGCTCAAGGGCACAGAGATAATATTTATAAATTCCCCTTTCTGATGTTTGATGTGAACATGAATCGAAGCTCCTGACCTCATGATTTTATGGATTGCACCGACATAACATGATCATTTCAGGTGTTCCCAATCACTTGTTTGGTGATTTTTAGATATTAAAATTACACCAGATTAAGAATGTAGACTTAACAGTATGGGGACAGTATTTCCTAGACAGGACTAGCCCTTAAACTGAAATAAACAAGCTTAATTAAACACCACCTGTGCATGGAGTGGACCCAGAAAAGCCTAAAATTGCATGGAACTGGAGAAGCAAAGGCAGATACTGGTGCTGGCTGACCCAATTAGAAGTCAGTGCCAGGTCTGGTCCATTGGATGGATGTATGCCAACAGGCTTTTACTCAAGTGAAGCCTAGATTTTGTGGTTAGCTGTTTTTAAATTCTCCTGCCTTCTTGCTCCTTTTGGTTTAGCAGAAGGTTGCCTCAGAATCGGGGCAGAGACCTGTGTTGTTCCAAGTTACAGACATAGAACTCTGTTGCCATTTATTCAAAAGGCTTATATGAATGGACTGATGCTGAGCCAGTGGTGTTACAAGCTTATAACTAGCAAAGGATGCCAGCAGTTGTGGCTCAATGAGTGACTGATCAGAAGGTCATGGGTTCAAGCACCAGCATTACCACTGCTGGGCCCTTCAGCAACGCCCTTAACCCTAACTGCTCCTGTGTTATGACCCAAACTTCCTACCAAGGCTTCTTCTTCTTCAGTTGCTTGATGTAAGGATTTTAATCATCATTAAGGTGATCTTATTAGGGTTAGATTAATACCCAGCTTTCAGCTCTACTGCTGTAACTAATGTGAAAGGCATGTCTGGCATATACATCAGACCCCTTTTTAAGAGCTGTACATAGCACATACAGTATCTGTGACTGCATTTCAAAAGATTTACCACCCCCCTTGCGTTTTGCACATTTTACAACCTAGAGATTGAACTGACTCAATCTGAACTGCAGCAGTCAGCCATAACATTAACATGTGAACTGAATAACATTGATTATCTCATCACAGTGGCACCTGTCAGGGGGTGGGATATATTCGGCAGTAAGTGAACAGTCAGTTCTTGAAGTTGATGCGTTAGAAGCAGGAAAACTGGGCAACCATAAGGATGACTGGATCTGAGGATCTCCAAAACAGCAGGTTGGGTGTCCTGGTGTGCAGTGGATAGGAGCTACCAAAAGTGGTCCAAGGACAACCGGTGACAGGGTCATGGGCTCCCAGGGCTCACTGATGTGTGTAGGGAGAGTGTGTAAAGGCTAGTGTGGCTGGTCTGATCCCACAGAAGAGCTACTGTAGCACAGATTACTGAAAAAGTTAATTCTGGTTATGATAGAAAGGTGTTAGAAGACGTAGTGGGAAACATACAGATGGAAACCTTCAGGACTTTAAGGATCTGCTTCCAATGTGTCTTAGTGTCAGATACCACAGCACACCTTCAGAGGTCTTGTGGAGTTCATGCCTTGACGGGGCACAGGGGGACTTGGACAGGTGGTGTTAATGTTATGGTTGATCAGTGTGTAAGTCTTACAGTTTGCAATATAGCTTGCAAAATTATTTACAAAAAAATTGCTATACTGATAGTAAAGCCTTTGCACTCATACTTCTGAATATAATAATGTAAGAATTTGTTTAGGAGAACTCAATAATAATAAAAAAAGAACTGGTAGACAGGTACTGATTTATTCTTTTGAACACAGCTGAATTGCAGAACAAAATGTTTGTGGGGCATTAATTACGTATCACAGCATTTTGAAACACACTCATCCCATTGCAATTTACACATGACCATACATTGACCACATAGTAAAAGTGAAATATTTTTCTGATATTCCATTTTATACAAAGTGTGGTTTACAAAATACACCACAATAAACCATTATAAAAAAGAAACTCTGGCCAGGCAGAGATGCTGTTCTGCTGCATACACCTGCTTCTTTCTTCCTGCAGGGGTGTCAGTACTCTTCAGCCATGATGAGTACAATCAGAGCTGACCATCCTGTGAAAGGGTGGCTACCCTGTCCCCGCCCTGTGCTGTCATTATACTGTTCCCAGATGTAGCCAGTATCATGGTACTGCCTGTAAATGTTATTGATGATGTTAGTCCTGAGCTCTTGATAGAGATCAGAAGCCTTGTCCTTGTAGGGTCCCTCTACACTGCTGTAATGGTGCAGTGCCCTTAGTACCAGGTAGTTGATATTGATCCATATAGCACCACGCCAGTAGGGGGGGTCATGCTCAGTATTGCGCTTCATGTAAATTGGATCTGAACTAGAAAGTGAGCGCAGGCCATAGGGTGTCCACAAGCGAGCAGGATCCCTGATGTCTTTCAAAACGTGCTCTAGTTTTTGAGAGTCAGGTGTCAGGACGTGAAGCAGGAATGGAAACAGACTAACATAGCCAAGTGCATTGACAAACTGAAGCTTAGGAGCTTTACGCACTGAACGCACCAGACGTTTCTCTGGTAACTGGTGCCTAATCTGTCCAGGTGGCACAACAATCTTTTCTTGCTGCAGGGACACAGCAGGAGTGTGGTTACCATAGTCGCAGAAGGCATGAAGCTGCTCAGACCAGTGCAACTCACTCAGAAGGCTGTTGTTGCTGAGGCTCAAGTAGGTGCGCTCATATTCCTGATGGGGTTCCCCTAGTAGTCGAGCCATGCTCGCCATGGTCCGAGATGCAAGCACCATCCAACAGTGCAAATCCACATGTCTTTCATCTTCGGAAGGGTGTGATGCACGGGGGTAGTCGTCCAGCCCAGAAGTCAAGGTCTTAGGGTTGAGGAAACGGTTGGTATCCTTGTCCCTGCCACGCCAACGATAGGAGTTGGGTAAGGGTCCAGCTTGAGTGCTGTTATACCACTCAAACCATGTCTGCAGTCGGGGGTATAATCTTCTGAGGAAAGGCAGAGTATCCCGGAAATGTGGCGTTTGTGCCTCAAATTCCTCCAAAAACTCCTCCAGGACTAGAAAGAATGTAGGTGGGTTTGCATTTTCAGTGTGCTGCACCACAAACTCTGATGGTACCTTGCTGAGCGCCTCATCGCCCAGGATCTGTTCACGTGGGATCCATCCTTCCACGTTGATCAAATCCAACCAGTGAGCAACTACCTCACGTGTCACCTGGGAGTCCCATCTACTGATGAGGAGCTGGTGGAAGCCTTCGTCCCACAGGAAACCCCTTGGGAAGAAGGAGCGGGAGGGCACTGCAGTGAACAAGGCACGCTCAGGGTAAAGCACAGGGTGCTCGTTATAAACTGACTGCACCACAGACTGTCCAAAGAAGTAGCCCATGCCACCAAGCATGTTACTTAAAGCAGCCTTGCCAAACCTGACCTGGGATGGAGTAAACCCTTTAGCCTGAAGCCCGAATGTCTCCTCAAACTTCTCATTGTAAGACAACTTCAGCCTTGTAAGCTCCTCAGTCAGCACCGAGCCCTTCAGCTGGTTGGGTCGGTCACGGACACTTCCGGACTCAAACAGAACCTCAATCTGGAAGGGAACTTGGGCCGTAACTTGGTGAACTACAAAGTCACTCTGGATGTCTTTTTGCTGGTTTGGAGGAGGTGTGTAGCTATCCACAGCGATGTAAAGCCTCTTGTCGCTAGTGGACGGACTAAAAACAAATCTACTGCTCAGGCTGTTCTTCACGATGTCTGTTAACTGGTCCAGACCACGGCTCTGCGTCTGCAGGTAATTATAGCTGCGGAGAAGAGACATACGTGTAGTCAGAAGGTTATATAAACTCATCATGGTCATGAACGTCATGTCGATATTATTGTTCTTTTAGAACTGTTCTTTTTCTGGAGAAGAATGTTTTCATGTTTTCTGAAAAACTATGCAAGCAGGGTCATGTCTTTTATCTTGCAATGGTGTCTTAACAATCTGTTAGTAATGATGATTTACTGCAGCTGGTAGCTTCTCTGTTTGGGTTTGCTTGACACTCATTTGATTGACCAACACTGAGTACTGAGTACAGAGTAATGGGAGTCCAAGACGTCCAAGAAGCTCAGTGCAGACCTGAGACAGGGAGCCATTTAAAAGACAGCAGATTTCAAGATATCAGTTCAAATAATTGTGTACAAGTTCCTGGAAGGTGTAGCCACTTTGACAAGGTCTGGAAGAAGATCCAAACTGTCACCCTCAAAACCCAAGAACCACCAAGGCACAGGCCCACCGTGGACTGAGAGGCTGCTGTCCAAAAACCGACACCTTCAAGATCAACTGAAGCTGAACACATGGACAACAAAATGGCCTACTGGAGGAAGGTTTTATGGTCAGATGAGACAAAATTTGAGATGTTTAGCCACAATGACCAGAGGTGTGTTAGGAGGAGTAAAGGTGAGGCACTCAGCCCTAAGTACACTGCTGTTAAACACAGTGGTGGTAGCATCACACATTTGCCAACAGTGGAACTGGTACCATCATCAGATAAATGGTTAAAACCTGGACACAGCTGTGTGTTCCAGCAGGACAATGACACACACCAGACACACTGGTGAGCTGGGTGTGGAACGGATAAAGCACCTAACGTTAAGCGTTTGGAACGGCCTTCACAAAGTCCTGACCTCAACCCTGTCCAAAATAGAAATCAGACAGAAGCTTGTTGACGGAGACCAGAAGCACCTGGTCACGGGGCAATCAAGGACGTTTAACCATATATAAGATGTGCTAGATGTATATTATTGACCCTGTGTTGATGTTTGTCCCAGAAAAAGAACAGTTCTAATATTGGCAAGGCTTTGGATGTTTCTTTTAAAAGTGTAAAATGCTGACAAAAAACACAAATAGTATTTCTTTTATTAAGGATTAAGAACTTGAAGTACCTGGCGTATTTTTTGGGAGACGCCTCTCCACCTGTGGGTTTGCCGAAAGTAATTTTGAAGTCTCCCAGTTCCTCTGAAATACCACTAACGTGGCTCAGGCACGTCTTACTCTCTACGTGAGCCTGCAGGGAACCCTGGGTATCTGCAGCCACGTAGAACATCAGTGAGACGACCGGAGCTTGAGGCGCAGAGCTCTGGAGAAAGTCATGAACGTAGCGTGAGTACAATAAAGGAATGAAAACTATAGTCTGCAGTAAACCCATCCCCAGAATTACTTACATCTTGCTTGCCGATGATTCTCCACGTCCAGTCGCCTCCGTGTTCCCCTCCCGGCCGTTTCACAAAGGTCGTAGTCAGGGTGAAATCAGTGTCGTGGATCTGCTGCATGCCAAAGTTGATACCGTCATGCATAAGCCAGCCGTAGGAACCCAAACCATCCCCCTGCTCACACGTGTGCCTCAGGTTAACGCCCTTGGAAGAGAACTGACGTATCCACATCAAGCCTGTGGAACCACACGCGCACAGATTGACGTCAGCATGAAGGTGGAACTGGGGCACAATGTGAACGGTTCCATTACTCTACACTTCTTATTAACACTAGTGCTAGGGTTGTAAAACTATTTGATTTTAAAATCCTATCAAAAAAGAACGGTAAATTCAGTCGTACCTGTAACGACAGATCTAGGACTTCTGGTTTTCATGCCGAAGTACACCTGTGGCCGATACGAGCCCCAGAACCTGTCAGGAGACGCAGCGGCGGTGGTGCTGTTGGCATCCAAGACCCGAGGTGAAGGATGAAGCGTCACTGCTCTCCTGGCCAAGGCTGAGCGCATGTACAAGGCGTAGAAGAACCAGACGAGGCTGAAAGTGCACAGTCCGATGGAAATGTTGATGAGGATCTTGCTAATATCCGTCTTTCCTTTTTTCCTTTCCTTTTCCTTCCGGAGCAGACCTGGTGGTTTGTCCACTTTCTGAGAGTGTGGCTCCCCATCTGCGCCAACGTTCCTCTTCCTCGTCCTCCCCATGCTTGACTTGATCTGGCCGAGATCAATGCAGGATGCTGGGTTAAGACTCACAGAAATGCAATCACGTGCGGTTCTCGATACAAGACGCGCAGCCTCGAGGGCTAATAACCAACCAGGAATGTGATATTCGAGGTGGATTAACATCCATATGCCAGAACATCTATAGGAAGCTTCAGCTTTCTTTCCTGAGAGTGTACCACGAATTCTTATGAGGAAGTAAAGACGCAGTGTGTAAAATTTAGCGACATCTAGTGGTGAAGTTGCAGACTGCACCTAACTGAATAGCCCTTATATGTTTATATACCAGTGATCGTGAATCCTTCTGTACTTCTGTTTGGAGTTAGCTCCAGAAAATCCCTCACTGCTGTAGCATAGTGTATTCTAACGGCCTTTTCTGCACTGTGCTAACGTCTTAATGTGTCCAGACAGAAGGATTAGAAGGTTCTGGATCAGCGTTGCTACTTGAACAGGACTGACTTTGCATTAATCAGATCAGAGCAGGTGATGTGTAGCAAATAATTCTGTGTTTGTGGCTTTACTATTTTTTTATTATTATTTTCTGATAAATCCCGCCTTCTGCTCTGTGATTGGCTAGGAGTATCCGTGTACAGGACCAGGATTGGCTGTGTGTGGATGTGTGGGTGTAATAGAAGTGCGATTGGAAGTCTGTCTGAACGCAGACAGAGAATATACCTCGATAACGCTTTATCGCTCAGGTAAAAGAAACTAAGATCTGCTGAAAGGGTGTGATACTTTGTGACTTATTCAACTGAGAAGAACGAGTGTGAATTTAGACACACAGCACATGCATATAATCCGTGCATGATCACTGATAAAGTCAGTTCTGACCAAAAGCTTCTCCATAGTTTTCAGTCACCTGCATTAAAGCGGCTGTAGGTAACCTGGACAAAAATATCCTTTTGCTAAAACCGTCATTATACACTGATACTAACAGACGGAAATAAAGAATCGGGGCAGAATATTATTACAAATCATATTATGTCTACGATACTTCTGAAATAATCTGATCATTACAGCCCGGAAACATTACAGACCGCAGCTTTAAGGTGAAGAGGTTCGAGTGAATGAGTCTATCTGACTGTGTAATTCTGTTATGAATGTTTATAACCGTCTTTATTGGGGATATTGCATGTGATTTAATCTGTCTATCGTTTATTTATGATCAGTTTCTTGTTATATTTTGTATTTGTGAACCTCTACTCTCTGTACAGATGTATTAGAACACTATTATGATTACGTTACATATGATTATCTGACAGCCGGAACCGGAAATACAGAATACAGAATGAATGAACAAACTCCTTTAAGCTTTTTTTTTCTAAAACACGGTTACACATTACAGCAGAGTAAACCCTAACATGCTAAATATTCATGTTAAAAAAATAAATATGTTACCTCAAGGCAGCGAGAGTTTCGGGTTCAGCATGTCCACCTGACACAAGGCAAGTCCAGCACTTCCGGGAATGACGTGTGACGGTGGCGGTGTTCTGCTTCCTGATTGGTCGGTTGCGCTTCTTCGTCGCTCCGAAATCTTTCTGTTTATTTCGGTACGCAATACGTTCAGACGCCTTATCTGTATCTGTTTTCTGTATCTTACACTCCTCCCATGCGTCTTTAATCGAAAATAACAGCTGCTTGAACTGTCAAGACAGTTTGGTGACGTTGCGGAAGTCGCGGGGCTATTAAACATGGCGCTGCCGGGTCATAGCTAGCATAAACCGTACTGCTAATTCACGTCAACATATCCGCCATCTTGGAAAGGGCGATAACGGGGCATAATTCAGCGCATGGCTATGGAGAAATGTGGTTCTGTCCTGATTATAATAATAATAATAATAATAATAATAATAATAATATAAGCTGTTACTCGATGTGAGGTGAACAGAATTCACTGAATCTCCTCTACTCCTGTTATTGAGCATAGGGACATATAGGGAGCATAGGGAGTTCTTATTTTGCAGTCACGTGTTTTAAAGCACAGCTGAAAATCAGCCTGTCTTATCTGTTAGGGCTTTTTTTTCGAATAAAAACTTGGGGGATAATATAAAATAATTGACAAGTGTATGTCATGTCCCCATTCATCAGGGCTCTTCAGCGAAGCACCGGCGTGGCTGCAGGCTTTCATCACAGCGGAATTGGAGGCACACTTCATAGCTGATTGGAGACTAAGAGGACCTGATGGTGAAGTGAAATCAGCTGTGAGTCCTTCTGGGTTGGAATGAAAGCCTGCAGCCACACCTCTCTTTCTGGATAAGACCGAAGGCCCTTGACTTTAATGGTTTGGATTGAGCTAAGGAAGAATCAATGCAGGGCCTAAAATGTTATAGACGAGGACCTGAAGCAAGGCATGCTGTATTGGAACTGTGTGATCTTTGTCTCATTAAGCATTGTTGATCTTTTATTCTGTTACAAGCCACGGCCCATGATTTCATCATTCATCCATTCATCTTCTTGGCCGCTTATTCCTTTTCAGGGTCACGGGGGAGCCGGTGTCTAGCTGGCCACATAGTGCGCAAGGCAGGAACAACCCTAGACAGGGCGCCAATCCATCGTAGGGCACACACACACACACACACACACACACTAGGGCCACTTCTCGCTGTGAGGCGACAGTGCTACCCACCGAGACACCATGTCACCCGGCCCATGATTTAATTTAGAATTAAAATAAAGCTTCGCCTACGATTACTCCCTGTCTTATTAATGATCTAAGCTGCTTATCCTACTATTAGGACACAGTGTGCTGTAGCCCGCCCCCATTGGACAGCTCACCAGTCCATCGCAAGACAGACACACAGACAGACACATTCACACCTAGAGGCAAGTTAGTATTTCCATTTCACTCGATTGCAAGTCTTTGGACAAGTCATTGGAGGAAACCGGAGCTCCCAGAGAAAACCCACACAGACATGAGGAGAACATGCAAACGGTACACAGAAAGGACCCTGGCCCAGCGTGGGAATAAAAGGGCATCAAACCCAAGCCTACGGTAAAACAGAACAACCATCACTGATGTAGTTTTATCTTGTGCACAATAATTAACTTTAATGACGTCTGTAATTGTCATATTATATTTAGTATAAAGATATAAAATGTGTTCTTTTCAAGCTGTACAGCTACGAGTGTTTTAGCACCCGTTACGTATCTGACGAACGCCTGAAGAACCTTCTCGCGTCTACGACTGGTGTCTCTCAGACCCATGGTCCTGCCGCAGAAGGCTGCTCATATGCGAGCCGGGATGTGTTTGTGTGAGAGTCAGAGCCGGGACTGAGGAGGTAATGAGATTAAGCCACTGCAATTACAGAGTTCAACAAAGCATAGCTCTTTTCTGATGAATTGTCATCATCCGACGTCTCTGGGGAAACAGTTATAATAAAATAATTAGCAGAAGTAATAAGCGCCGGCGCCGTGCCCACATAATCACATCACTGTAATTAGTTCATCACTTTCCATAAATGAACAAAGCCAAGGTGCGTTTTTTTTCTCCATCTGTGCTTGATTAGAAGAAAACAACAAAGTGCTCAGATTTGGGTGGAACAGGATCGCAGCGCCGTGGTGCAGGTCGACAGAGTTACAGGTCGTCCTGTGGGGTGGCAGAAGATTAGGGTATAGAGCTGAGCAGACAGCAGATGGAGCCAGAACACAGACCATGCTGGGTTAAAGCAGCCTTATTTCACACTATCACTGATTCATTTCGATTTAATTAAATTTTATTATATTTCTGTAATTTTATTTTATTTTATTTTAAATGTAATTTATTATTGTTGTTTCAATATTATTTAATCATTTTTTTATTTTATTTTGCTGTCATTTTATTGTATTTTATTTTGCTGCCATTTTATTTTATTTTTTAATTGAACAGTTATTTTATTTTATTTGCATTTTATTTTATTTTATTTTACTATCATTTTATTTTATTTTCCTGTCATTTTATTAGATTTTATTTCAAATTTATTTCCTTTAATTTAATTTAATTATTTTGTATTTTATTATATTTAATTGTAATTAAATATTATTTAAATAATTTCTGTTATTTTATTTTATTTTCATGTACTTATTTATTCGGGTCATTTAGTCCTGAACGATTCTTTAATGAATATTTTATTTTTAATTGAATCTTGAACCTATTATTGTGCTAAAATGACAGAAATCCAGTTTACATTTTTTTCTGTCTGAATAATGTGTAATATATTTTAAACATTTATTAACACATCGTATTTTTTTTACAATTAAAATATTCAAAATAATATTTTTTGAACCCCAGCACAATTTAAGGAAGTTTACAGACTTTTACTGTCAACATGCATGCTTCATAACTGGTGAATAATATTAATCTGATATTTGAATATTTCTTTATATATTTATATATACAGTATATAAGTGTGTGTGTGTGTGTGTGTGTGTGTGTGTGTGTGTGATGAACGCATGATGGCCTTTGACGCACCAGGCCGGGTCTATGAAAAGGAAAAGGTTTATTAAACAAAATCCATCAAAGACTTTCTGTGCATCGCTAAGAATCTGGCTAACTCGCGAATATGTAAGTTATCTCCTCCAATCTCACGTCGGGCGTGTTCCAGGTCTCGTCATGTTTATGTTTAGGCTCCGCCCCTGGGCAGTCATGGTCAGGTGGTTAGGGTGTCTGCCCCGTGATCAGAAGGTCCCGGGTTTGATTCCTGTGACTGACAGGACTTGGCTGAAGTGC
>JANCOA010000037.1:1023955-1041791 GCA_024363135.1 Leptodoras oyakawai
TGGCCACCAGGCTGGTCCAGTTTAGCCATGAAACCTCCCACACTAACATGACAGGTGTTCCAGTTTCATTGTCTAACCCCTGTAGATGTTGAAACATGTATTTTAAATGCCAAAGATGATCTTAGAGAGCTGGATGACGCTGCTGAGAAGAGCACTGATTCCTGCAGAGGGCGCCCAGGCCTGAAGAATTACTGTAGTGCATTTTTTTATAAGTAGAGCTCACCTGAAGCAGTCTGTAGTGTCACACCTGCAGGGATCTGAACAGGATAAGTGACTCCAGGTGGCAGAGAAAACGTTGCGATAGTGCCAGTGTTGCTCTGGAAATGGGCAAAGCAAATAAAATGTTCCTATTTCATACATAACTGGAATGAATCGTTCATTAATTCAGCCTGGTAGGATAAGCGATAAGAGAAAAAGCATATACAGCTGTATATGATGTAGGCCACATTTGATTTGACGAGTGTTCAAGATGTGTTCTGTTTAAAATAACGTGGAGTGTGCTACCAGGCCTCCGGTGGGTGCTAATACGACCAATACACCAATACGATCTCGGACCATGTGGCACACCTGAGCATTGTGTTTGTCGAGCAAACAAAGAGCCTTCCTTAAAGACTAGCCGAATATCATTCCTTTCTTGTTTAAGCTATATAATTAAATATCAGTGTTTAATTTAAGACCTGGAATTTTTGCATTGTACGCGTCAAACAACTAACAACGAGTACGCACACGCTGGACCCTGTGGTTAAAAAGGTAACTTTTTTTCCATGTATTTTTTGGCTGGACCAAATGATTTTACTGAAACATATGGTTTGTGTAGCTATACTACTACTTGCAATGATTATGATGTAAATATAAAAATAATAACGACAACAATAATAATGCGAGATTATTTTTCCTTCCACTGTTCTAGTATTTCCAAAAACTATTTTTTTAAAAAGTCGTGAACATTGTGAAGTACATATTGATGTATTGATGAGGGTCTGGATGTTAAATTCAAGCTGATGTCTTGTTTTAATGAAATATAGACACAGAAATCCAGGGGAAATAAAATAATCTGACTTACAGATTCCCCTTTGGAATTCTGCTGCCTGGCAGGAAGAACCCCAGAAGCTAAGGAAAGCATAAAATACGCTTAAATAAATTATATTTATTAAATAATAAATGGTTTATTTATCAAATAACGTGTTTGTATATGTCTTACTGTAGAAAGTACAACATTAACATTAATGTATTAAAATAAGCCTGCTTACAGTTATTAGAAAACTATTCTAATAACGTAAAGAAATCTTTACTCTGAACGGACCTGTGGATTTCTGTACCGTTTGCGAATAATTTGCAGGAAGCTGCAGAAGAAAGTTGGATGGATTGATGCTCTCTTTAGCAAAGCCTTCCACGGCTTTCGACTGCATGACCTTCGACTCCCACAGCTACGAGTAGAAAAAAAAAGGTTTTACCGTAATGCATAATTTATATGATTTTTAATAGCCTGAGAAAATAATCTAATGTAAAACCAAAAACAATTAATAAACAATAACTATTGATTTCATATGTAAAATTTACAGTGTTTACTGAAAATGATTTATCACATTATATGGTAATGTAATTCATATATACACATCAATATCAATATATTACCTCCATTGCTCTTTTGCATTTTTCCCCAAACTAGACAAGCAAATGTCAAAACATATCTGCTGATTTAATTAATAAAATGTACCTTATTCTCTAGGGTTGTTTTTCTTCAGTCTTACCTGCCTCAGTTCTTCTAGCACTTTCTCGTCCACGCCTTCATCGATGAACAGCTCTCGGACGCTCTCTACCACATCATCAATGATGGATAGGTAGAGTTTAGGCTGGGAGGGGGGGGGGGATGATCATGACCATATTTACATATCACTTACCTGTACTATTTACCTATTAACTAAATAGAAATACTGATCAAATCAGACAGCCAAATTGAGCAAGATTTCTGAAAACTGATGCACAAGACTGATTTTCAGTTTAACCAGCTGATACATGCTGTTCGATTCCAAGAGTCGATTCAATCCTTTTGTTCATTATAAAACTACAATACAGGGCAGAAAAGTTTAACCTTTACAATAAATTAGTGCAATATGACCCAAGTACGGTGAATGAGTTTAAAGTCAAAATTTCACCACCTGCCAAATACAAGTACACGACCTGCGATTGAGGAATCGACTCTTTTCGGAATCGACTCCCATGCTAGAATCGAATCACCACGCTGAAGCGTGTTCATTAAATGAACAGCTTAAGCTTTGGAAACTTGGTAGAAAGCAAACGAGCTGCCTGACTAATTCTTCAATCTAATATCTATCTGTAAGTAAAGTAAACAGACAAGGAATATAGAGTTGTCGTTGTTAGCTATCACGTTTATTTACTGACTTCGATGTAATTTAAGTTACTTACTAGTATGTTTGAATTTGAGAGCATTTTTGATGTCGGTAGCTACTCATTAGCATCCAACCTCACCCTAAACACACGGTGTGAACTCGGTGTACCGGTGTAGAGCTGATTGTGAGACTTTACACAGCTGTTAAACGGAGGACTAATCAGCTAAACAGCAAAGCGAGGAGCCAAACATGAGTCGATTCCCTAATACCTGCACTGGCAAAGAGTCGGTTCCCTAATACCTGCGCTGAAAAAGAGTCGATTCCCTAATACCTGCGCTGAAAAAGAGTCGATTCCCTAATACCTGCGCTGAAAAAGAGTCGATTCCCTAATACCTTCGCTGAAAAAGAGTCGATTCCCTAATACCTGCACTGAAAATGAGTCGATTCCCTAATACCTGCGCTGAGAGAGTCGATTCACTAATACCTGCACTGAAAATGAGTCGATTCCCTAATACCTGCACTGAAAATGAGTCGATTCCCTAATACCTGCACTGAAAATGAGTCGATTCCCTAATACCTGCGCTGAAAGAGTCGATTCCCTAATACCTGCGCTGAAAGAGTCGATTCACTAATACCTGCGCTGAAAAAGAGTCGATTCCCTAATACCTGCGCTGAAAGAGTCGATTCCCTAATACCAGTTCCGATTCGCGGACAGGCAATGGAAAGTCTCCACCACGTTTTTTTGAAAAAGCTTACAATAAAACATCATATAAAGAATACCGACAAAGTTAGATAACATTAGCTTTCGAAAAAGGTTCAAAAGATAATCAGTGTATTATGTAGTAAATTAATCAATCAGTGTATTATGTAGTAAATTAATCAATCAGTGGACTTAATTTATATTGTGCAATATCATTTCTGACAGGCATTTGTCACTTTTATAATCAAATATCTGATTTTCTTTGGTTGAATCAACTCTCTGAATCGACTCCATTAAATCCATGTTAAGCTCAAGTACTTTTATTCAAAGTTTCCACATCTCAGTGTCAAGAATGAAACATTTTTAAGTTGTCACGAAGCATTGACTTTTCTCAGCCTAATATAGTGTGGATTTTCAGTGTATTTACAGTTTCTGATGAACAATCATTTCTTAGCAATTTAGCTACACTTTTGCCTTTACATTGTTTATATAAACTAGTTAAGGGCTACGCTTTAGCTGGTAAACTCTTGCACAGCCACTCAGAAATGCACCATGATGGGCATTGTCACTGAAGTGATGTAAACACTGGGATGCTAAGCTTAGTTATTAACCAGGACTAATGGTAATAGCTATGGGATGATACTGATGACACTGAAGTGCCAGAATAACTGGTATTTATATAATCCTCAGTAGGTCCCTCACGGGATCTTGGAGGGAGCGTAATGTTGCACAGTCCTCACGCTGGTGTTGGTTGAGTCCCCAGCATTGAATCCCGATGTTACTTGAGGCAGTGTCGTACACCTATCACATGAAACGATTCTCGCCAGCCGACGCTGCTCACGTTCTCGCCGTTTTCGTAAGTTCAAGGTTTTGCCAGAATTCTTGTAGTCACGGTTACACCCTTGAAATGCTCCTATGTGAAAATCCAAACCAAGCAGAAACAGCTCTAGAAGCTTCCATATATGTCTATGACTTTATATACGCACTGGCAGACACAACCAATGACGTGCACAGGTTGCCTTGCTATAGATTTTGCACCAGTTTTTCTGGTACTTCAGTGTATATCTATAACACACAATTTACATTCACAATTAGAACGGGAATGACAAAAAAAAACAAAACAGGATTATCGACATCACGTCACCATTTATGTTGTCAGATTTATTACATTTATTTTAATATTAAATTACTTTCAAAGTTGTGAATGCTACAAAATATACAAAAATGTTTTTATGAGCACTGTGAAAACAGAAACCCCTTGAAATGGAAACGCAGTGTTGCATGACGATAAAACATAATCGCAAACAAATCTCATTAGTCAGTCCATCAAACCTGTTATAGCTATAGCCGAGAAATTACTGTTAGCAATTTATTAAAAAATAATATTACAATATTGCAATAGTACTTTGTGAAACTCCTGGTGAATGTCACAAGCCTGAGGAGGTAGCATACAGGTACTCAGCCAGTTTTATTGTAAAGGAATTTGTTATTTATTGCTTACATCACATACACATGTAATTTAATAACCCATACTGTTAAATAATCTTAAATGTGAACAGTGTTCTGTATGTAATAAGAGGGCTTAATATGCGGCTTATCCCTCGCAATGCGTCTTATTGTAATATACAGTACTGTGCAAAAGTCTTAGGCACCCTGTTGTTTTTAGGTACAACTTTTTATTGACATTTTGATTTCTGCATTTTCGAGTCAGTACAAAAAGATTTTATATTTCCAAACGTTACTTTTCGAACAAAACAATTAAATGTTACACAAAAACATTTGTATATCAGTAGAATATCTTGGAGAATCCTCCACAGCTCTTCTGGAGACTGTCACACGTACTTCTTTTTTTGCAGCAATACTCATTTTCTTTGTCTGAAATGACTCAATAATGCAGAAAAAAGCATCAGTGACAAAATTTGTATCTAAAAACAACAGGGTGCCTAAGACCTATGCACAGCACTGTATAATAGGCTAAAGTGCAAATACTGTAGGCTGCAGGACAGGTTTGTTAACGGTCATTGCACTGTCAGAGCATAATTTAATGATTAATATAAATACTGGTTCTATTTTTTATATTGCTGAGCTATGTATACTGATCTTAACACGGTGGAAAAAAACAGAGTAAAGACTAAGAACATTTCATGTGTCTGTTGTAAGTGCATGCTAATTATTCATTAGTGCGAGTATGTAAGTCTTTTTTTTTTTTTTCTTCCGGAACGTAAATCCACATTCGGGATCACTGTGTTGCACAACTTGATGGTTTCTGTGATTCTGCCTCAATTAGCTTTTTTTCAATTTCCACCTAAAAGAATAAAAATGAAAAAAAAAAAGAAATCTCAATCACATATCAGTTATTCATTCATTCATTCATCTTCTTGACCGCTTATTCCTTTTCAGGGTCGCGGGGGAGCCGGTGTCTAGCCGGCAGCATAGGGCGCAAGGCAGGAACAACCCTAGACAGGGCGCCAGTCCATCATAGGGCACACACACACACTCATACACTAGGGCCACTTTAGACACACCAACCACCCACCGAGCCACCGTGTCGCCCATGCATATCAATTAAACAAGTCGAACTTATTTTATTATGATTTTATTTTTATTTTATCTCCTGCTTACCTGGCAGCGATAGAAAGCCCTGTAGCTGATGTGTTTCTGAGGCTGAATGTCACTTTCTGTTCCCAAAGACTTGACCCTGGTTTGAGAAGCAACCGTATCTGCCACCTCGCACTCCATGGTGATGAAGGGAAACCAGTCGGTCGGGATCTCTTGGTCTGACCCGAGCTCCAGCTTACAGGAGAAGCAATGGGGATGGTCGACTGCTGCAAGTGAGTGAAAAATATAGGAAGTGAGAAGTTGGCACATTATACCACCAGAGGGAGCATACAGCACACAGACCTCGGAGACCTCAGGTCATTTAGTCTCCTATCACGCCATCTCCGTTTACTTTTATTCATTCGGCAGAGTATTTTTACAAGTACACATAGAGCTAGTGACCAGAACTCTTAAATTAAAATCCCCAGACTCAAGAACACAGAACCTTAACCATTTTAACCAACTTGTTTTCTAAATCACCAAATGTAGTTCCTGTGGTTTCCTACTGAAACCAATATAAATATAAATATAAATATACAAATGCACACCCTTTGACTATTTTCGTTACTTCATCAAAACACTAATCAAACAGTGTGGTTTGAAGCAATTGTGATTTTGGGCCTGGCTGAATTGATTTAATACTAGCCTTCTAGTGGAAATAGAAATTACTACTAGATATTTTAGGAACATGTGCTTATTTTTTTTCCATGCACTGAAAGCAGATTCTTTCCTTACCCATGTTCTTAGCAGGAAGCTTGTCAATCCTCCAAACAATGGCTCCATATACATTCTCATACTTGGCAGTACCAACAGTCACCTGCATGACAGGTTGAGAATCTGTGACGTTTACTGAACCCAGACAGACATTTCTGTTCATGCGGGCCTTGATGGATTTCTGCCAGAGCAGCGAGATTGTGCGAGGCACTTTGACCCAATCCCCAGGTAGCGGTACCTGGATTAGAACGTTCTCACAAAGCGTTTCTGAATGTGCCCCCAGTGAAGGAAAGGACGACTGCATGTTGAGAAAGGCTTGTAGCTCCAGATAGGCACCCTGTACAGTGACTGTAGCCTTCACTGAGAAAGGCATGTCTCCACAGTTCAGCGACACTGTCCGGTAGCGCCCGAGTTCCACCCTGCATGCATCCAATGGTGAGAATTTAATCATCCTAGTGTCTTCAAATTCAGCCTCTCTCACAGACTTGTGAAGCTGGTAGTCAGCAATCTCCATCCACACTTCATTCTCTTCAGATCCATAATTTGAGTCTTTGCTCAGAAGTCCAAGGTCATTCAAAGCCAGGAAACATTCCACTGCTCCATTTATGAAGGCCAAGCAGTGAAGTTTTGTGATGGCCGCACGTTCAAGCACGGCGCCATCCTTATCTACTCGCATCCAGACATGGTCTGCAATCTGCAAGGACAACTCCTGCTCCTCATAATGTTTTTGTTGCTTGAATGGACCTGGTAATCTCATCAGCTCCTCCTCAAGGGACACCAGCAAATCCTCCATGTCTCTGTATTCTGTTGTGCCAAACTTCAGCAGCTGCTCCACTTCAGCTTCATGTGTCACCTCGAGCTTAGGGTGGTAGCGCTTTCGTTCCACATATGACACATGTTCGATCTTTAACGTTGCAATTTTTCGTGGCTCGCCATAGCTTTCCAGTTTGGGGCCTGAAAGAGAGCAATTGGCCGTCAGCTGGAACTCTTTGAATGGTTTCTCTAAGCCTTTTTCATAATACATTTGAAGCACAGCTCCTGGGAGCAACTGCAAATATATAGGGCCCCACTGGCGCGATGACATACGGTTCTTTTTCTCTGGTATCCTCAGCATTAATGGCCAGCCATGCCTCCTCTGGCTGAGGAACAGTCCCTGTGGAACAAACAAAGAAGAACCTCTTCCTGCATCAATATCCTTTATTTTGCTTATATTCAAATCTCTGTCCTCTCTCTTTTGGTCTTGGTCCTCCTTTGCCTTTAACCGCTCTAGCTTATGGCAGATGTACGAGTAGGAATTTTGAAGTTGGTCCCGGGGTGGCTCGTAACCATCCTTGGTTCGGATAAAGAAGCGAGGCAAGCTTGAGCCAGGCTCAGAATCTGACGAGGAACTTGAATCTCGCTTGTGCTTGTTGACCTGACCCAGATCATCTTGGAATGCTTGGAAGAAAGTGGATGCCTCAGAAGACGAACGTCTATCAGAAGAAGAGATATTTGTTGATGTGTTGGAGAAACTCCTAAAGACGTTCGGTGGTCTGAGAGAGTCAGAGTTAAAGGGAGATGTACCGGTTGGATTTTCTGTTACTGGAGTGCACATCGGAGTGTTGCTGGGCACGCATGAGCTCCCGTTGAAGCTAAAGTGCATATGGGGAGATTCCAGTGGACTGGATAACCTCCTTGCTGAACTGCCCAATGGAGGCAGCGCCAACTTCAAGCCATTTGGTCGAGGTATTGACCCAGTACTTGATGAAGACTGCAGGCTTTTCTGTGGTGAGGACTGGGGGGTGCCTTCATCCTCGAATGTCACCCAGTTAGCTGGATGGTTCATTGAGCACATTATGCCAGTCAAATTGTCTTAAAGTATTCTGCCTTTTCCTGGTGTGCCTCAATTAAACCCACCATTGGGGGTCACCTGCATAAAGAACAGAGTAGAAACATTCACAAAATGCTTAAAATGCAACACAATATCTTCTACAACAAAACAAAATTCTTCATAAAACAGATATAATAACAGATTTATAATTGCCTCCAGAAAAGTGTAATACGAATTTTATCGTGTGAATGCACACGCTACAAAGAAACATTCCTACTGTTGAAGCTCTGGCTCTTCAGGCTAATGGCTTAAACATGGCCATCTGCATGAGAAGAAAGAAAAAGCCACCAGGGCTGCACTGTGTACAGACATTACAGAATCACATCTACGTCTGGACGAAAAACTGACCACATGCCAAATATGCAGCTGTATACAGCCAAATGCCAAGTTTCCAGTTCTCACAAGACTGCCTTTTTAATTGCTCAGCAACATGGAATAAGTGTTCAGTATCTTTGGCTTCTTTACTAGCTACAGCTTGAGATAAATACATCCAGGTGGAAACATCTGGATTACAAATCTTTTGAGCGGTCACTGTAACAGCTGGGAGAGGGGAAATGTGTTACACTCTGGGCCAATTTTGTGTCTGAATTGTATGATTCAACTTCCACATGTGATGCAGATGGTTAAATATAACAGCCTGATTCAGATGTTCATGCTGTATTCCTACACCTCGGCCATCTGAATCAGACAGATCTGTCCATCTGTTATGGACTGGCTGGATAATAAATCATCATAAGACTAAAATTGCCTGGTTACAGCTTAAATGTAATAATTAGCATGTCTATATATATATATATATACTGTATATGATATGTTAATGCTAGGTATATTGGAATAGAGGCCATGAATGCATCACATTCAACAGTCTGACTTTCTGCTGAAGCTATTTTAATACACAGGTTTGTAAATACATTGCTAGCTGCATCGCCTTGAGAGAGAAAAGCTCATAAAAAAGAACTGCTGGATCATTCTGCTCTGCTGGAAAAAAAACCTATGCAAGCTATAAACATAAAGCTGACACAAGCAGCGTCAGTAGGACACTGCGGCATGGAACGCTGGGAGTGGGTAGAGAAATGAGAGGTTACAGAATCGTCGGAGGCTCCGAGACGCATTCCTGACATTCCTCTGGGACGCTCGGCATGGACGAAGGAAATACCATCCCACAAAGCTCAAACAAGTCCATGCACTAAACACCGTTATTGAATACACTCATCTTAGTGATTACTTGTCACTTTTCATATTGTCTTTTATTGATTAGTCAGTGCCACGTCCTGCTTTTTGCATGCTTTTTTGCTTAAGTGTCAGGTTAATATTGGAAAAAATTTGCAAACCCTGACAACATTATGAACAAAAATACAGCTTCTTCATCTTACAATAACTGTAAAGCCCAACTGTCTATTTCTTTGTCAAACAATCCATACAGCTCACATGACACACATGGTCACAACAATCTCATGGTCAGGAAGCATTACTCACTGAATCACACACACGTTTGTGGAAGTTACAACTAGTCATTTAACACAATGACCATGAACTGGGCAGAATATGCAAAGTTTGTTCCAACAAAACACAAGATGCATTTTAAATATCTCCCAAAGTCTATAATATGCTCTTTTTCTAATTTTATCAAACACAAGTCTTGAGGGTCTAGGACATCTGGCATTTAAAATCACAACTGAAATGAAAATTAGCACGGTATGTTCAAAATAAATGGAAAATGTGAATTAATACTGATAGCATAACACAAATTGGCTGTATCTTTTCTAAATAGATAAATAAAAATGTCCCTGTCACCTGTAAACAAGTCAAAATGTGATGTGTTTTCTGTAAGGAGTCATTACTGTAATACTATGGAAGGAGTCTCCAGTGTCAGCGCTTTGCAACAGTCAGAGGGAAACATAAAGTAAGGGAGAACAAGAACTAACTGGACAACATTAAATGTGACTATAAATGGAAAAAAAAAACATATGACTTTATATTCTTTAATTTATAAAAGTTGTTAGGGTTGTCAGAGCAAAAAAAAAAAAAAAAACGCTTGAGCATGCACTGTTGTATGACAATGATCAACTTTGTAGTAGTAACAGCACCACTGATTATTTCCTCTAACAGCACAACACAAAGTGTTTTATTCCTTACTTTCCACTCACTCATACTGTTATTCTTATATATTATTATATATATACAGGTCCTTCTAAAAAAATTAGCATATTGTGATAAAGTTCATTATTTTCTGTAATGTACTGATAAACATTAAACTTTCATATATTTTAGATTCATTACTCACCAACTGAAATATTCCAGGTCTTTTATTGTTTTAATACTGTTGATTTTGGCATACAGCTCGTGAAAAATCTCACAAAATGATCATATCCATACCCAGCCTGGTTCATTACTCAAAACCGACCTGACTGCTATCCAGAAGGCCATCATTGACACCCTGGTTTTCATGAGCTGTACGCCAAAATCATCAGTATCAAAACAATAAAAGACCTGAAATATTTCAGTTGGTGAGTAATGAATCTAAAATATATGAAAGTTTAATGTTTATCAGTACATTACAGAAAATAATGAACTTTATCACAATATGCTAATTTTCTGAGAAGGACCTGTACATGCATCAGACACTAAGAACTGATTATATGTCCACAATAACAATCCTCTTCTATTTTAGACACAAGTAAATACACTAACATAACCTAACTTTATTTTAAACCTGAAACCAAAGCAGAACTGGGCATAATAAATGTGCTCTGTCTCAAGCTACAATGAGCATGACTTCAAGTAAGGACATGAAGACACACAAAGGGCAGGTCTGCATCCAGACAATGGCAGGGTACAAAATTTAACCTCATTCTCTGATGTCACGCGTTAACACTGAAACTATTATCTGTGCATCCAGATAAAGCCGAGAGTAATCACCGGGTTCATCCACACACACTCTGGGACTCCAGGGCTCCAGGACAGATCGGGTTAGCCTGAAGGGAGTGGTATCAAACTGATTATTTAGTAGCATGCACAATGGCTAGATAAATGTGCATTAAACCAGGATTTCATTTGGTCAAAAGGAGTGCATCTGCAAATCATAGATTTGTTTTAATGCATTACCATTTCTACAGTAACAGCTCTATAGAATGGTGGATGCTTTTTAAACATTTTCTGTAAGGATATGAAACAAGTCTCCAGTGTCAGCACTTTGTAACAAAGTCGTATCTTTATGTTTTAAGATCTCTTCAGGACAGAGGAGTTTTACACATTGTGGTTTCTTGGTAGCACAACAAGCTTCCAGAAAGGCTGGAAAAAGTATGTGGCTTGTAAGAGAATGACTATTCTGTTGTACTTTAATTAATGCAACTTGCTTGACAAACTGCTGGTGTATAGGAGGAAAGGATTAAAAACTTCTGGGTGGTAATAACAACTCTGCTTTCATAACACTACACTGTCCTGTAGGAGCACAAAACAGTATTTAATACCTTACATAATCTTGCAGGAAATTCTTTTTAACACAATAAACATCACACGGTGCCTACAATGTAAATTAATTTTTTTTTTAATTAAAAAAAAATTATATTTTGCTATGCTGAATTATAGTTATAGTAAATCTAATTAAAGACTAGGAAAGTAATCACTTTCAGTGTATACTGAATAGTTTAGCACTATTTCTTTGAAAGGGTAATACTGGGGAATCTGGCAACCCCGACTGGGCTCCATCATGTAAGCGTGGGCTTCTGCATCAGCGGCCGCAAAGAACAAAACAACAAACTAGTCGGTTTGTGTAGTTAAAAATCCCAAACGCAAATCAATCGTGTTGGTTCTTATACAGCATGTCTTCTGTTTTCTGAACCTTAATCGAAATCTGTTTTTAATATTTTCGCAAAAGAAAGTGTTGTGGTATCGCTTCGTAAAACCGTTAACTCCTACGCAGCACTAACTAACACAAGCCATTATTTGTTGTTTGTTTGCTTTAATAAAAAAAATTATTAGCTTTTATACCCTACAAATAGCGAATTAAATCTCTTCAAGGATTCTGTTTCCCCAAGCTAAGTTTTAAAGTTAAAAACTAATAATGTCTACGTGTCTCTCCAGAGTTTAGTAAATACTCACAATGAGTCCAATGTGTCCGACATCAAGTCATCGTTTTTGGATGAGCAAATTCCTCAAACATGGTAGGGATTATAATAAGTTTTTTTTTCTGGATCCTTCACACCCTCCTCCAGCTCCTCCTGGTGTAGGAAAACACGCCGAAACGGAAAGCTCAAATCCGCCTAATGTAAACTCTTTCTGCCCAGGGACCGTTCGGTTCCCCAAACCCCGGAGTCGACTCCGTGTCTGAATCTGACTCTAGGAATCGATTCCGAAACCAAACCCACATGACGGGGAAAGGGAGGTCAGTGTTAAACGGAAAAGTCTACACCAGCGTTTCTCAAACTTTTTAAATGTGGGGCCCCCTTTGTGGATGTTAAGTGCCACTGTGTTGAGAAAGAAGTGGTTGAGAAAGATGTCTCGCAAAGATATGTTGTTGGGAAAGGCAACAGCACCCTCATGGCCTGAAGTGTTAGTTCCTTGTATTCATTTCCAATGCTGGCCCAAAATTCTGCTGGAGTATGCTGTTTAAATATTATTAAAAAAAACCCAAAAAACTGCTTTTCTGTGGCCCCCCTAGTGCCCCCTTGCGGCCCCCAGTTTGAGAACCGCTGGTCTACACTACACCGTTGGGTTATTTTTACTTTGGCTAAAAGTTTCAAATATGCATAACTCGGTTAAAGCGCCTGTGCAAACAAAAAGTGCGCAAAGAAAATGGTTTAAAATGATTCATTCATTCATTCACTCATCTTATTGTTCGCTTATTCCTTTTCAGGGTCACGGGGGGAACAACCCTAGACAGGGTGCCAATCCAGGGGTGCAACTACATACTTTCTGAGGTGTATGCAAACATATTATCGGCGCCCCCCTCCCCGTCTACGTGTCCAAATTTTACCAGTTACTGTGTGTCCGGCATCAATTTGGTGACCCCTCTAGTGCAGCGCCCCTATGCGTCGCATATGCTGCATACCCCCTTTTTGCGCCACTGTGCCAATCCATCATAGGGTGCACACACACAGACACACACACATACACACACACTAGGGCCACTTTAGAGATGCCAATCAACCTAACGTGCATGTCTTTGGACTGTTGGAGGAAACCGGAGTAAACCCACACAGATACGGGGAGGACATGCAGACTCCACACAGAAAGTCACATTTCAGATTGTTTTTGGAAATCATGGACGTCGTGTCCTCCGGGCCGAAGAGGAAAAGGACTGTCTACAAAGTTCAAAAGACAGCGTCATGGCTTATAATTGTAATGTCACTGAATGGCGCTTCTAGGCTGAGTTTCATGAGTAAAGCCATAAGTAGAGTAATAAATAAACAATGAGCGTGATGCTAGTTCTGGCTACAAACAACTGGAATTCTCAGATTTCTTTGTTACATCATTTGCATCTGTAACAAATACAACAAAACTTAGCAGTGATGTGTTTATTTCACATGTGTGTATTTTAGATGTTCCACATCATCAAATTAGTAAAGACAAAATACTGTTGTCAAATGGTGATTTCATTTATTAAGGAAAAATGCTGTAAATAACAAGCTGTTAAAAAGTAATGCCCCCCTAGCTATTCATTATTCATCAGTTAATCAAATTCAAGAGTCAAAGTTTCAAGAATCATAAGATTTCCTTCCAAATCCACCCCTTTATTCACCCCACAGTACATGCCTCATGAGTCAAATAAGTCAAAATAGTTACTAAAGTTACTCAAGGAACCAGCCAACTGGGTGTGAGCTTCATCTTCAGCTTAGTAATTTGTCTGCAAACACAGTGGTTAAAATGGAATTAAACTCTCGCCACTTCTTTTATAACCATGGCCACCTACAGCTCACTGAAGAAGTCCCGCTATACCGCCGTCAGCCAGCAGAGGGAGACAGCGGCGCATAGTTAGAGCCGCCTTGAGGGAGAATTCAGTTATCCATAATCCTCCACATCGATTGCAGGAAATCGCCCACATCTACTCTTTAAAAGATGTGTTCAGCGTGATGTTCTTGTCACACTTTTGTAGACGGGTTATTTCAGGGAGAAGCTCGGCTAGAATACTTATCTATAAAAGAGGAGAAAAAAAGAAAAGCTGTTCTTGGAAACAAATAAAGGAGACATTATTTGTGAAAAAGAAAAGAGAATTTATTTATGGGAAGGGAGAAAAGAGTGGTAAAAGGTACGTTTAAAAAGACGTAAAGAAAAATGTTTTTTTTGGAGATTTCCTCTTGTTCTGGCTATTTCCACCCTTTGTTTGAGCCTCCAAACCTCCAAACACACAACAGTCCCAGTAAATCTTTGAATTTCATTAAAATCGGCTGGCATCTAAATAAAGATAATACACTTAAGTATAGCCAATCAATAATGCATATTGATTTTATACAGTTTTATGCAGTACCCGGATTGTGAATTCTGGATCGTGATTTGGTCAGAAGGTGTTAATTAATTTTCTGTATCAACAGATCTGACAGTAGTGCATCTGCAAATTATATTAATGAGCTTGTTCTAATGCAGGGTCTTCTCCATAGTAACAGCTCGTTCCCACGGACATTTTTCATCACAGGGATTTTAAAAATGTCTGATCTGGTGAAGTTTTCTGTAAGCAGGGGTTTACTTTCCATTGATGGAAGGAGTCAAATAATGTAAATAATGATTGATATTAAATGTCATATTTTGACTTTGTAGATTCATTCATCTGTAAAGATGTAAACATCTATCTGAAAATGTTGACACCTGAGCTTTCTCTACTGAACTATAAAAAAATTATTCTCTGAGGACAGTGAACTGAAACAAAAGTTTTATGTTCATGATCAGCTGTGGTTTTCTGGTGAGCTGGTGTGAGAACAATATTTGACACATACATGAAACATATGTTACAGAAACAAAGCTTTAGTTCAGGTACGTATGGTCTTAGGGAGTTATCAGATGGACATGTTTGGAGTTTTACGCTGATTCATTTTTTTTTTACTTTTTTTTTTAAATCAGATTTTAATTAGAGACTCTCTGTGCTTTCACTTCATCCAGTGAGAATGAAATGGCGCTGCTCAGCCTTCCACTCTTCCTCCATCCGATTAAGGACCTTCACCTGCAAAGTGAGTTGATTTTGTAAGTGAGTTTTTAAAACATAGATGTTTTAAGAGTTTTTTCTAATATGGATGCACTAAATAATAGTAATTGAATAATGAAGCTCACTTGAAGATTTAACAACAATGTCTGTGCTAAGACACTTTTAAGAATCCAATGCAGGTAAAAAATAGCAATAAAAAAAGTGTAATTGTAAAATAATAATTCATAATCACTTTGCCAGAAAATGACATCCAGACTCCTAAAGTACTGTGACCAAAGCTCAGCATGAGCAAGGCGCAAGACCATCCAAGCGCAATGGTGCTGAACCACCGCAATTCTGTCATTTTTTTGAGCGTGCACCCTCCCATCAATTGCTAACCCCTATGGATTAGCAAGGCGTTAAAATCTCTTCAGTGTGTCATGAACAAATTTGGTATAAATGGACCAGCTGGGAAGATTTAAATCAATGATCTTGCTTTGATAGTTGGGCTTTGCTTAGTAAGCATAGCATGCATATTGTTAAAAAATAAGTAAATCAATAAATACAAAGTCCTGTATGTAAGGTTTTTAGTGCAACATCCCAGATCGCAAATATGATCCAATACTGGGATATTGATTCTGTTTGCGGGCTAACTCTGGCCAAGCATCAGTCCAGTTCTCAATGATTTGTTTCCTCAGGTGGCTGGGCCACATCCTTTATCCTCATTTTAAATATGGATCACCTCCGGATCTGATCCGCATCACGTCCAGCATTTTCAGTAATTTTATTACTTATTTGAACCTTATTTTAGAATATATGAAATTGTCATTTACATTATAATACACAGTATAATACACTATAATATTACAAAAACTTTTACAAACAGTTTCTCTATGGTAAAAACCCAACCTTGCTCCTGGTGTACCCCTGTTCTGTGGATTTTAGTGTTTTTCCTGCTCCAACACACCCACTTTAGCACACTCACAAATGTACTTTTATTAACTGTTATAAACAGATTACATAACAAATAGGGCCAGCTTCTGGTATAAATGACAAAGGTTTTAAAATACCTTTTGTAAAATACTCTACACAACGTGGCACATTACTTCAATTCATTTTGCTACTGCAATCTATACAATAAACCACTAAAGCTATCGGTAATATGTTAAGTATAAAAGCTATATAAATTAAGTATAAATTATAAGTTAAGTATAAATTGCTAAATTAATTAGTATTCAAAATGTGTTTTGAATGTAAGGTTGTTTTAATAAACTATTAAAAACAGTATAAAAAAAAACCCATTACAGATATATTTATATTTCTGGTTGGTATAACTGTGTGCCCAGCAGGTAGCTACAAGCGATTGCCGACCCTAACCGTTGTTTCCACGTTATAAGGTTTTCAGATGAGAGAGGCAAAATGATCATTGAGGGCAAAACTTCTTTTGAGATTGAGGAAATATAGTTAGCTAGCTACTTAGTAACTAAGAATGTCTGTTTAAATCTCAGGCTTGCAGTAGTTCAATAATGTATAATTTGCAATTTGTGTCACAATGAGTGTAGTACTCTTCTAGCCTTCACCCAAATGCACCAAACCAAACATTTAATTGTGGTATCCCAGATTGTTCACCTTCATTTAGAAAACTCACTGCTTTTAAATCTCATTTGTATATGGATCATAAGGAATATCAAAGATCTCGTAGACATTCCCAGTTTCACTTCATAGATTCAAAGTGAATTTGTCAGACAGAAGGTTGTTGGCTTGAATGTGGGTCTCTGAAAGTTTTCATTTCTCACTTGAAGGGCCATTTACAACAGGGCAGACAAATCGGTTGTCCTTTCAGAGGATGTGTGAAAACATTTATAGTAAAAATCCACATTTGCCTCTCATATATCTACAGCACACAAACACAGCTCAGTTGATCTACTCAGAGTCTTGATAGACCTTTGAGTGATGATGAACCTGTGCACTCTGAGCCAGATGTTTTCCCTGATACGCTTTATGTGGATGAAGCTCTCTTCTTTAAGAACTTGACACTATTTTATTTGAAGCTTCAAGCGAAGCTGTTGTTTCCCACGTCAGTAATTCAGTCATTGAAGGATTTCAAGAAATCCATGACCTTGGACAGTTTCATGTATTTGCAAAATTAACTGAGAAATTGACATTACTAGGAACTGATGACAAATGTAATCAAGGAACTTGGGAAAAAAAGATCTTCTTAAGACTGAAATAGACTTTTACAAACAGATCAGCGCCAGAAGACAGTGTTTAAAAACAGCTTCAACTACGTTGAACCAATGGCATTATATTTAGGCTTAAATGAATCTGGGAAAAGAGTGTTTTGCCCAATATATCCCTTTAAAAGAAAGCCTTACTTCCCTATTTGAGTCTGACAGTGTTTTCAGAGTGTACCAAACCCTGATGCTCTGCAAGGTATTTGGGATGGACGGGTTGTATTGCAGAATGAATTGTTTCAGACTGAAGGGACA
>JANCOA010000037.1:1055052-1074746 GCA_024363135.1 Leptodoras oyakawai
CCCCGTAACTGGGAATAAGCGGTAATGACTGACTGACTGACTATATCAGGCAAAGCTGATTTCTGATAACGAAACCCAAGTGAGAGTCACTATTAAATCTGCTGAGATATGAAAAGAGAAACCTTTAAGGAACGAAATATTACTCTGTGTTCCGCTTCACTTGAGCTGAGGGAGCACAGGAACAGAGACAAAGAGTGAAAGTAGATGAGGGTCTGTTAACAGCATCGGTGTTATTACAAAACAGTTGGCAAAATGAAATGTGTTTCTCCAATGACACAGCTTTTAATAATTGTGTTTTTATTGGTGCAATAAAAAGAGTGCGTGTGAAGAATAAAAGTACATGTGAGGGAAGACATCCGCTTTGTGGGATTTTGCCTTTTGCTGAGGTAATGTCTTTCTAATGAAAATGTGGCATGCCACACCAAGGAGCACATTGTTCTGATTATTAAAACCTTCTGCTCAAGTTATGAGCTTTAACACAGCCAAGTACTGCAGCCCAGACATGTGGATACTGTCTACTGTTTACCACCCCCCTTTTTTCTTTACACATATTTAACTGCCTGGCCAGTCTATCAGTCTGATAAACAAGACAAACATCTGTTACAGGATTTCTGATCTTATCCACAAAACGATTATTGTTTAAAGGACATTTAAAGAAGCCATATCAAACAAGAAAATGCAATTTATCGATGTAAAAATTTTTAATCATTAATATCAAAAGCACTGTATATTTACATACGGTGTTGGACAGCATTTATGATTACGGCATGAAAAGATATACCTTCCAAAATTGTTCAGGACATTTTTATGACATAAGTGCAGCTGTCGGATAAAAATATATGACATATCGTGGCTCAGAAATGTTAAGATAAAGACGAAAGTTATGTTGAGTTGTAGGCATGGGTCTCACACACACACACATTCACACAAGAATTTCAGGAAGCCAGCTCTCCACCTGTTTGCATGTGTTGGGAAATGGAAGAAAACCAGAGAACCCAGAGGAAACCCATGAAAATATTGAACTCTAGATATACAGTAAATTGAGCATTACAAACAACACAAGTTAACTTCATTCATTCATTCATCTTCTTGTATTCCTTTTCAGGGTCGCGGGGGAGCCGGTGCCTAGCCAGCAGCATAGGGCGCAAGGCAGGAACAACCTTAGACAGGGCGCCAATCAACCTAACGTGCATGTCTTTGGACTGTGGGAGGAAACCGGAATACCCGGAGTAAACCCACATGGACACGGGGAGGACATGCAGACTCCACACCTGGGGATCAAACCCAGGACCTTCTTGCTGTGAGGCGACAGTGCTACCCACCGAGCCACCGTGACACCCTACAAGTTAACTTCAGGTGACCATTTTATTCTGTCTGTGAGGAAGAAAAAGCATACTCTGTGTTCGAATTTCCAAAAAGGTGTTTTTTTTTAAATAACAGTTTTTTGAAAATGTTTATTTGAACCATTAATTAAAAAAGAAAATGATCTCATCTCATCTTAACCATCATCACAACCTGTTCTTTAATGGAAATATGGCAGTAAAAGCATGGCAAGGAAAAATGTAAGCACAAAGAAATCTTTCCTCAGTACTTAGGCAGGAAATGCTGGATAAAAACCATTTTTTAATTCTTTTTACATATCATTACAAAATGCATGATGACAGCAAATTCAACAATTTCACACTGAATAGAATCACTTTGTAGTACATCAATGGTGAAATCTATGTACAAAATTAAAATTAATACTCTGCTTTTTGGTTACGAATTAACTATTAAAATGTCCTTTGTTCAAAATGTAGTATCAAAGAAGAGCATGGTGGGTATTTACAAGGTAAAGGGCATGATTAGCATCACGTGACTTGGTGTGGAGCTTCCAGCATCTCCATGAGGAACGTGTCTATCGGTGTATCTCCAATGAGCTTAAAGAAGAAAAGATGCTCGAGGCACTTGAGGCCGATGGAGCGAAGGGCAGGAAGACGGAGCAGGAGCTTGGCAAACCTGCAGCAATGAGTACACATACAGCAAGGTATAGGTAAGGTGTTCACTACTACCATCTGTGTTTGTCAGGTTACAATCAAGTAACCACCATTTTGTCATTACAGAACTTAGTAAACATTTCATAATCTTTTTATATAAATATAAACTGTTTGTTTCTTTTTATTGAAAGCACTAGGAATGGTATATGACATCAATAAAAGACTTTATTTAGTTGCTTTAACTCCATAAGTAATCTCAATTACTAACTTACTTATTATTTACCTCTTTAATCAGTTTCTTACTTATTGTCCAGGCTGTGTATTGTCAATTATTGTTATATTTGTTTTTATGAGTCATTGATGCCTTTAATATAACTATCTATACTGTAATACTGCATTGTTTAAATGTATTTGTTTATATATATATATATATATATATATACACACACACATACATACAGTATATACAAACTGAAGTACCAGAAAAACTGGTACTAAGCCTATGCAAAATACATAGCAACACCACCTATGCACATCACTGCTTGCCTCTGCCAGTGTGTATATAAAGCAATAGACATCTATGGAAGCTTCTAGAGCTGATTCCCCCGCGAGAATGGCAAGTTATGATGATTTTTGCGATTTTCAACATGGTTTAATAGTTGGAGCTTGTGAGATGGGTTCAGTGGTTGAAGCAAAGTTTGTTTCATACATACATCATACATGTATGATGATTTCTGGAGTGTATCGTGACTGCAAGAATTCCAGCAAAACCTCAAAGTTATGACAGCGAAAAAGACTCTGGCTGAACGTGACCAGCATCGTGGCAAGAATAGTTTCATCTGACAGGCGTGCAACACTGCGTCAAGTAACAACGGAATTCAATGACAAACCTATCTATCTATCTATCTATCTATCTATCTATCTATCTATCTATCTGTCTATCTATCTATCTATCTATCTATCTATCTATCTGTCGGTTTATTTATTCGTTTATCTGTCTGTCTGTCTGTCTATCTATCTATCTGTTTGTCTATCTATCTGTCTGTCTGTCTCTCTGTTTATCTATCTATCTATCTATCTGTCTGTCTGTTTGTTTATCCATCTATCTATTTATCTATCTATCTATCTATCTATCTATTTATCTGTATATCTATCTATCTATCTATCTATCTATCTATCTATCTGTCTGTCTATCATTCCACATTCCTCTATTGCACTGTATTGATTTGTTTACTTGTGGAACTCATCACACTGTACTGTAATCACTTGTTATTTTATTTATTAATATATTAAACATTACAGTTTGACAGTAATAGGTTTGCCTGTCCTTGTCATTTGCTGTGCCTCGTACTGCTGTGTATTTATACTGTATGGCCATGTACTGTAGGTCTCCACAGTGAACATAATGTGAAATACTTTATACCAAACTCATTCTGTGAAGTTTATATTTAATACATTGAGAGATTTTAGATAATAGTGTACATGAATAAACTTCACAGAGCTGCTGTATACAGCGTGGGTGGGTGGGTGGGTGGGCGTGGTCTGTGGAATGTGTGGGCGGTGACCGGGGGAGGGTATGTTTGTCATTGGCTAGATGGCGTGTCAGTCACCGATGCTCATTAGAATATTCCGCCGCAGCAGCGGTGTGTTTGGGGTTGAGCTAGTGTGCTGCTGCTCCTCTGCGCCGCCGGGTCGCACTTTTTAATCTGGCAGAAAAGACAGAGCAGAGCCGGTCTGCAGAATAAACCACAGGAGGCGAGAGAGAGAGAGAGAGAGAGAGTGTGTGTGAGAGAGAGAGGGTGGTTAAAACACGGGCGTGTCATCTTTTTGTTAAAAAATTATTACTATTGAAATATATCTCGCCTGAAGGCACGTTTTCAAGATGGCAGACGCCGAACAAGTTTCCTCCACAACTCCAAACGAAGTGGAAGAAGACGAGATGAAGCACTGGGGCCAGTCAGGCTTAAGTGAGACCCCATTTCAGGAACTGGTTCAGGGTGGAAATGTAGGTTTGTTCGGTGGAGAACAGGATGTCCAGGATGTCACAGGAGTGCAGAAAGAGCATGCTGGAGAAGTGAGCAGACAGGAGTGGTCGGATCTGTACACAACCGAGAACAAAGCCGAGACGGAACGTCTGGAGAAATCTGTTGATTTGATTTGTGAACCCGTGGAGTGTGGAAGCCCGGAGGAACCGGACAGCACTCAGGTCGAGGATGAAATTACAGCAATGCAGGAAGAAGCAGCAGAAGCTTTAAGACTAGTGGATGTCAAGGAGGTCGAGGAAGCGTTTAGGGAACCTGTTCATGCTTTCACACACCCGGTCCAACACCAAGAGCCTGTGGTTTCATCTGCTACAGAGCTCCAGCACCTCATCTTCAAATCCGACCTAGATCAGGACTTGCATGAATCCTTTTCAGCTCCTGCTGAGCCCGAGAGAGCAACAAGTTCAGCCGTGGAGGAGAAAAAAGCAGCAGAAAGCAGGAACCTGCTGGAGGAAAGCTTCGGATTCGGATCCGGATCCGGATCAGGAACCGACTCCGAGTCGACTCCTGCAGCCTCCGCGTCTCCATCAGCCCGTGAGTGGAGCTGTGTCATTGTTATTTATTTATTTTTACGTTTTATACATTTTATACCGATTTAACCAAATGACATGCAAAGATTTGGATCTTAAATTAAGAAATGTGTCTAAATAATACATTTTAAACACTGTGTGTGTGTATTTTAGCTAATGATGCCGAAATGAATCATAATACGGATCACCCTGGTAACACTAAAATATTGTAATAAGGACAGTTAGATTTTTATTATTATTATTTGGACAAACCTATATTATCTGATGATGTTAAACAATTATTAGGGGATTCATTATAAGTGAATGAAATGATGATGAATGTTAAAATGATCCAAAATGAAAGATTAGGAGCCGCTACGATGCAGGAGCTAGCATGGATGAGCTGAGATGTGATGAGACAGGCGGCGTATCTTAGCAGTCTGACTAGCAAAACGCACAAAATTGTGCAAAAATATTAATTAAACCACAGATAATGACACTTAATGTAGCGTTAAAACCTCGAGTCATGTGTCGGGTTGTTAAAAAAAATTAATAAATAAAAAAATATTTGAAATGAAGTCATTTTATCCATCCTTGGTGATGCTAATTCATGCTAACGCTAGTGGGGTGTGTGCGTTTAGGCAAACAATAGGAGCTAAAGGCTTGTCCAGGTTTATGGTTTCAGGCCATAAAAATACACAAAAACACCTTTTTGGGTTGTTATTACACCGAAAAACTGCTTGGTGATAAAATAATGTCCTTCAGGTTCACGTAACATGAAGCAAGGAATCATTTAAGGCTGATAAACTGAAAACAGGACTGAAAACCTTCCCTGATTAACTGTTCAAGCTTTATATTTGCATGAAATGTTGGACAGGAAGATTATAATATAAAGAAGAAGGATTATATGATATTATTTTATCATGGTTGTTATGATTTAATGGTTAGGATGATATATCATGTAACATTGCATTATAACCTATTGCATTATGCATCTAATTCTGTGTTGAAAGACCTTCCCTGACTGTAAACCCTTCCCTCATGGTGCACTGTGCTTACAGAAGCTGTGTCAGTCTTGAATCCTTGCTCTCGTGCGCCAGATGCAGTGATGGTGCACATTTCAGCGTGGCTCTGATCGCAGGATTTCACTCTGGCTCGAGTCCACGGACCACACCCTTTTGCCAAATGGATCTAAGGAGGAAGGGAGGGCTGTTGATTTGAAACACGGCCTATATATAGACAGAGCGGTCCGTACAGTCACTGGCGGGCGGTGTTCGTTTCACTGGGTCAGCGCTGTACAAAAGCAGCGCGTCTCTGGGCGTGACCGTTCCTCCGGGGCTCCGTCTGGGCCTCGGGACAAAACTTACAGCGCACGAGCTTTTGTTTGTCCTCGTCGTCGCTGTCCTCGACTGGCTGATCTTTAATCTTTTTAAAGACGGATCAGTGTAGGGAAAGAGTTCGACACGTATACTGTAACACTGTGATACTGTAACCGTGTATAAACCAGCACAAACATGAGACGCAAAGACGAAACCCAGGCGCCCGGATTGATTATTTATTTATCTATTTATTTAATTATACTCGGTTTTAATTTCATGCAAGATTCATTAACTAACTGTCAGATGCATCATCTTCATCATCATCATCATCGGTGTCAGATTGTACAGATGAAGATCCGAGACAGTAACGTCTTCTACCTACGGCGTTTATAATACCGTGATCCGGAAATAGGCCGACGCAGAAATCTCATCTTAAACAAACCCAATGAGCTGTATTTATATATTTATTTTTATTATTTTAGCTGTTGTGTAGCAGTGGCAGAACTTTGTCATGGTTTGCAATGACGCTAAATAGTCACCTGCTGATAAATAAATAAATGAATTCATGTCTAGGAACGGTAGTCGCCTCCGTAGAGACTATTCTGATATTGCGCAGTTCTTTAAATTGTGCGATACACGTGACTCTGCATTACACTGGGATTCATTTCCTCATTTCTCTTTTAAAAGTGCATCCCTTCATAAGTCTCGTGATCGCCGACGCCCATTTGAATTTCCGCCGTTACACAAGAGACGATCGAGTTGTGCAAGTTCTGGTGTCTTATCAAAATAAAAGTAAATAAATAAATGTGTAAACGTCGATACGTCCTGCAGCCGTTTTGATGTATTAATAATGGATTGTTGAATAATGTTTAAAGTCTGTTTATTGTCGTGTAGTATTTGTAAGGGTGAGGTTATAACCATATTCACTCACACGTACACTGATCCCGGAGTCCTGCCGTCCACTGCCATGTGCTTCCTGCCGGTTGTCATGACGATTGTTGTTGTTATAAACAAAGACAGTTTTTTTTTTTATATAATAAAACGCACATTTCCTCCACGGCTCTGTAAACTCCCCCAAAAATGATTAAAGAGCTGATGAATTTGGCAGGTGTGGCTCAATGGTTAAGGTGTTGGGTTACTGAGTAGAAGGTTGGGGGTTCAAGCCTCAGCACCACCAAGCTGCCCCCGGTTGGGCCCCTGAGCAAGGCCCTTAACCCTCAACTGCTCAGCTGTATAAAGGAGATAAATGCAAGTCACTCTGGATAAGGGTGTCTGCCAAATCCCATAAATGTTATTATTTGTTAAAATATTTATAAAATGCTGCTGTGTGAAGAACCTGCAGCACAAGTTTACTTCTCCAGATGTTTTAGGAATAGCTGAAGTATAGCTAAGTCTTTGCCGGTGAGACGCGGTGCCATTTCTGATACTGGAAGTCCGTTTTTCAAAATAGTATCTAATCACGGGTTTTAAAATGCCACATAAGCCTGCGGTTCAAACCCAAGAGTTCCTGTGTAGCAAGAAAAAAAAGCGTCTCCGAACGGATCAGGAACTAAAGACTGTTCTGGTTGAGATTGAGAACATGATGGACTAACATAACATAAAATATCTTCTGTTATATTAGAGGTGTAATATCATCCTTTTAATGCAGGGATCCTCATAGAGTGGGCGTGGCTATGAGCTTTCATTCCAGCCAATCAGAAGCCACGACGGCTTGATTAGTTAATCGAACAGTTATTCCGCACGGGAGCTTTTCGGCCATCTTGGATTTTGTGGATGGGATAACGTAATAGTTGTGGTTATATATTATATAGACTACATCCTCCACCTCGTCCATCTGTACTCCAAATCATCTGAAGCGCAGATGGATATTACTCTGTCACTCTGTAACTAACCGTTTCTTTGCTTGGTCACGACTTCTGTCTGCTATTCACATGTTTCTTCTTTGTTCCTTCAGATGAGCCCAGTCTTCCTTCCTCTGCTGTTGCTGCTGCTTCTTTTCCGACTCTGATGCAGTTTACTTCAGGCAAGTTCTTCCCTTCGTGCTGCTGTTTCTCTTTTACAACATGTCTGGAATCTGACTTACTAACTGACTTACTAACGTGCAGCACCCAGCGAGACCTTAACTAACATCTAATCTAATGGGCACTTCATCCAAAAAGGTAAAAGTTTGTCCCAGTTTAGTGCTGTTGCTATTTCTAAGACTAACCTCACACCTACCTCTGAGTTCCAGTCTGATTATAAAGAGGTTATAACGGTGGTCACTGGATCCTCATGCTGTGACTTCGTACCCGAGTGTGACGTATACTCATTTAACATTTCTTTCTCTGTAGACTTCTGCCTCTGTTTGCATTGTTCTGCCTGTGAAAGAACTTCCTTTCTGAGTTGATCATGAGAACCGAGTCTAATTTTAGATCTCTTACACACACTCGAGTCATGGAATGTTAATGGCCAACATCTAACACCTTCCCCGTCATCTGCTGGTCAGGATAATTGTATAGCAGAGTGAATTACTTACAGAATAAAACTGCCTTTCAGACTTAAACCAGACTAAACCATGAAAACCACCCACAGGTCACTAGGTTTAAGAGAGATGTCAGCCCTTGCACCATGTCAGGTTTACCCACCAACATGTAGTAAGAAGAGAATACGGCGTCTCTGCTGGACCTTTCCGCCTCAGGTCCTCCCTTGAGTACGTTTTACCATTAATTGTATTTTACCCAACAGAATACGAGGATTCTTCAGTAATTGCTAGAACAGAACCCAGCTTCAAAACAACCACCATGGATTCGTTTGGCAATGATTCCCCTTCCAGAAGCGTGTCCAGATACGACCCGGACGTCTTAAACCTGTCCTTTGATGACATGGCTGTACCACCGAAGAAGAACCCTTTTCTAGACTTCTCGCCTGCAGAGGAACACTCCAGAGATAGCCCATCTCCAGATCTGGTCCAGAACGCCCACGAGGCAGAGCCACAGGACAGTCCGCCCGTGGAGCACCCGGAGCAGGCTTTTGATTCCAGAGAAGCAGCCACCGAGTCTCTCAGACAGCAGCTTGCTTCGTCTGACTTTTTTGGGACTGCTTCTAAAGGTAATGAGGAATCTGGTTTACCACCATCCCTCCCAGATATTTTGAAGTCATCACCACGCAAACATGACAAGGTAGACTCAGGATCTTCAGAGGGAAGTCCTGATTTCAGTCCCGTCCACAGGAGTGGGAATGATTCACCAAACGCTCCTTTCTCGCTGTCGGCAAACAATCCGTTTACTTTCGAAACGAAGGTTCCTTTGCTTAGGGAGATGACCGAGGAGACTGAGGCACGGGCTGCAGAAAGGGCAAAGATCGATGAAGTAGAAGAAGAAGAAGAAGTAGAACAAGAAGAAAAGGCTTCAGAGCAAATATTTGGTACGTTTGATCTTGTTAAGGAGGCTGAAATTTCTCCGAAAGGCACCGAAACCACTGTTGAAGACCAAGAAGATTTTAAGACTTTGAGCCAAGAATCGGCTCAGATGGTCGACAAGTTTGAATGTCTCAGCTTCCCAACTGAAAAGGCCCAAGACCACTCTGACTCTGAAAGCCCGTCTGCAGACTCGCTCTCTCCGGTTTTGGAGGCCATGGCAAAGAACCCAGCAAGTTTCCAGATGGAACCGGTTGTGCAGGAGGAGGAAGAGGAGGCCGCGGATGAGGTTTCTGAGCAAGAGGTATCGTCAGAAGAGTTCGAGTTTGTGGAGAAGCCACCCCGAGGCGCCGTTGACGAGTTTTTGGAGACACTTGAAAACTCAAAGTTTGCCAAGACATCAGAAATGCTCGATGATGACGAGAACACGGCTACATTCGCAGAGGAAGAGGCGAGCCCGGCTGAACAAGAAGCGAAGAATCAATCTTACTTTCTCCTCACGGAACCGGCGGACTCCTCTCTGGCGAGAGGTAAGGCAGGCCTAGAGCTGTCTGACTTCCAGGTGCCCTCTCCGGCGCCGCTGGCACCTAGTCCTGTGGTCAAAACCGAGCCGGTCAAAACCGAGACGGTGGCTGTGAAGAAAGCAGAACCTAAAGACCTCAAGCTGCCCAACCTGAAGGCAGGAGCAGGTAACCCGGCAGGCCATGTAACGGCTCCTTACCTTTCCACCTTCCAGACATCCCTACAGCATCCCCTCCGTCCTTTCCCTTCTGTCATCGTCCTGCATGGTGTGGCCGTCATGATGCATGTTCGTGCTCCTTGTAGTGAATGTCTCTTCTTCATTTTCTTTTCATTCTGTCTGTTCATATCCATTTATCACTCCATTGTGTCTTTAGACCTTTGGGGTATGGGTGTTTATATAAATCCTTATTTTTGGCTTCCATCTCAAAGCAGCACTAATTTGGAAACTGAGACTGATTACACTCGTTTACGTAACTGACTCTGAGGAAACATCTTTGACGGCCCAGTTTTTCTTATCAACCCCTTTTAGCCCTTCGCTTCCCTTCCCTCCCCTCACTCCCTGGTTAATGAGTCACCCGCGTGTAAGAGCGTCTGGGTGATTGGTATTAAAGGTCACCGGCTTGAGAGGTTAGTAAATCGTTGTCGCGATGCCATCAGTAGGAGAAGTGGATGTAATACCAGCAAGAGGAACCGCCTCTGTTTGTTCGTGGAATCTGTTGCAGGTTGCCAGAGTGGTAAAATTTATGCTCCTGCATTGCGACACCCCACCACACCACCTCTACACCTCCATACGCTACACTTCTAACTCAGTGCTGTCAGTGGAGATCAGTGAGATCACACCCTCCACCTAAAGATCTCAAGGTGCAGCTTGTCCTCACAGAATCACCTGTAACCTTTGAACACAGGAGAACAGATAGCGATCATCTGCTCTGTTAGGAGTTACGGTTTAACTACCAGTAAAATACCATTTTATACTGGGAGTGACTGGTTCTACAGAGGGACTTCTGAGTTTCTTGGACTGAGGTGCCATCTAGTGGACTTCTCTCTCTCTATCTATCCATCTCTCTCTCTATCTCTCACTCTTTCTCTCTCTCTCTCTCTCTATAACTCTTTCTCTCTATCTTGCTCACTCTCTCTCTGTCTCTCTCTCTCTGACTCTTGCTCACTCTCTCTCTCTGACTCTTGCTCACTCTCTCTCTCTGACTCTCTCTCTCTCGGACTCTCTCTCTCTCTCTCTCTGACTCTTGCTCTCTCTCTCTCTCTCTCTCTCTCTCTGGCTATTGCTCTCTCTCTCACTCTTGCTCTCTCTCACTCTTGCTCTCTCTCTCTGGCTCTTGCTCTCGCGCTCTCTCTCTCTCTCTCTGGCTATTGCTCTCTCTCTCTCTCTCTCTGGCTATTTCTCTCTCTCTCTCTCTCTCTCTCTCTCTCCAGCTCTGTCTTTTTTTCTTGCTCATGATTCTCATGTCTGTCCTTTCTATATCTCGGGTTGCCAGGTTCTTCTGTGTTGCCACCTTATTGCACGTAGATCTATCCGTCAGTCATTTGAGTCGCTTGGCTCCTGATGGCGTAATTGGATATAGCAGGTCTCGTTTTCTTGCGTAAGAGAGCTGCGGGGAGAGGAAGCGTCTATCTGTTTGCTGAGGTTGAGTTTAAAGAGAAGGGTGTGGGTGTGTGGGTGGGGCGAGGGAGGGGTGGCTAGGGGAAGGAGTTGCTGCGTCAGTGCATTTAGAGGTTCTCTGAGCCAGCAGACGGTCAGCTGACCTCAGTCCTTCAACCAGAGAGAGAGGGAGAGGTGGGGGAGAGGGAGAGAGAGAGGGATCACTGCAGTCATCACGGTTAAGACAGCGTACCTTCTCGTCATTACAACTTGTTCCCTTCGCCCCACCCGCCGCTGCAGCTCCACGCTCCTCACCCAGCCTGGAATGCCAAGCTGATCCCCTGCAGACTTGCCCTAATCATCCACAGGGGAAACCATGGACAATCAGGACAATCAGAACAAACAGGAGTGCCAACCTTCACCAAACTGGAGAGATAAGGGTACAGCTTGTTGTTCCACAGCTTTGGGCGCCACTTGTTACGCCGGTCTCCTGACCGCTGCATGTTGTACGTTTTGTGGTCGTGTTTCAGGTCCGTCCTGAACATGTGCTTGCCTGCTTGCTAGACGGACCTTTAGACCCAGTATAGCTGTGCTGTCACGGCTGGGTTGGTGCGTCCAAAGGTTTTGGGTGTGTTAGGTTGAATGGTGCCAAAGTTTATCCGCAGATCTGCAGTGATTTGCCTTTATTTGCATGGAACTGTGCAGCTGCTCCTGGTGCGGAGCGAGTCCTGAGCACTGCCAGTTCACACTCATCTCATCTTTCCAGAAATGTCCCGAGCGCCTCAGTTGTCCTCTTCGAGTTTAGCCCAACAGACCCCGGGCGTCTCGCGGGTGCTTCGTGTCGGCTGACGATCATGAGTGTTGCCGTTAGCGACAGACGAGACTTGCGTTGCAACAGTGAGGGCATTGTGCTCAGGGTCAGCTCCAAAGTGATGGCGATGATTAAGTGCTTAGTCATAATAGGACACAAGCCGTAGTGACTTAACATTAAAATAAAAAGACATTATTGAACAGAAATGGCATTTCAAAGCTTTTATTAGAGGCAGCCGGCTTGTGCTTGGTGTAAGACGAGTAAAGTTTGGCAGCGCTGCATTAGAGCCACTTCTCAGCATTAATAAGGTGTTGGAATTTGTGGAATGAGATTATTCTGCACACTAGGCCATTAGCAGGCTTTAGGACTGTTATATTATTATTAAAGTGTATTATGCAGTTTTGCTGCAGACTATAATTGGTCACCGGTTCTCTGGGCCGGTTCGTGTTCAGGGTTGTGTTATTGGCGAAATGTCTTGTAGAGCTTAATGCTATTTTAGGGACCTATTTATAGGAGTTGGGAGGACATCTGGTGAAAGACTGTCTGCCAGAATGTAAGAGCAACTGTAAACAGAATCACGTTTTGGTTATAAATAAGACGTGTGGATTTGATATTCAGTCAGTTGAGTATGAAACACCTGAAAATGATTTCAGAGCTGGAAAAGTTTGTAAATCGTTCCTAAGCCGTTAGGAAGACACAGGGGGTGGAGTGGGGGGTCGGGGAAGGGGAATGGGGGCGTGGTGTTTGTGGGTGATTGGCAGATTTATATTCTTGACCTTCCAGTGAACGTCTTCATGCACGTGAATGTCATTTTGTTTGGAAGCTCCTCATGTCATCAGGACGTAGTAGTAGTAAAGTAGAAGGCGTTTCCCAGATCAAACTGAAAAAGGAAGCCAAAGGCGGCTATTAGCTGTAGATTAGCCTCATGAGCTCTCGTTGTTGTTAATAACCTTGGGTTATTAATTGTGGCCCGGAGCCGTGATCTTTCACAGGAAGGGGAAGGTGTTCGAGAAATGTTCCAGGCAAAGCTTCTGGAAACCATGACTTCATATTTTGTTAGTATTCATCATTTATTTTCTGTCATTAGACACACTGTGGGTATGAACGTGTCGGGTGAAACGGTCAGATCCTGAAGCTTGTGGCCAGAAAAGTGCACAAAACCACGTCTTCAGCTGAACTCTGCTGTAACTAACAGTTATGTAAGTGGTGTAAAGATATCTGTTGCACAAGTCTGATCTGATCTGATCTGATCTGATTGTTCCTTTGTGGTGAGAAATATTTCCGTGTGTGACTCGGGACATTTTTTCGTCTGACTTATGGACTGTTTATCACCAGATGGTTCCTGAAAGTTCTCCTATACCTTCTGGTGATTCTGAAACAGGACCTTTTTGATTGCTCGGACCCTGCGTCCTGAACGAGGCGTGATCGTGATCGTATCGTCATAAACGACTCGTGAAGAAATATACCAAGATGGTGGACCAACTCTGTCGACCGAGTGCAGTGCAGCTTAAAATAAGTTTCTAATCTGAACAAAAATACATCTTGGTGAACATGCTAAATACTGTAACTACAAACTAAACCGCTTGCTAATGAAGTGAGCACTCTGATTGGTTGTTAACAGAGACGCCCCTCCCCCCACGTCTTAGACACGCCCACTTTCCAGCCTTTAATACATATTAAGGGCATCATAATGATAAAGTGCTGTATGGTTTTAATGTCAGTACTGAGGGAGAGCTGGTCTGTAAACTCAGTGTGAGATTAAAAGCACTTGAGGGATTTGTGTTTAGTGCTGTAAAGCTTTGGTTAAGTGATTTTGTGTGTTTTGTCCCTGGATTTGAATGTGGTGTTAAATGAGTAGCAGAGTTTCCTTTGTGTGTGTGTGTGTGTGTGTGTGTGTGTGTGGATATGATAATGAGTCGCTGTACTAATTTGATCTAGAGAATATCTCCACTGTATTTATTACCCAGACTTGTCCTGAAACGAGCTTTTGTTATTCCACATGAACGCGCACCGAGCCGCAGGACGCGTGTACGCGCTTCGTGCTTGCGCTTCGTGCTCGCGCTTCCTCGGCGCAAGATGGACGCCAAACAGGGTTGGTGCTAACTATTTATTATTATTTTTATTTCGTCGTTTATTTATTTATTTATTTATTTTTTAATTGACGTGAGTTTCTTGGTTAATGCGGTGTTTTATTAAGGAGTAATAATAATAATAAGTGATTTTTGCCTTTGCCTTGTCCGGTGATTTATGGGCTTCGAGGTCGCAGCGCGCGCGTGTCGTGTCGTCCATGTTGCAGTGACAGCGAGCGCCGGAGGTCGGGATGATCGCCGTTATGCGCCGCGGAGATGCGATGGCCGTGTAGACGATAGGACGCGGATGATAAAAATAAATAAACGATTAAATGCGACATTGCGGTAATGGCGCGCGCTCGGTGCGGTGGGGTTGCTGTCGTGCGCGCGCTATTTATAGAGCATGCAGGCCAGCCTGTGCTTAACCATATGTAGGCAATCCTATCGGGACTGGGTAAGACCTACTACTTACCCATAATGCTGGCACTGCACGGGGGTATGCATGCATATGCACATGCATGTGTGTGTGTGAGTGTGTGAGGCGATACAATAATACAATACAATGATACTGGTATAATACCGACACTGGTTTTTGATCCTGTACTGTGTATATCCGGTGTGCATGAACGCACTGGGCATTAAAACTGTCTAATTAAATCCTAAAAGTTATTAATTATCCACTGAGTCACAAAAAGAATCAGTTCATGTCTCTACGTGTACTTGTAACACGACCCTGTAATAATATTCACTTAAAGTAGCAATAAGCATTTTTGAAAATGTAATATTTGTAAAGATATATGGTAGACTCTTCTATATCTGGGTTGTAAGTAGTTAAAAAAAACATGGTTTGTTATTTGGATGTGATTTGTGTCCGTTATTTTATAGACAATGTTTCTATAAGGCTATTGTTTATAACAGGGGGCGGGGCTTCGTGTTAAAGGGGGCGGGGTCATACTAATGCATAATAATTTGACTTCACCTAGTTCCCTGCTAGAGATTGATTATGACCAAACTGGTCTTTAAAAGGTTTACGGGTGAAATAAGAAGTAACCCCGCCCCCATTTCCGGCCCTGTACACTAAGCTCCGCCCACTAACACTCCAAGCCAAGTTACAACTCTGTAAACAAGCCTGATTGTCCTCATAACGAGTTATAAGTGTCAGGGGGGCGTGGCTAATCACCTCGGCGATAAGCACGTCTCCGAGTCGAGTCAGCGCGGTCAAAAAATAACCTCTTTCAGGTCTAAATGTGGATTCGACTCGTCTCAAGTGACCGGGTTTGTCCGAGCGCTGGAATTAGGAATGGATTAACGTCCTCTGTTGTGATGAGTAGGAAGTTACCATGGCGATAAAGCGACAGCGATTATTGATTATTGATTTTGTCGCCTCTTTTGATGTAACATTTATTTGCTGAGAGGCGTGAGGGAGTGTGTAGCGTTCATGCCTTTGAGCACGTTTCTGACCCAGTAACAGAAAGAGATTATAACACACACACACACACACACACATGTCTGGGTCTGTCCAATAGTTCAGGCTCAAGCGAAGGTTTATGGGAGTGAACTGATCTCATTTTCAAGCTGATCTGGGTCAGGGTACCGGAGACTGAGACTACCAGACCCAGAGGCCACTTCCTTCTCAAACTGACTTTTAATTTGCTTCTAGCTTTTTATTGCTAACAATATATATATATAGTTTTTTGTTATAATCCTCATCCTCATCCCTGCCTTCTCCATGCTTCCCTTATTGTAAAAGCATTGAATGATCAGATTTGGATGGTGGATGGCACATGCAGTGTACAGTAGAGTAAATTCATAACCAGATGTTGATCTTCCCTCGTTCTCATTCGGGCTCATTATTCTCATGGCTGCCATCTCACTACTCAAGTTTGATCCTGTGTAAAAGAACGTGATGTGGTTTTGCTGAGTGTGTGTGTGTGTGTGTGTGTGTGTGCGTGTGCAGTGGTGGAGCTGCTGTACTGGCGCGACGTGAAGAACTCGGGCATCGTGTTCGGAGCGAGCCTCCTGCTCCTGCTGTCGCTCAGCGTGTGCAGCATCATCAGCGTGCTGTCCTACGTGGCCCTGGCGCTCCTCTCCGTCACCATCAGCTTCAGGATATACAAAGGCGTGCTGCAGGCCGTCCAGAAGAGCAACGAAGGCCATCCGTTCAAGTGAGTGACGTCCTGTAGCTAGTAACTGGGATATGACCAAGTATTCACGTTTCAGGTTTCAGACACGTGTTCTAGCTCAGTGACGTGCGCTTCTTTGTGCAGGCTGTATCTAGAGCAGGACGTCTCTCTGCCTGATGAGCTGGTCCACAAGTACAGCGACGTAGCCCTGGGCCGGATCAACACCGCGCTCACCGAGCTGCGCCGCCTCTTCCTGGTCGAGGACCTGGTCGATTCCCTGAAGGTGAGGCTCTCTGTCAGCAGGGTCGCTCTGTGGGTAACGGCGTTACACTGGTGTTACACTGGCGTGATACTGGATTGATACTGGTGTGATACTGGTACACCAGAAAAAGACAGGAGGCAACATTTAATCAAAATCCTTTCAATTATATACACGTACATGTACAACTAGACGTCCATATATGGTCATAGAGATGATCATACCACCATGTAGGACCTGGTCGATTCCCTGAAGGTGAGGCTCTGTGGGTAACGGTGTTACACTGGTGTTACACTGGTGTTACACTGGCGTGATACTGGTACACCAGAAAAAGACAGGAGGCAACGTTTAATCATAATCCTTTCAATTATATACATGTACATGTACAACTAGACGTCCATATATGGTCATAGAGATGATCATACCACCATTTAGGGGGAAATATGCCCCTTTAATTGAGCATAAACTCTTCTTCTCTCTTATATAAATCTAATCATCAGTGGTGTGGTGTGGTGTAGAGGAAGTCGTTCTGCCTCTTTGTGTTTACTTATCAGCACTTCCTGTATCCGTTTATACTTACAGATTAACACTGATATAATTGCAGCATCTCTCTCTCGTAATCCTGAAGGTGTTGAATACGCCGTGAGGACCCGAGATTGGGTGACTGGGTCACGTTCTGGACTGTTTATAACTCGTTTGATGCAATTTCGACAAAATGAAGCATTTAGACCTTCTGTTATCTCTTAAGCCCTGGTGGATGGGATTAGTTTATCAGAGGGTGTGTGATGTTAGGTTTGGGCGGTTTGTATTGTCAGGTGGTGATAACGGCGATGAAGCAGCGAGAGTAAATGCAGCAGTCAGACGTTTGTTCCACAGGGGGGAGGAAATCATGGGCATGTTCCTCTGGACCACAGTTACAGCACTGATGGAGTCTCCACAGTTGGAGCATGTTCACCCAGCTTTTTTTTTTTTTTTACTTTAGCTTTGGGGTATTTTATGCAAGTTTAAGGGCATATTTTTTTTTCCAGATCAAGATGAGATTAAAAACGGTGGATTCTCTTGTAATGAGTTTGTTTTGTAATCTCTAAAAGTCTGCAGTTGAGAGAGAGAGAGAGGAGAGAGCATTCAGACCTTAATGAGCTGTTAGACCTGCTTAATAGAAAAGAAAACAACCATCAGTGCCCCAAAGGCATCTGTAATGGTGGCAACGCAACAAGGATCATTAACCTTCTTTAAATATAAAACTGAAAGATCTAGACTGGAAAAGAGAATCCAGCCTACAAAGAAACTTGTACTGCCAGGAAAAGAACAGAACAGAACAGAGGTCAAATATGGTGTTAGAAACCACGGATAGATGGATAGATGGACAGGTAGATGGGTGGATGGATAGATGGACGGGTAGATGGGTGGATGGATAGATGGACAGGTAGATGGGTGGATGGATAGATGGACAGGTAGATGGGTGGATGGATAGATGGACGGGTAGATGGGTGGATGGATAGATGGACGGGTAGATGGGTGGGTGGTTAGATGGACGGGTAGATGGATAGATGGACTGGTAGATGGACGGGTAGATGGGTGGACGGGTAGATGGGTGGACGGATAGATGGACGGGTAGATGGGTGGACGGATAGATGGGTGGACGGATAGATGGCCAGGTAGATGGGTGGATGGACAGGTGGGTGGATGGATGGACGGATAGGTGGATGGATGGATGGACAGGTGGGTGGGTGGATGGATAGATGGGTGGATGGATAGATGGATAGGTGGGTGGATGGATAGGTGGGTGGATGGATAGACAGACACACAGACAGTTAAATCGATATGTAGATAGGCAGATGGATAGATAGACAGGTAGATAGATGGATGGGTAGATGGATAGATATATGGATGGATAGATGGGTAGATGGATGGATAGACAGAGATGGGTAAATAGATAGATGGATAGATATGTAGACAGACGGATAGATAGACAGACAGACAGATAGATGGATAGATAGTAAAAATGGCCTAGACGGGCGTGTTTTCAGTGAATGGAAAGGATTTTAAAACTCCTTGCCCTGTTGGATGTTCCCAGTCAGCCGTGTCTAAACTTATAGGTTATAAGAGGAAAACAGAAAGGTAGACCATGGAGGATGTCGGGCTGCACAGCTCAGAGCCTTGACATTCAAAAATGCACAACAAAACAGATGGAATATGCGGTGGGTGGAAACGGGAGTCTGTGTTGTGATGGAACCGTGATGGATGTTCACGGTAGGCAGTTGATGGAAATCGTTACCTCCACAGTTAATGCACAGGCGTGCGCTGACGACGTGCAGCAATTCCATCGGTTTTTGCCGTAGTTTGGACGTAATTCAACCTGTAACTTCTCCGACAAGGACGGAGGAAATGCTCTGATCCGGATGGACAGAGATAAAGTCACAGAGGAGCAGGAAGTAACCCCGGGACCTTGTGTCCAGATAGAGTTCAGGAACACGAAGTGTACGTTGTGGAAGTTCTGTGGTGAAGATCGACAAACATGTCACTCATTATTATTATTATTATTATTATTATTATTATTATTATTATCATTAGTAGTAATAGTGGTTCTGTAGTTCTCTCTCCATTAACCGTTAATTATTTCACGCCTGATTAAAAAGCGTGGTTATGTTGAACTGTTGTGTCGGTGTGTGTGTGTGTGTGTGTGTGTGTGTGTGTGTGTGTGTGTGTGTGTGTGTGTGTTCTCCAGTTTGCTGTGTTGATGTGGATCCTGACGTACGTTGGTGCCTTTTTCAACGGACTCACTCTTCTCATTCTGGGTACGAGACGATGTCGTTATTCCTTCACTTACTAACCTGTTCGTCTGCTCTGTGTTTACTAAACAGTCCGTTTGTTGTGAACGTGGACTTATTGTTAATGTTGAGAGATAAACGGAGAAATAAGGAAGTATTTAATTATTATTATTTAATTATTATTATTTTATCAAATAAGGGTTCATTATTATAATAACATTACAAAGCTGGAACTGAATATAAGGAGGTGAGAGAGTGTGTGTGAGAGAGTGTGTGTGAGAGAGTGTGTGTGAGAGAGTGTG
>JANCOA010000037.1:1167412-1177820 GCA_024363135.1 Leptodoras oyakawai
TGCCCTACGATGGATTGGCGCCCTGTCTAGGGTTGTTCCTGCCTTGCGCCCTATGTGGCCGGCTAGGCACCGGCTCCAATGCGACCCTGAAAAGGAATAAACGGCCAAGAAGATGAATGAATGAATGAATTATAAGTGACACTGCTAGCATACGGATTCCTAGCATAAGACGCCGCTAGTTTCTTATGTTTTTTGTTTTGTTTTTTTAACCACAACAGCTGATCAACAACCTCTCACTATTTTTTTCACCATCAACGCCTCCCACTCGCAGGTATTTAAAGAAAGCCGCCCCTTCGGTGCCAGATTCAGTCTCTCAAGACGACAGAGCGCTCCAAAGATTTCCCAAGCAGCGATAAACACCTTGAGGCGTATAAACTAACTCCCTGCCACAAAACTAAAGCCTAACACAAGTCCGGGAATCAAAACATGCCAAGATAAATGATAAATAATAATTATATATATATATATAGTAAAGAAATGAAACATCACGATAATATCGTAAACCGCGATAAAAAGTTAGTTTTACTAAAACTTTTACTCAATATAACCCAATATTAGGATATGAATAACTATATATGTATAAATTATATATCTCTAAGTGTATATAAGCTTAAAAACACCGTGTATATTTTATTTATTTTTATTTTTTTAATGAATGTCCGAGTTAACCTGAAATCTGCTAGCAAGTGAACAGCTAGTTCTCAGCTAGTTTTATAAAGTAATTTATTTTTAACACAAAATATTTTAACTAAAATCATTTAATGTTGGTGTAAACATTAAACAGTTTCAACTGAAACACGGTACAAGGTGTTACATTTATTAAGTTCTTTTAAACAAGATAAACGTGATTAGCTTTGCTCTGTCATTCCTGGGTTTCATGCTAGCCTTGCGAAGGATGAACATTTCTGTTTTTAATTTTATTCCACTTTATTGATATTGAAACTGATTAACTATATATTATTTTCATCCTATAGGTCAAATGCATATGATATGGACGTTAAGTGTGCATGGAAATAATCAGATTTAATTCAGTGGACACTCGTTTGGATACTGTGTCCTAGCTTAGCTATGTCATGCTAGCGTTATGCTAGCATAGTAGTATACTAGCTTTACCGATTTATGCAGAGTTGCCTGATTGGGGTCACCGGAAATCCTCCATCTGACATATATAGATATATAGATATTTTTTTTTAATTCAGCAAGAATCATTATGCAATCCAGAACTAAATAAATAAATAGAAAAAACGTATTTAAGCATTACACAAAAAGCTATTTATTATATTCATGGATATCCGTATAGAATTGTTTTATATAATGAATACGACAATCAGGGATTCCGCACAACCTGGCAACAACACTCTGCACCCGGTTAGTTAAGCCGCAGGAATGTCAACAGGAAGGGAAATGTCGCGAATAATGCTAATCTCAGGCTAAGCTACTGTTTACTACTCAATAACAACAACAACAATAATAATAATAATAAAATAAATAAATAATAATAAATCACCGACATTGTCGCACTTGCTAGCCTTCTTGCCTTTCTTTCCGGCTAAACCCAAAGCTAACAGGAACGCTAGCGTGCTAACTAGATTAAAATGGTTTATTAAATAAATAATAAATAAAAATACCGATCAAGGAATAATAAGAATAATAATAAATAATAATTAAAATATTTTTAGACTGATTGCATTGCAGTATAATAATATGTAATAGATTATATCCTAATAATAATAATAACAATAACAACAATAATAACACTATTATTATGTTATAATAATAATAGAATTATAGGAAGGATATAATTTATATTAATAATATTAAACTAATATAAAATTATATATATATATATATAAATATTTGGGGGGGGGAAATGACGCTGAATAAAAGAGTATATTGTCTGTAACCGTGTTTGATGATGATGATAATAATAATAATAATAATAATAATAATAATAATAATAATAATACTAAGGAAGCACGAGGTGTTGAAGTTTCTAGATAAATGTATAATAACTACAGGACAAAGCCAGATTGCTGGAATGGAATGGTAAGTTTTTAAAGCATGTATTTATTCCTGAGGCTCAGTAAGCTGAAGGCTGAAGGCTGAAGTGAGGAGTGAGGATAAACGCAGGAATGTGTGCAGATGTTCCTGCAGTGCTCTCTTTGTGTTCTGTAAAGAGTAAAAGGGTATAAAAGGCTCCCAGACCTGCAGCTCGGCTCTCTCCAGCTCCCACTGCGCTCTCTCCAGCTCGAAGCGGGCCCACTCGTGCTGGAGGAAGTGCAGGATGCCCGGGATGCTGTACTGCGCCCTGCCCGCCTCCGGGCCGCTCCCCTCGGCCACGCCGCTCTTTCCTGCTCCGCCGCTCTGCAGCACCGAGTTATTGTTGTTGTTGAAGAACACACCGGGCCCCGCATGCTCGTCCATGGCCTGGCCGCGGGTCTCTTCCACCGAAAACACACTCCAACAGCACAAACCCCGCTCTTCCTCTCTCTCTCTCGCTGTAAGACTCCGTGTTCTGCCGCTCCGCTCCGCCTTTGTTTCAGCGCTCCGCTCCGAGCCGACTCATGTCTCTGACAGCCAGCTGTCACTCAGTGACGCTAAGGCACACGAAGCCACGCCCACAACCACACACCGGAAGTGTCCCTGCGCTCATCATGGGAAGTGTAGTTCTCTATAAACCCGGGATTTGTAGTATCTTATTACTACTTACTCCTTCACTGGATGTTTGTGATATTTATTTTTCTAACATGAAAAGAAAGACATTCTTTAAACAACCGAATTCATACTTTTTAAATACAGCGGGTTGAAAGCCACACGAATTTATTTATTTATTTATTTATTTATTTATTTATGTTGAGTTCAGTCCTTGGTGTTCAAATAATTTAAATTAAATGTTGTTATTTTATTTTATTTTAATTGTAATAATTTTTTTTAAAAACATTTAAACATTAAAACATTAAAAAAAATAAAAATAAAATAAAATTACATTTAATTACATTTAATTTTTATTTTTACATTTATTATTATTTTTTTTATTAATTTGTAAGTTATATAACATAACATTATTAAGAATATATGTTTTATTTTTTTTTTTTAATGTAATTTAATTTAATTTTTATTTTTAATTTTAATAAAAAAATAAAAAGTTAAAAATGTAAACAATTAAAATAAAATGTAATTAAAATAAATTACATTTTATTTTATTTTTAATTAAAATTTAATTAAATTTATTTTTTATTTTAGCTCAAGTGATCTTAACATATCCAATCTTTCACTTCAACTCTTAAAAACATACCCAGATTATTTAGATGATTTTATTTTATTACTTTAAATTGTATTTCCCTCCAAAATATCACTTAAAAACCTAAATGTTTGTTTGTTTTATTTTAAGGTGCTTATAAAATTGTTTTTAACATTCGAGTGTAAAATATTTAATAGTGATAATTCTATAAAATTAATAAAAAAAAAAAAACTACAGCAATATTGACAATAATGTGGATGAAGTTAATTTATAAATATTTGAAAATGTACAAATATTCTAAAACAAAAAAGTGTTAAATTTTCACAAATTAAAATAAATTCCCAAACTGCAATTTTTCTGCAGACTTGAATAATTATTTAGGAAAAACCCCAACATAATTTAGCTTCTAATAAAATATGAACTCGATGCATTTGTTTATGAAAGGCTAGGTATTGCATAAACATTATAACATTCAATAAATTTGATTTATGATCTGAGAATTATCTGTAATAAAATGAGCATTTTTCTATTTATAAAATTACAAATTAATTTTTATTAAATCTAAAAAAAATAGGTTTTGACTCATTTATCATTTTTAAATAAATTACAATAATAAATTTATTATTACATTTTAATTTAAAATACTTTATGCAGTTAAACTTTACATAAATCTGGTCATGTTTTCCCAAACGGGTTGATGAACAGATAAAGGGGAAAAAGATAAAGCAGGATCTGTGAGGGATGATGTGTAATGTTTCTCTTTATTGAGCTCATGTTCAGTTTAACAGCAGGTATTTTTCCTTGTTGTAGTCACTCAGGTCTAAAACAAACAAACAACAAACAAACAAACAAACAAACAATAAAGGTAAATCTGTGCGGCTTCACTGTAACTCAATAATGCTGAAATAAATAAAAGCCGAGCGCTGAATGCCTGCTGATATTTACAGTGAGGTTTTACTCTCGATATCAGAGTCTGAATGAAGCAGCAGTGCAGACACAAGCATCAGTAAAGTCCAACAACAACAACAACAACAACAGTTGTTTAAATCAGTCACGTTAAAAGACAAAACAGGAAACGTATTTTTTAAAAAGTTGTGTTAAAGCAAATCACTGGAATGACCATGAGGCGGATGTTCATCTTTATACCTTTCTGAAAAAGTGTTTCCATGACGATCTTTTGTGATTAAGGTGCATTTTACACAAGTGAAAACTCTAACGCTCAGCTTGCTTGTTACCATGGCTACAAGGACATTTAATAACACGCACTACTTCATATTTCTACATTTAAACCCGATTAATGTGGTCCCAAAAAAACTTTACTATAAATAAACTCTAAACTAGAAGAAGCTTGTCTTGAGTTTGATAGTGGGCGTGGCCTGTACGGTGGGCGTGGCCTGCCTGGCAGTGGCCTTGGCTTTGTTGCTGGCCTGATTGGCTCTGATGGCCGCCTCGAGGCGGGGCTTGAGCTCGGGCGCTGCCCCCATGACGGTCTTGAATGCGGCGGGGTAGAGCGGGCCGATGCGCATCAGGTTCTGCAGGGCGAACTCGTGGAGCGCTCTGGAGGTGGGCGGGGCCGAGGAGAAGGCGTTCTCGTCCAGCAGGTAGGAGATGAGTGTCGGGACGAGCAGAGCCAGCAGCTGAACTCCTGTTAATCCAAATAATACATCAAACATTCAAAGTTTTTTCTAAAGCAAAGCGATGTGTGTATGAACACATGACCTATGTTAGTAAGGGGGTGAAAACTTTCGAGCTTGTGAACAGACATAACTGCTGAAAAATGTCATCGGGTACAAAGGGGTGTGGAGCAGGCTGTGACTCACGGTTTTTCTCCTCGCCAAGCCCCACCAGGCCCTCGAGCACCCGGACCCCCTCCTGCAGGGCGTGCAGCTCGGCCGGGGTGGAGGGCCGCGAGCGCTCCGCCGCCTTCAGCTTCTCCACTACAGCAGGGGCCAGAGCGTGGATGTAGGGGGTGGAGAGAGCTCGCACTGAGTGCTGGAACACCGACAGTAGGAGCTGGTAACACCGTGCCTGCACCTACACACACACACACACACACACACACACACACACACACACACACACACACAATAGACATGTATTAGCTGAAAGTTACACAAGCTGCACCACTCCAAAACTACCCAATGTCAGACCTGGTTACTATGGAAACCAGTCTCAAATTCACACCCAGAAGGTCATGAGTGACTTGTGACCCTGACGTGTGCATGTGTGTGTGTGTGTGTGTATGTGTGTGTGTGTGTGTGTGTGTGTGTGTGTGTGTGTGTGTGTGTGGTGTACCAGAGGGTCGCTGGAGTTGAGGGCGTTTCTGAAACGCTCCATGCAGCCTTTCTGTAAGGTGGTGACTCCGAGCAGCTCAGAGCCGGCAGAGACGAGGAAGAGAGTGATGGCTGTCAGCATGCTCACCTCATCCACACTGGGCCTGGACTCATCTGAGAGAGAGAGAGAGAGAGAGAGACAGAGAGAGAGGGAGAGAGGGAGAGAGGGAGCAAAGGAGAGAGAAAGAGAGAGAGAGAGAGAGAGAGAGAGAGAGAGAGGGAGTGAGAGAGTCAGAAAAATAGAATTTACATCATTTTAAAATATGTAAATGAGTATGTTAGAGGACATGCGAGTATGTTAGAGTGACGTCTCACTGTCTTTCTGTGTCTTTATGCTTCTGTCTCTCTATCGTTCTGTCAGTGTGTATCTCTAGACTAAGTCTCTGTATCTCTCTGTATAAATTCTCTTATCAGACGGCGTGTACACGAGCACAGACTGTCTCTTCTCACTGCACTGTAAGTGCTGACTGAGTGTGAGTGTGAGTGTGTGAGTGTGAGTGTGTGTGTTAGTGTGAGAGCGATGATCTCACCAGGCTGGGAGTACTCCAGCACCGATGCCAGGCTGCTCCTCACCAGGCTGCTCCACTGCTGCTGGATGTGCTCCACGCGGCTGAGCGGAGACGTGATGATGGTCTTGATGGCCTGCAGGGAGGCAGAGACGGGCGGAGACACGGTGCCGTCTGGAGTCTTCACCGCCGTCTCCCTCAGAACCCCGCAGATCAGGAACAGCACCGTGGGCAAGATAGTCATGCTCCCTGTTAGCAGAGTTAACAGAGGGTTATCATATAGAAAGGCAGTATGTGTGTGTGTGTGTGTGTGTGTGTGTGTGTGTGTGTGTGTGTGTGTGTACCTGCAGGAGAACACAGAGAGGGCAGATCTGCCAGGATGCCCACAGTGACAGCGAGCAGGCGGGTGCTGTGCTCGGAGAGCTGCTGGGGTTTGGTAGGAACGTGGCTCGGGGAGTCTGACGCTTTAGCGTTGATTTGAGGAAGATGACGCACCAGGAGGAACACGAGCAGCTCCATGGCAGCGTAAACCAGAGACTTTCCCGGCTGTAGCTCCCCTGATTCTCCGCCCTCCCCCAGGACGCGTTGACACTCCTTCTCCCCACCTTCCTCAGGACCTGAGACAGAAACAATTCAGTCTCAAAGCACTGTGATGTCATGTGAACTAGGCTATATTGTGCCACATGATGAACCGTGATGCCACATGACAATGTGTGATGCTATGTGACATGATGTCTCGAACAGGTGTGGTGTAAACTCACTGTCGGAGCTTCTGAGCTGCTCCAGATGTTCGTGAGCCGAGCGGATGGTCTCCTGCACCACGGCTGTCACCTGCAGCTGCACGCTGGGAGGATCACGTGTTAATAACAACCTGTGCAGGACGTTCAGAAGCTCCACAGCCAGCAACTACCACACACACACACACACATTACAGAACATCACAGCGACACATTATTATGTTAACAACAGAAAGTGTCTGTTCTATCTCCATACCAAAGAGTCATAAATGCTATATACATCATTAATGCTAAACCTTGTCCATGTTATAAATGTAAATTATTACCTGATCCTCTGCGACGTGTTTGCGAGCCCGTGGGCACTCGAGCAGCGTGCTCAGAGCCTGCAGACAGGACATCACACGCTCAATGGGTTCCTCAGGCCTCGGGAAGCACAGGAACTCTATACTGATGCCTGAGTGCCACCACAAGAAAGAGCATGGTTTTATAATACACTACTTACTGGGGAGTGACCTAGAGTGACCTTTAATGAATAAAGTGTATGTTACATTTATTTATAATCAGCCTTTTTATTATCGAGTGTGCTCAGTACCCAAAAGCAGATGCATTCTGTCTTTGACCAGCTCGTCATGGCTTTTGCTGGAGGCAGCAGGACCCTGAGGAAACCCTGCAGGCCCGGATCCGGTGGTGCTCTGGGGCTCGTCGGGACACTCTGGGGCTCCGAAGTCAGTCGTGCTGAGCCAGAGAGCGACGGCATGCAAGATAGGAGCCCATGAGCTGCGGTAGTGCAGACGCGCAGTGTCGATGGTCTCGGGAGTGTAAAAGGCTCCGCCTGCGTTAGACGTTAGAGTTCATAAACAAATATAAGGCACAGTTTACATTCTGATTTATATATAAATATCTCAGGTCGTTGCTGAAAAGGCTGAGAATGATGAGGAAAGCGTGGAGGCGAGGCGAGCTCTACCTTCAGGAGGCAGCTGGCTGGCGAACTCGGCCGGCAGCATGAGCAGGGCGTAGTCTCTCAGAGCGGCGAGCCACAGGCGGCTCAGACACGGCAGCTCGGGCTGCACCAGCGTGATCAGACTGTCTGCAGGAAGCACGTCACCTTCATCACCCATGTCCTCCTCATCATCATCGTCTTCACCACTGCGTACGGGGCGTGCCGGCCTCGACTCCGCCTCCTTCTTCAGCTTCATAGCCACTACGTAAACCTGATGGAGCAGGATGAAGTTATAATTAGTAGCAGCAGTAGTATTAATATCATCATTACTCATAGTAGTATATACATATGTGAGTACATAGTAGAGATGTTTAGGTCCCTGACATTTTATTTTAATGTATGCGTGTGGTGCAGTTGTGTGGTGGTGGTCACCTCGGCCCAGGCTTTGAGCACGGCCAGTTTCTCCATGGTGGTAGCGCTCTCGCTGTACAGCTGGCTGGACGAGCCTTTACCCGCCTGCACTTTGTCCAGAGAGGACACCAGGAGGTTGTGGACGCGGCGCAGGTCATTCAGATCGCTCACCACACCGCTGCCGATCCAGGTGCTGCACACCTGACATACAGGATGGAGGCGGAGTTACACTGAGTGTCTGTTCTTCTAGTAAGGAAATCATACTTTCTACACCTGCACCCCCACTGTGTGTAAAAGTGCCTGCGCAACACACCGCTGCTGCAACGACAGCTGTGATTTAGGATGTTAATCATGTAAAAGCCGCTGCACTAATGCCAATGTTTAGAAAGTAGAATAAATGAGGATCAACTCTCTCTCTCTCTCTCTCTCTCTCTCTCTTTACCTGGCAGGCTTTGGCTGTGATGTCAGAGGGCGTGTCAGGAGAGAAGGCTGGTCGGAGAGCTGCACCAACCTTTAGGGAAGGAAAGAACACATCAAAAGATTTATACTGATTTCACTTGTTCTAATACTTTATCGTTTCCATAGCAACATATCCTTAACAGGGACTTACAATGCCTCATTTAACTCTTCTAACAAAAACAATATTGAACACAAATATTAAACAGTATAATTGTCTAATAAAGAGATTCTGACAGCACAGATAATAATGAAGATGAACTCACATTGGCCTGGTACTGCTCTAAGATCACATGACCAGGAAACTCCGGCTCAGGCACCGAGGCAAACTTCTTAATGATGTCCTCGAGAGCCTGCAGGCCGGCCATGCGCAGCTGGTGGCTGTGATCTGTGGCGGCCATGAAGGCCATGCGGATCAGATCAGACAGATGCAGCACCAGCAGATCACCTGGAGAGAAAACCATTAAAAAAAAGCCGTTAGAAGCTGTAGAGAGGAAGCTGAGGGTTTGAGTAATCAGGCATGGCTGGAATGCCACCTGTAGGGTTTTTGGCTTTGGCGGTCCGAGCCGCAGCCAGGTCGAAGTGTGCTTTGTCTGCGTTTTCACACAGGTGGATGATGCGGCAGAGGCAGTCGGCGGCGAACACGCGAGTCACCCAGCGGGGGGCGACAGACGGCTTCGACTTGTCGTCCTCGCCCAGCCCTGTGAACATGGTGTCATCGTCCATTTCGTCCTTCTTCTCCGAGTCTTCCTCTTTCTCCACGGTGAACGCCACAGCACCTCCAGCCTCTGAGAGCAGACGGAGAGAGAGAGAGAGAGGGAGAGAGAGATAGATACACATCACGCTCTTAAGGACATGGTTAACACCATCAGACTAGATTCATATGGAGGTAATTAGCTATAAAAATACCAAAACTATCACAAGTAAATCTTATAGGTTATAACTATATATTTAATAAAGAAAATAATCAAATCAAAGTATAAGATATATATGTAGCATATTTTAGAGGAGAAAAATGTAATAAAATACACATTAAATAATAATGTGTAGTAATATGTGCTCCAGTACCGGTATTTAAAATGATGTGATGCCTGACATGGTTGCTAGGCAACCGGAGATGAACGTGTACCTGTGCTGGCAGCGAGGACGTCTTTGCACAGCTTGAGCCAGTGTGAGAGTTTGCCCACAGCCAGAGAGGACAGCATGTGTCCCAGCGTGTCGTGGATGTCCGAGCACAACTTCCTGTCCGTCTCGCGGTCCAGCATTCCGAACAGGACGCCCTCCAGCCCCGTCTCACTGATGTTCAGGTCTAAAACAGCGAGAAAGCTGTTAATATTCACACAAACTCAAAGTGTTTATAACATTAACCCATCAGTAATCACCACATGATGAAATAAATAGACAGGGTCCTGATTGATTCAGTGAGTAGATGTATTTCCTGTTCAAACAGGAAGTCAGCGTGATGACGTACTGATAGTGGCGCTGTCCTTGTTGTCTCCGGCCTTCTTGGCGAGGCTCATGGCGTATTCACACACCTCCGCCGCCTCTCTCTGGACCAGCTGCCTCAAACACGCCACGGCCGCGCGCCGCAGGAGCAGGTGAGAACTGCACAGGTGCACCTACACACACACACACACACACACACAATAACTATTTACACACAAACTACAATACAATGTGAATTCATACCTAATGCATGAGCACACACACACACACACACACATACACACACACACACACACACAAGCACACACACACTCTCTCTCTCACACACACACACACAC
>JANCOA010000037.1:1547401-1557845 GCA_024363135.1 Leptodoras oyakawai
CACACACACACACACACACACACACACACACACACACACACACACACACACACACACACACACACACACACACCCATGCACATATAGACACACCCATGCACATATATACATATACACACACACACCCACCCATGCACATATATACACACACAGACCCACGCACATATATACACACACATACACACATATATACACACATACACACATATATATATATATATATATATATATATACACACACATACACACACACACACACACACACACACACACATACACACACACACACATACGTCTGAAGACATCTGCTGGACAGCAAACATCATTTTAGTAATTATTTCTAATCTGTTATTATCCGGACACTTCAGAAATCCTAATAAGACATTTTTTATTCCACTTTCCTAAACAGACCATTTAAAGCGGAGGCAGAACTTCTTCTGGCATCCATGATAAATACGATTAGGTATGGCCAGCCAAGTCACACACACACACACTCCGGTCTTAAAGCGCATTAATGCAGTACATCACGAGGCGGGGGGAGGGGGGTGGGCGGGGCTTCCCAAGGTGTCTGGTGTTAACAGCAGAGACTTCGATTGGCCGGTGCGGCTGACGGGCACGGCGTGTCGATACGCGGTCAGAAACAACATCTGGATCAGGAACTTTCACTGCATTAGAAACCAAGACAGGACGTTACCCTCTTCCCACAAACACACACCACACTGGTCGTTTCTGATCTCAGACCAGCTTCCTTTACCACACCGCTGTACGGAAAAGCCACAGTATGTGAGCAAGGCTGGATTTCATTAAATCCACAGCAGGAGGTTGTACGCAACGTCTGCCAGCTCTGTGGATCCGATGTCGGCAATAACGTTTCGCGTTTGACGTAACCGTCTAAGAACTGGCTCCCTCTCTCTCTCCCTCTCTCTCTCCCTCTCTTTCTCTCTCGGTGCTTTGCCCGCGCCGGACCACACACAGCGAGGCTCTGTATGGATTTAACCGACCGTACAGACTGAATCATCGCTTCATATCTCATCTAGATCAGTACAAAACAGGACAAGAGAGCGTAAAGCATGGAACCACTTATAACCTTTGCTTAAACGTCAGCTACGGATCCATAACGTCTCCTGGGCGGGGTTCGCTTCAGGTGCAAAACCTGAAACCTAAGCCTGGTCTTGGAGATGACGACATGGTGGTAGAGTGTCCTAGAACTTTCAAGAAGTGCCTGCAGTAAGTCGGACTCGTCAGCCCCATCCATCTCCGAGGCATGACGGAAGACAGAGGACACCCAGTTAATGCGAGTCATTATTTATAAACTGTCCAGATTAGAAGCTTCTGTCTCTTTGGCGTCTGCGAAACCTGCCATCATATCTTCCAGACTTGCTGGTTTCTAACCGCTGCTAACAGATAAATACGGCAGCGAGACAGTTGTCCTTAAAACGAGATCCCAATCTTGAGAGAATTACAGTTCAGGCTATCCACCCCAACAAATAAGCAGGAGACGCACCACAAGGCTTTGCTGTTCTGTTCTCTTCTGTTCTAAACAGAGATTAGCCACGTCATGCCGATTAGAGGTTACCAAAACTTTCCATGAAGCCTCCGTGAGGAGACAGAGGCGAATCGGGATTCATCAACGGAATTACACCAGCATCGTTCAGCACACGGCAAGGGAAAGACGGTCTAAACATTTCACCATATCTGCTAAGCGGTAACTCAGGAAGCATCGTTCCCAGGAACTAAGCAGGAGACCATGCACTGTGTACCATGCCGGGAGGCTAAATTAGGATTATAAACATAGTCATTAGCGGTTCCCAAACCGTCAAATCTTTCCATGAAGAGAAGCGAGGTAGGAGTCGTAATACCAAGTTGCACCCCTTTCATTACATCCCAGTTCAGTTGGTGCCACTCGCCTCCATTAGGAAGCCAGACAGGAGAGAAGGCTAGAATCTCTTGAGCATTTATAACCTGCACCACCATCACCAGAATTTCTGGATCTGGTTCCTTCTCATTATTGGTGTCCTGCATGCCGGTCCTCAACCAACAAATAATACAGCTTAGTCTTTAAGGTCAAGGTGTACCAGTGAGCATCATTCCACCAGGTACAGAAGACTAAGGTAGTAAATTATCCCAATGCAGGAAATTCATTAAGATTCCTTCCCAGCCAAGTTCCTCTGAAACACACTCAGAGCTCCATCACTCACAAACTCCTACATGACACCCACAACTGCTTAGAACGGCAAACGGTAGGAACACCACCCTGTCTACTCGAACAGCATGGCCAAATTTTGCGCCAGACTTTCCTGTATTTCCCATAATGCCCTGCACTAAATCACAAGCTCATCCGAACGTCCTGTCCAACAACATCTGGATCAGGAATGCATGTCGACACATTAAGATGCACTTTCACTGCATTAGCAACCAAGACAGGAGGTTACCTTCTTCCCACAAACACACACCACACTGGTCGTTACTGATCTCAGACCAGCTATATGCATTTACTTTCCCATATTTCCCATAATGCCCTGCACTAAATCACAAGCTTATCCGAACGTCCTGTCCAGCTGAAATGAAAATTAGGCAGTCACAATGATCCAAGCACCACGGAGTGAGGTCGGGACAGAAGGGCTGCCGCTCGGCGCAAACACTGAAGCGCACCAATCAGAAAATCAATCTGATGACAAAATCGAGTGGCAACAAGCAGGAAACCTGAGACAAACCCAGACACTGCGGATCAATAGGACGGATTGATTGTGCCAGGCTGAGCCTCGATGTAAGAGTCTAAACTGTGAAACGTTCCCGTGAGAGACGTTCCTGACACCAGCATCAGTTACTTGGTAACAAGCCTTTGATAAATAAACATCGCTAAACGAGTAATAAAAACCGTAGAGGTTTAATAGGCTGGCAGCTTGCACAGGTCGGGTTTCACACGCATGCAAACATCATCAGGATGGAATGAATGTTCTGAGGCATTTAAACCCTACTGCGGCTGGACAAACGACGGACGGACGGACGGACAGGGGGGCTCGTTTTGTCCGGGTAAGTTCATGTCTACTGAGAAGTGCTGACGGATTCAGAGTGTGTGATGCCCTCGAGGCAGCCACCAGGCAGAAATCTGCCCAAGCTTTAGTTATTCCCAACATGTGCACACTCTGCAAAACGGGAAACCACAACCGAGTAACTGCTGGCTGTCAAATGACCTTAAGTGTCATGGCATCCCAGGGGGTGTCTTTGTTCATCGATATTGGCTGTGGTTTTACTAATGCCGCAGAATAAATTGCAGTGAGCTCTCTTACACATCAAATCGCCTACAAAGTGGATCTCAGGAGTCTTTACGGTCCAGTTATGTACTGTACCTCGGTTTATTTTTAAAGGTAGTCTATATTAGAGTCAAGTTTCCAAATGATACACTAAAGATACCAAAGATATCCTCAAGGGTAGAGCTCAGACAATAAGGAAACTCTGCACTGGACCCTGTGAGGAAGGAGTCTCCAGAGTCTCCAAGATACCATGAGATACAAGCCTGTTCACCTTTAGCAGGAAGATCACCAGAACCCAAACCTTGATACTATGCTGAGTACTTCATTTATTTCTATTAAACAAATCCGTACCCTGTATAACTGTATAACTTTGTAAGAAAGCAACGTTCCTGCATTTTTCCCCCTGTGAGTGCGATGAAAAACGAGGTGCTGACAAGACGCTTCACATTTGCTGAGTCATTCCTTCGTGCCATCGCTCCCTGCAGATTAAAAAGTAAGAGTATTTTGAGCGCAGAGGGCTCTTCTTCGGTTACTCGTCCTGGCTGTGAGGCGATGCTGAGAACCTGTGACACATGCCTGAGAGAAGAGAGAGGAGGAGAGGAGGAAGCCTCTCGCCCACACTAGCAGAGCTTCAAGAAATGTCAACGCCTTTTGGCAGCTCCACAGCAGGTGCTCCACTTGGCAGTGACTGTCTAATTCTGCGATGAGCAGTTTCACTTTCTCTTCAGAACTGTTTACGCAGGGGTTTGCGGGGAATCCTGGCCCAGTATCAGCACAAAAGGCCATGGAGTCTCCTCAGTGCTCTGGAAAATGTCAGCATCTCTAAAGCGCACCAGCGAGGCCGGGCTTGAGCAGATTGTTGTGCATCTGCATCACATTCATCCGCCTGAACTTGATAAGCATTTGGATGAGATTCTGACCCCGGCCTTTAAGGTCAGCTATGCTGTCAGAGCAGCTCAGGGAGCGCGTGGAACAAGCTGTGCCATCATCAACTGCGCTGGATTGCTTACATGTTACATGAGGTGAAGGTCTCAAATCCTGCGCGTCTCATTTCAGGCTGTCGGATAAACAACGGCTTGCTTCACTCGCATCCTCATCCTCTACAAAGGATGGAACTTAAGCGCAGGCCTGATCGCACCCACCGACATCCAGACTCTGGAATGGTTCGGCTCAGAATAGACTCGCGCAGATGCTTTAGCCCGACGTGATCTGGAGCCTGAGCGCCATGGAATCCCGTCACCCGAATCCCAGGGGCTGAAAGTGCTCAATATGGCTAGTGCGGGGAGGTAAAAGTACATATCAGCTGTTTACAAAGCATCCTGAGGTGAACAAAGGGCATCGCCGTGGTGACGAGATTAGAACATTCACAGGAAACCTTCACCGGCGTCTATGTTTCCATGGAGAATCCGCTTTAGCACAAGATCCTGAGAATGACAGGATTCTGCTCTGCAGTAATTCACAACTGACCTTGCATTTATTTTTAATAACCACGCCCCTCACACTCGTCTTCTCTGTTTAATTCTCGATTTAAATGCCAGAAAACATGCTTTATCCGGTTTCTTGCACTGCTGGGAGATATCGTTGCTCCTTGGCAACATGGCATTGGAGAGAAGAGATGAAGCCATCAATAAATAACCAAACCCGGGATGTTCCCAGACTGAATATCCGGCTAAGGAAGTGAAAGCGCACCGGCTAATTGACCCTGCGTCTGTCAGGGGAATCTTTGTACAACAGGAACCTGCGACATGGTGCCATGTTCTCCATATAAGAGCCTGGACATCTGAACTCTGCAGCACTTCACGCATGCTTTCCTCAGACTGTGTGTGTCTGGAACTTTCTCACTAGCTGGTTCCTCATCCTGATAAACGGTAAATATTGCACAGAAACATCAAAGGCTTCGCAGCGTCTTGCGGTCCGTTGCATCACCGCGCGAAAACTTTCGCCTTTAAGCGGTTCGGCGATATTTCACAACCGCCTCAGGCTCTTCACCTTCTCGTCGCGGCACGAGGATGACACTAACGGCTTAAATATAGCATGAAAAAACCCCTCAGGAGCTCTCACGGAACCGCCGAGAGAACGACATTGACGGCAGCAGAACAAATGCAGAACGATCAGGCCGTATCTCCGGGCCTGAACAATTCTCAAGAAAGCACGGACGCTTAGCGAAAGTTAGCGTGGATATAAAACGGCTAAGAAACGTGCACCAGGCGGTGGTTTTAACACCCCCCCCACCCCCCACCTCCTCCATGCCCCGTCCACGAGACACATGATCGGCGCACCGACCCAACAAGATTGCCGTCGGACCTTCGAGACGTCTCGGGTTGCCGATGGCAGAAATATCCGCGCGCATGTACACCATCCTGACTGGAAGCTGCCGCGCGTCAGCGCACAAACAGCTCAACAAAAACAAAAGCACCTACAGCGCACAAACAACTCGCAGCAGTATGCATGCTCGCGCATCCTGTTTGTTCATCAGTCCTGGGAGTCTACCATTAAGAATACAACACACACTCCGTGCACACACTCCTGCTCTGACGCGATGTCAGGAAGATTCCTAGAAAAGCCCAACACTCCATTCCACTCCACTTATTTCACCGACAGTCAGCATTCAGGGTCAGAAAGTTTTATCTTTTATCTTATCTCTGGGGTCGTGTCTATAATAACGAAAGCATTCGTACACCGTAAGGAATTGAATTTGCCCTGCCTGGGGGTCAGGATTAGAGGGGCTGAAGGTGCAGATGGGAGCCGCGATGGTAACCGTGCCCGTCACATAGCTGAGCGGGGCAGGACAGGGATCGGTTTACCCCGACGGCATGACAGCGCAGGGTGGGAAAGGAAACCAATATGTCCTCTAGAGCACTGCTGTCAAATTCCTGCTGTTGTCCATTCCTGAGCAACACGTTCACCAACAAATGCACGGCGGAAGCGGTTTTGGTCATATTCTAATTTTAAACAGCGTGTGGATTTTAAAGCTTGGGTCTTACTTGCTTTGTTTGTTTTTTTAAATTAAGTAAATCATCTGGTATAAACACTGTCCACTATTTGACACTGAATAAAACTCACAAACATCGACTTTATCTCGCTGATAAAACACGGGCCGCAGCCTCCGCCTGAACGGAAGGAAGTAAGGCAAACAGGGATGGAGACAACGTTCTGTAAGATAACACTGAACATCACGGCGGATTTCATCATCGAATGTAGTCATAAATATAAATAACAGCCAGGACCTGAGATATGACAATCGACCTTCTTTGGAGTCATGAAGGTGACGGCGTGGCCCTGAGCTCTCAGACGGCCAGCAGAACGATCTAATTGGGAACTGGGAAGCGTTTCCTCTGACAGAGGAACCTGGGAACCTTTAGTCAGATGTGAAAGCTGCTGGAGGTCTGGGGTTTGCTTCAACCGAGCCGAGAAGCACGACTAGACCAAATGATCATATTTACATTTACATTTACGTTAACGGCATTTGGCAGACACCGTTATCCTGACTTACATTTATCTCATTTATACAACTGAGCAGTTGAGGGTTAAGGGCCTTTAAATTCATGGCGGGAGTGTTAGGAAGTGTTAAGTGGAAGAACCTTTGGATTATGAGCCCCACCCCTGGAACAAGCCCAGAATCAGCCACCTGTGCAGACTTGGGCCTTTCTCAGGGGCCCAACAGTGGTGGCTTGGTGGTGCTGTGGTTTGAACCCCCAATCTTCTATTCAGTAACCCAACACCTTAACCACTGAGCCACCCCTGCCCTTGACATGACGTCCTGTTTAAAGTCTTGGGATGGCAGGAAGTGTAAAGTGGAAGAACCTTTTGATTATGAGCCCCATCCCATCCCATCCCATCCCAACCCCACACCTGGAACAAGCCCAGAATCAGCCACCTGTGCAGACTCCAGTCAATGACATGACCTAAAGATGCCAGCAAATTTTACAGCAGAAGAACCAGCTCTGAGAAGCCCCGCATTTTGGTTTACTCTGCCAGCAAGACAGGAACTTCTCCTTTAAGCTCAGTGGATTCTGAGGAATGAACTTGTGGTGCAGAAGCTCTGGGGATCCCACTTCTATTGGCCCACAGAGACATCGAGAAATCCAAACTATTCCATTCAGTGGAGCCAGCTGCTGCCTCTGAAGTCAGTCCACACTTTCATAGCAGTCTGTGAGGAAGCTCCCTGAAGCAAAATGTCTCCTGCAAGCAGCGCCAGCCAGCAGCAAGGAAAAGTCTGGAGAAGGCACAAAAGCTTTAATCCAACGTCCCGGCCCGTGAACGCTTTTAGAACGGCAAGAACAAAGCAGGCCGCAGAAGGACCTTGGGTTTTGAACATGTGCAACAAAGACAAGGGTGTTTTCATTTTAGAGGATAGTTTTCCTTCGACGTTTGCACTGAAGTCATGAATTTAAAGTACGCCTACAGGGGATAGTCAGAAAGCCCAGGTGATAATACGGCGCTCTGCTTTGTGTGATGAACAGCAGAGCCTGTTGCTCGGAATCTCGGCCCACCCGGAATTTCGTGCTGTAGACGGAAATCCTGGTCCGAGACGCGGCTCTACTTAAACATGGATGAATTTCACCGCTAAACCTAAATGCTATTAAAAGCGTTAGTGTGGAAGGAGTCTCCGATTTAAGTCGCTTGCACAGTTTTTGGACGAAGCACAATCCGGAGAACAAAGCTGCCAATTTTCACCACGTGACGTCAAAGACGGTTTTGTCTGTGTACTCACGTGTCTTCTAGGTTTCTAATTCAAGACCACTGTCCTAAAATAACGAACACGTGATATAGAGAGCGAAGGGCGTCGCTTGTGTCACGAATCATCCATCGGAGCGATATATATTATATTACAGGCTTTTAACCGTGCAGCATGCACTTCCTGTACACGCTCCATATCACCACAAAGCCCCGCCTCTAAAACAGAACAGCAGAAGAACCACGAGAACACCACATGTACCACAGTTTATTTCTGTTCTCCAAAGCTGTGCGTCTCGCCAAACCTATATAAAGCTTGCTCTCCAACAGGTCCCACAGGACGCTAGAGATTTTTCAAAAGGACGCCATGTTTAACGTGAGGAAAGCGCTTTTTCCACCAACGGTAAACATGGACGCCAGTTATCACGACAAACCAGGCGCTTTCGAAGTGTCTGTTCTACCAGCACTCTAGAGCGCTGGCTGGCACGTCCGGACATTCTTATAGATCCGTGCATTTTGCATCGTCCTGACCTAAAAATAGAGCCCTGGCTTTTTAAGGTCATCCGTTCGCATCTTGGATGCGGCTAAACGAGGCGCAGTGCACGTGAGCGGCGCTGATCAGCGCTGATCAGACCGCTCAGACACGAACGCAGACAGCCGACTTTGCCGAGGCATCCGTGAAGGACTTTGTAAGTGCCATTACAATGACAGCAGTGTAGCACATGGTGACAACTTATAACACGCTGCTATATTCAGTCTGCTGCCTGCGCTCCACCAATTGCTGTCATTGTTCACGACAGGGAGACGTGGAGGTGGAAGCGTGGAGCCTAGTATAAAAAAATACTAGAAATATGATTTCTGATTTGCTCAGACTTCCATTTCAGGGATCTCATCTCTCTAAGAAAAATATTACCGAGTGTTTTGAGTGTTTGACGCGGAAGGAAATATAACTGCACACATGATGATGAATTATATACAGAATTCCTACATACATATTTCATCAAAGTCAAACTGCAGTTTGTCAAACGCACACTTCAAAGCAGACAAGCCGTTTCATAGAACGGACAAAATAGCCGACCGAGGCGTCGCCCGATCCGATCCGAGGCGGACTCACCCGTCTGCGGCAGAAAGGCAGGCCTTGTGTGATGATATTAATGCTGAATATCTTTAACACTTTCTGCGAAGGCTCTTTGGTTACTTCCTTGGCGTCTGAAAGCTCCATCGCCGGGCTCTCCGGCGGATTCTGCGGAGCCTTCTCTTTGGGCAGGGATTTGGGCATCGTCGTCTTCTTGTTACTGCCGGCGGACGAAAAGCGCGGGATGGGGCAATGCCGGAGCATCGCCGAGGACTCCAGGGAGCTAGTAACTCATACCCCGAGGGAGTAAAATAAACAGAAGGTAGTCTTTAGAATAACGTTTAGATAACACGGTATAATCGAGGACGAGATACGCGATGGTGGCGACTACGTGAATTTGACTAGCCCGAATCAGGAACCGTGGGGACCGACTTCCTGGGTTAACGTGACTCTTGGCTGGCTGATCTGTGTGGCAGGACAGCAAGCTGGACCTGCAGGCTCTCGGGCTCTTTTAAAATATCCAGGGTGTGACGTGAGCAGTGCGCTGGCAGCTGCTCTTCTTTCTAACGCTCCTCACCCCCCACCGCGGGAATTCGGACACTTGGTTTCTGCCCCCAGATCAAGCCCTGACCAACAACATGGAATCTGGATAGGGGGTTTATCTGACCCTAGATGTCAGATGACCAACTGAGCTTCCTGCTTACACACACACACATATATATACACACACACTCGTGTCTTCCACCACAGGCGACTCTGACTAAACAACAGGCACGCTCCCATACGGCACATTATCCAAACACGGCCTACGGTCCTGACGACTGACTCCTTCCCTACTTCCATTTCCATATTTCCAGATGGTGACTCAGCCCCGTGACTCACCCCTCACCACTCAGCCTCTTCCACCAGACCAGACCGGACCGGACCATCACCACACACCTGGCCTCGTGTTCATTCATTTTTTTTTTTAGCAAAACCGGCGTAGTATAATTCATGACAACGCCGTCCGACAAAAGTACAATGCACCGTTTCCACACCCCAAAGAGCCTAAAAATAGCCCCTGAGGCATCCCAACTGGTGCGCGTTACTCCAGTCATGCTAAATTTACCGCTCAGTGACTCAGCTGTAATGTAGAACGCTGGCCACAAGCTAAGCTAGAGAAAATAATTAGACGCTAATTAGCATGCAACGTGGAGGACATTTAGTGTAAGGCAAATTCACGTAGCGTTAGAGCGGTTAGCATGGGAACTACGCTGGAGAAGGAGAAAGACTGCCCAGCCTTCTGCTCTGCTAGCGCTCCATTCTGAGACGCCTTTCAGCTCAGGACGGTTGTACAGAGTGCTGACTAGAGCTCCCATCTCATTCTCTTTAGATCTGATCTAAGATCATCCCTCGGCTCTGCTCTTCTGCTCCGCTGCTCTCTGATCGACGTGCCTCC
>JANCOA010000037.1:1608402-1620480 GCA_024363135.1 Leptodoras oyakawai
TGCCCTTGCGCTCAGAGTTGCCGGCTGGGCACCAGCTCCCCCGTAACTGGGAATAAGCGGTACAGAAAATGACTGACAACTGTATAATGGAAGCCATTGAGTGAAATGTCATTTTGTTTTTCCTGTAGATGATGGAAAGGGTCATTTTGAGATCGACAGTCGGAGTGGAGAAATCACGGTTAAGACAAGATTCGAGCAAAACCACCAAATGAACTACGCTCTCAGGGTGGTTGCGACAGACGGCGGTGCTGCCCCTTTAGAGCAGACCACGCTCACACACATACAGGTGAATCTTCATGAATTTATATGAACTAAATTATTACTGCTTTTTAATAGTTACTTATCAAATGAACATTTTTTTAACGATGTGTCATTTTAGGTCCATACTTGCACTCAGGTGCGAGGACATAATCGTGATTTTCTGGGTCTCCGATGTTTAACTGTCAGAGAGGATGCCAGCGTGGGATCTCTGATTGGCTCGCTTGGAATTTCCAGGGCAGCCAATCAGCTCTTGCGGTACACCGTCGCTCATGGAGACAGGAGTTCGCACTTTACTACAGATGTGGCGAGTGGAAATATTTATACAGCAATGCCTTTAGATTATGAGACGAATCAGCAGTACTGTTTCGAAGTTCATCCCGATTTCAACTCCACTATTCTAGTGTCTGTCAGTGTCCATGATGTTAATGACCACGCCCCTACTTTCCCTGGCAACAACAGCATTGTGGTGTTCGGTGTTCAGGAAGATGTTGCTGTGGGAACCGTAGTGCACGTCTTTAAAGCAGTCGACAGTGATGCGACACTACGGAACAGTGCTATTCGTTACACGATGACCTCTGAGCCTACCCTCGCTATGGAGAATCTGCCGTTCAGGATCGACCCTGACACCGGGGTTGTCTTAACAACTTTGTCGTTAGATCGTGAGCACCATCAAAGTTTTGCCTTCACAGTGACCGCCAGTGACAGCAGACACATCGCCACGGTGACGGCTCAAGCGTTCCTGTTGGATGTCAATGACAACAGCCCCGAATTTGTTTCAAATGAAACTGTTCACCTAGCAGAGGACACAGAGATTGGGAGTCTCCTACATCATTTCCTGGCCAGAGATGAAGATGAAGGAGTGAACAGTCAGGTGACCTTTGGTCTGATCGCTGGAAATGAAGCTGGAGTGTTTCGTTTGGAGACATCAGGTAACGGGTAGTATGTGATGTAAAGTCACTAAATATAACTGACAGGAATGTTTTACTAGCTCATATAAGCTCATATAAGTATACATTATTAAGTAGACATTATTCATTCAAATGACATATCTAAATAAACCCAGCAAGTAATGGGTGAGGGGGCCTATCTTTTAGGCTATGTCCGGAACATGGCAGCCATCTTGAAAGCCGGCATATTGGATTCACAATGAGAAGGTGGTCATCTAGCATATCAAAGAAGACCAGAATTGTCTCAGAAATCGATTGCTGCAGTCTGAACGATTGGACATGTCAAATAGCTGTGCATCGCAGGCAACATCCCCAGTTGTTGTTGCACTTTTCTGTGTTGATAACTTTTGAAGAGATATTGCAAATCTGATTGCAGCAATCGATTTCCAAGGCAATACTGGTCTTCCTGTAAAACCCTTTTAATATGCATTTTTGTCTTAAAAACTGAACATTCTTTTTATGCAGGAGATGCAGTATAATTTATAGTTTATTATTATTGTTATTGCTAGTCACTTTATATGCATTAATTAATGAATAGTTGGACTCATTTAGTAAATAATATTTACTTAACTTTGAGTAAAGCAAGTGAAACACATGCAATATCTCCTATATCATTTCTTTTTCCTTATTTCTTTTAAGGCCACTTGTATTTAAACTCCACACTGGACTACGAATCCCAGCATGCCTTTGGGCTCACGGTGCAAGTCTCAGATGGTGGGACACCAGCTCTGTCCTCCACTCAGACTCTGACCGTGCTGCTGATGGATGTGAACGACGAGACGCCGCTGTTTGAACAGAACCTTTACAAAGCCAGTGTCATGGAGAACAGAGAGCCAGGAGAAGCAGTGATTAACGTGAGAGCACTGGACCTGGATTCAGGTACTGTGCAAGAGGAAAGAAACATGATGGATGGATGGATGGATGGATGGATGGATTGTAAATTAAATTTGGCTGTTCTCTTCCTCTCAGGTGAGAATGCTAATATAAGCTACAGTCTCTTGCCTGGTCCTGGTTATGAGTTTTTCAACATCGACTCACGTGATGGTCTGATTAGCACCTCCACAATGCTGGACAGGGAACTGCAGCAGAGCTTCACTCTCAGAGGTGAGAGATTCTGGGGCATTAGAACTTTGAGGAATAACCACCATGATGTAGTATGTAGTTCTGTTTAATATTAATATTATAGACCACCTTAGAAGTAACTGCACTTTTTCTATGGAGCTATCTATCTCCTTTAACTGGCTCACCACATGACCTCTGTCCTCTGGCTGATATGCAGTTAAGGCAGAAGACGCCGGGATTCCTGCGCTCTCCAGCACAACCACGGTCCTCTGCTCGGTGCTCGACGACAACGATAACCCTCCTGAATTCTCTCAGACATTCTTCCACATTATTATACCAGAGAATCTCTCTCCAGGGGTCATTCACACCGCTGTGACCTTTGACCCTGACAGTGGGATTAATGGAACGGTGACCTACTCTGTAGAAAGTGAGTAAACTAGGTTTATGAAAAGAGTTCAGTGTTCGTGCATTTTCTTTAAGAATAGTTGACCAAGTTTATGTCAGAACGTCTCCAGCCATCGGGTTAAATTATAGTAATGTAATTTTAAAGACATTTTTAAACCCATATCTAAATTCTAGATTTTAAAGCAAAGTAGGATTGAAAATACCCTGCACAGGAACTTTTCTTACATTCACACACCTTGTGGCCACAGCCGCAATGGAGGCCCTGAACATAGCCCATTCGGACCACCCTCGAGATGCAGTCAAAGCTCTGCCGGAGGTGAGAGTTGAAGATTTTTTCAGAATTTTGGCAGAAGGTTCTTCTGCCAACTACCCTCTCGTATACTGGGGAAAACCCCAAGACACTGTTGCAGAGCCTGGGGCTATAAGCAACCCCGCTCCTGCACTACGCATCACTCCGGGTAACTCCAGAGTGGAAGAGCATCCAGCCCACATGTCCATGCTGTGCACCAAGTGAGCCCGATTATATCTAGCCGATATCTCTCAACTTTGTGCACCAGCTCAGGCTCCTTTCCCACCAGAGAGGTTTCAGTAGCCAAGGATTGGAACGCCAAGACCCCTGCCTTCAGCCACTACCCGATCCACCTTGCACCATACCCCCATTACTGCCACTTCCACAGGTGGTAGGCCCATAGTAGAGTGGACCCATGCAGCTCCTTTGGGCTGACCCTGGCTGGACCCCATGAGTGAAGGTATGGCCACCAGGTGCTTTTCTAGGATCCCATAGTCCAGGCTCTAGAGTGGGGAACTGGTGACCCTATTGTGGGCAAGGGACATTGGATCCTTATTTTGTTCTTCTTCTTTATGGAGCTCTGTCTGAAATGATATGAAACAGATATTTTAAATTACTTCAGATATTAAGCTTGAGATTTTCATCTGTGTCCATTTCCATTCTTTAAATGCCTTTACTGTTTTTCTCCTGTTCTGATTAGATACTTTTGGAGATTTCTTTATCGACTCAGAGACTGGAGCTGTTAGCATTGTAAACTCTCTGGACAGAGAGAAACGTTCTAATTACACACTCATCATTAAGGCTGCTGATCAGGGCTCCTCTTCTCTCACCGCCACTGCCACTCTTTCTATAAAGCTCTCAGATGAGAATGATAACAATCCCACTTTTGAGCAAACTACCTACCATGCCATTCTTAGCGAAGACCTTCCTCTTGGCACTGAGGTTCTCCGTCTTAAAGCTCAAGACCCAGATGAAGGTTTGAATGCCAAACTCACCTACTCCTTGATTGAGGAAGCATCCGGGACATTTTCTGTGGAGGCCTCAACAGGAGTCATGCATTTAACCAAACCTCTGGATCACGAAATTCAATCGCAGTACAGTCTCCATGCTGTCGTGACAGATGGCTGTAGTCAGGGTCCACGTAGTTCTGTCGTAACCGTCAACATTCAGGTGGAGGATGTTAATGATAACATGCCTCATTGCATTAATGACCCAATAAGGGCATCAATCAGTGCAGGAAATAACCGAACTGTCGCCATGGTGACAGCACTTGATCCAGATCGTGGTGAAAATGGGACAGTGGTGTTCAGGTTAATGGAGGAAGATGAGCTATTTCAGATTGACCAATCAACTGGAGAGGTGCAGATGAAGTCCCCCATGACGGCCAGCGTATCAGGGGCAAAAATGTTGAAGATTTGGGCTGTAGATAAAGGCTCACCTGCTCTTACCTCCACCTGCCTTGTGATAATTACCCTCAATGGAGATGAGCCTCTGCTGCAGTTTACTGAAAACCACTATGAAGTAAGCTTACCTGAGAACAGCGAGACAGGTACCGAATGATTTACTCAGTAGTTTCTAAACGAAATCATTAAAAGCATTAATACATTAAAAAAAGTAATCACGTTCATAATCTTATTATTATAAAAAAGTGTTTTTAATATTATAATATTTTTCTTTTTTTTTGTTGAAAAAGGTTCCTGGGTTGGAAATGTTGTAGCTCACGATCAAAGCGTGACAGAAACCACAGTGAAGTACAGTATTTTCAGTGGCAATGAGAACGGAGCGTTCAGCATAGATTCTAATACAGGTGAGACTGAAACCTTTAACGCATATGTAACTTTCATTGTTCTAACTTTAGTCATCCAACACAAGTTTAATACATTTTTGGAAATGATATATCTGTGGTTAAACAAATGCATCCACTGTAGCTAGCACTGGGGGTCATATAGATTTTGTCTATATGTGTTCTATTTTTTCCACCAATCTTTGGTTAACCGTAACATACACTTAGACTTAGACACATGACACCTGGTGTGGTTGTAGCCCCACATGTCTAATACAAAATATACAGTTTGTGTCTCTAGGTGTGTGTTGCCCTTCTTGTTAGTGCCCCCTGAACTGGGGGACTTTTGCTCATTTCCCTAGAATGATGATATTTTGACCGCTGCTCTTGATGTGTGAGAAAACATTTCTTAATAATGAGCAATTTCTGCTTATCCCTCCAAAGGTGATATAACAGTTAGAGATCAGCTCCTGCTGGACTTTGAAAGGGAGCATGAGCTTCATCTGGTGGTTTTGGCAGAAAACAGCTGCCATTCAAGCCACACCAGAGTCACCGTCACTCTACAGGATTTAAACGACAATGCTCCAGTGTTTAAGCAAAGTTACTACAGAACTGCAGTCTGGGAGGGACAGGTTCCTAACACGTATGTCATGCAGGTATATATTGTTTAGCTTGTCGTTGCTAAGTGATGGATGATTTTTTTTTAAAGAATATACAATAAATAGTGGCCAAAAGTTTTGAGACTGACTAAAAGCAAAGCTTCAGTTTTTGGTAATTTATGGTGCATTAACATCTAGATTGTTATGAAGAGTGATCAGATGAATGGCAATTAATTACAAAGTCATTCCTTGCCATGAAAATGAACTTATTCACAAAAACCGCATTTCCACTGATCTTCTCGTTAGCTCAGGAGAAAGTTTTAACAAGGACAAGGCAGCTGATATCACTCTGTCATGCTGATTGAATTAGAAGCACAGGGGGGCCGTGCTTGAAATCATTGTCTTCTTCTATTAACCATGGTTGTGAAGTGATGATGCAAAGAAGTTGAGGTAAAGAATCTCTTCTGACACCGTCTTCTTCTTTGTAAAGAAATTTATTAATAAAATATGAAATAAGTATCAGAATCAGACAAGTGTTTTTTAAATGCCTGGAGAGTGTGTAGGAACCAGATTTACACTCTGATGAATTAAGGCTAGGCATGGGTTCTTATAGACCAAGGGAAGGACTTGGCGCCATTCGGTCTGGGCATATAGATTACCTAATTTATTTTGGACTGCCCTCGATGTATAGATTCCTTTGTTCATCACACACAACCATATGGACCTTACATTTGATTAACCAAGACTCAGAAAGCACCAGACCAGATGGCCTCAGGCACTCCGGATGTCAAGACCATACAAGATTATGAATAACTACCAGGGAGGCCTCAAGGACCTTCTGTGTATTTCTAAAGGACACAAAGCTCAGATACTACACACTGCCATGGATAAAGAATGGAATCAAAACATCCTCCATGAGCAACTTCTCCCAACCATCCAGGAGCAATTTGGTGATGAACAATGTTTTTTCCAGCATGCTGGAGCACCATGTTACAAGGCAAAATTGATAACTAAGTGGCTCAGTGAACAAAGCTTTGAAATTTTGGGTCCACGGCCAGGAAACTCCCCAGATCTCAATCCAATTGACTGTGGTCAATCCCCAAAATGTGGGTGGGCGAACAAAAACACAGAAGTTGTGATAAACTCCAAGCACTCATTAGGAAAAAATGGGTTGCCATCAGTCAGGATTTGGCCCAGAAGCTGATATCGAGCATTCCAAGGCAAATTGCAGAAGTCTTTAAAAAGAAGGGTCAACACATATTTATCAATAAAAGTTAAAACACTTATGAAATGCTTATAATGGTACTTCGGTGTACAAAAGAAACATCTGACAAAAAGATCTAAAAACACTTGAAGCAGCTTGTTTCAGTCTCAAGACTTTATACCAAACAGATTATAACTGTATAGCAAATGCTACAGCATGCATCCAAAACGTAGTCCATAGATAACGAGTGAATAGAATAGTAACTTTTTTCTCAGGTATTGGCAACGGATGCTGACAGTGGTGTGAATGGGCAGATAATTTACTCCATAGTGGATGGAAATCAAAACAACACCTTCGTTATCGACTCCGTACGTGGGATTCTTGCCACCAGTACAGTACTTGACCGAGAAATGATCTCCTCTTACAAGTACGCTCAAGAATTGCAGTTGTAATGAGATATGACATAATGTATGTTTTGCTTCGGATGTGAACGTTTTCCTCTTTTTTGAACATGTTTTGCTAACTGACAGGTTGATCGTCGAGGCTAAAGACAGAGGAAATCCTGTTCTGACAGAAACCTGCATTGTTCAGGTTCAGGTTGTGGATGTTAATGACAACAGACCAGTGATCCCAGCAGTGGAACCTTTGGTTGTCCCTGAGAGTAAAATATCAATCAGATATCATAAGACATAAAGCACATAATTAAAACCATCAGGATAAGCTTATTGCTTTAAATTAATTCTTTTCTATACGTTTGTTCGTTTAGATTATCCACCTGGCCATATTATCAGCCAGGTAACGGCCACGGATGTCGATCTCGGTTCGTCCATCACCTACAGCTTAGCACAAACAGAGGAGGCAAATGGGAGCTTTGCTATTGACCCCTATTCTGGAATAATCACATCTATCAAGAGTATGGATTACGAGGAGCAAGTCATTCATATACTGACAGTAGTGGCATCAGATTCAGTACATCAGACAGAGGCACAGATAACTGTTGAAGTTTTGGACATGAATGATAACGCACCACTGTTTACTCAGGACTTTTACCAGGTTGATGTTTAATATAATGTGCTTAGTACTGTCTCTTTTCCATGCATATTTTTATATAGTAAACGTAACTCTCTTGTAATATACACCAATCAGCCATAACATTAAACCACCTCCTTGTATTTACACTCTTTGTCTATTTTATCAGCTCCACTAACCATACAGGTCAACTTCATAGTTTTACAGATAGAGACTCTAGTCCGTCTGTTTTTCTGCAGACTTTGTTAGCTCCTGTTGTTTTTCAGTGGTCAGGACCACCACAGATTAGGTATTATTTGGGTGGTGGATGATTATCAGCACTGCAGTGACCCTGATGGACGGACTACAGTCTCTATCTGTAAAACTACAAAGTGCACCTGTATGGTCAGTGGAGCTGATAAAATGGATAAAAGGTGTAGATACAAGGAGCTGGTTTTAATGCTACGGCTAATCGGTGTACATTAGACAGTATAAATACACTTTGCCGTTTGTCTTGCAGGTAGTGTTGCCAGAACTGACACCTGCTGAAGTGTTTGTGGTGGCTGTATCAGCTACAGACAGAGACTCGAATTTGAATGGCAAGATTTCCTACAGGCTTCTTTCCTCCACAAAGAGTGGCTTCTACATCAATAATGAAAATGGTAATACTATAGTTCATGCTTACACTGAATTCATACACTGTCTCAGGAGCATCACATCGCAAAACTGCTTGGTTGAATTAACAGTAGATACTTCACACCAAATAAACATAAAGATAGAACTTCAAATGCCAGTTCCAGGTGTTTTTTTTTAAAAAAAAGCATATATGTTACTTAACACCTTTTCTGTGCCTAGGTTCTATATATACCAATAAGCCTCTGAAGTACGTCACCGGCAGCAACATCATTCGGCTTCTGGTGGAAGCTCGGGATGGAGGCTATCCGAGTCTTTCTAATGTCACATCTGTAGATATAGAAGTGCTGGACTCCAATGACCATGCACCTTTTTTCCAGCAGAACACATATCAGGTGAATGTGTGTGAGGACACTACTGTTGGAAGTGTGCTCCTTACCCTGCTGGCTCAGGACCAGGATTATTCTGAGGAAAACACCCACTTAGATTATACCATTACTGGGGGAAATGAAGAGAGGCGTTTCTGCATCGAAGCCGGTACAGTACCTACAGAGATCAAGAAAAGTGGTGTAGGATATTTAGTTCTGTGTGACACTCTGGACAGAGAGACCACAGAGACATACTCTTTGACTGTTACTGCGATGGATAGAGGAGTGCCTCGGCTAAACGGCTCAACAAAAGTCTTAGTCACAGTGCTTGATATTAATGACAATGAACCAGTTTTTAGCAGCTTGGAATACTATGTGCAGGTCAGAGAGAACAACCAGTTAAGTACTTTCCTGATCTTGGTGTCTGCTCAAGATCTAGACCTTGGACCAAATGGCACCATAAGGTATGACATCATCTCTGGTAACAGGAAAGGTTTGTTTCAATTGAACTATCAAACAGGTACTCTGGAAACCAATGGCACCCTGGATTATGAAGACGAAACTAAACACATCTTAACTGTCCAAGCATCAGATGGTGGTGTTTCAGATGACAGGAAGGTGTCCTTTGCAGTGATCTACATTACAGTGCTCGATGAGAACGATCATTTCCCCTTCTTTAGGTTCCCAACCATCAATTGCTCAATAGCAGAAAACCTACCTGCTTTTACTCCAGTATGCATGGTCCATGCTATTGATCAGGATGCAGGGAGTTTTGGCATGCTTACTTACTCCATTTTGTCCTCCTGTTTCATGGACTATGGCAGTCATGACATGAATGAGGCCTTTACCATTGACCCTCTCAGTGGAGAAATCCATACCAGACAAATATTTGACTATGAGAGAACAAGTGAATACTGTTTTGTGGTAGAAGCCATAGACAAAGGAGATCAAGCTGCTATAGTGAAGGTTCAGGTGGACATAGAAGGTGTGGATGAGTTCAGTCCAGTGTTTTCCCAGAAGCTGTACTATTTCACTCTGCCAGACAATGCCATAGTGGGCCAAAGCATTGGTCATGTGACAGCCATGGATTACGATAGGGGTCTGGATGGCATTGTGGAGTACTATTTAGCCGAGCCATCTCGCTTTTTCAGTGTCAACAAAAACACTGGCAGTGTCTTTATATCAAACCCAGTGTATCAAAGAAGAGGTAACATAGCCACAAGTGAGGCTGTTGAAGACTTCTTGATTCTGGCAAGTAGCCCAAAGTTTGATTCCAGGTCAACAGCTTGCCGTGTTGTTGTGAATATTTCCAGTTCAGCAGAAGCTCTAACCAGTGTTGCTGTTCGTATCCAGACGGTCAGCCTTAGCGTTTCATTAGCAGTGTTCCTCTTGCTCTTTATAAGTATAATTGCTCTCATTTTGAGGTACACAACTAAAAAGAAGACTGTTTTATTAGCTGCTAATAGCACACATGGACCTATAACATATAACGATACCCGTGGCCTAAGTCAAGACTTGCGAGGAAAGAGTGACCCATACAGGAACTCTGGCTCAAGTGGACGAGGATCTGCAGAAGGTGAGACTGCTGAAGATGTAATGAGGATAAGTGACTACCAGTGTCTCAAGCAGTCTGATACAGTCATGCCTAAACAGGAATTGAGGATCCCTCTTGACTCAGACCAGATTTCTTGCCATTCGTTTGATACGCATCTAGGAAAAAGTCAAATGGTTGGAATGGCAAGTGTTGAGAGTCTCTATAATTTTAAAGAAGAAGGAGGAGGTGAAGGAATGTTGCCTCACATGGTTAACATGATGGAGATGGATGACGTCATAAGAAGCTGCATGTCTTTATCAGGGCACCAAAATATCATTAAAGGATCCCTCACTAATCTGATTTGCCCAGAGAAACACCTGAGTGGGAACTATAACTGGAGCAAACTTTCTAATTGGAAGCCTTATTTCCAGTTCCAGCCAACTATCTCTACCAACAAAAGCATGTTTCCTGAACAAGAACCTAGCGAAGGTGACATTAACATGGAGCTTCATAGCCTTCTGCACCTGCCTTCGCAGCCAAACCTTCGCACCATACCTTCTAGGATACCACAAAGAATGGAATCCTTTGGTAAAAAGCCTTCTGACCCCAAATATAAATATTCAAGTTTGGCAAAAAATCCAGGACTAAATAATTTTGCCATGACCTATGACCTTTCTCCTTCTCCATCCCTTCTAACTCTGAGAACAACTAATGCTTCTCCTGTGGTCTCAGAAACTGGACTGTGTAGCTTTACCAAAATTGGACCACCATCAGTAGATGTCTTGGAAGATGTAGAGATATAAGTGTAGAATTAGCTGTGCAATGTAATGAATTGAGCTGCTTTTTAAAAACATTTTTGTTTTGAATATTAAACTAAACTAGAGAGGTGCATTTCCTGAAGAAAATGCGAGTGTAGTTGCAGCGAACCAGTGATGTGTGTGTGTGTGTATGTATGTTGGGGTGCCAATACTTTAGATTAAACACAGGAGTGTGTTTGTGAGCATACAGTAGCTGGGAGTGTCAATACAGTAGATCAGACTGGTCGTAGTGTGTATGCAAACTCTTATTCAAGCAGAAGTACTGATGAGAATCAATGGGAGTGGATGGGAGAAAAACGAGTGTGGCGGGTAAACGAGTGCGGGGATCCCTTATCCTTATACAAGCTCACCATTTCCGAACATGTCGGTTGTTTTAGAGTTGGAACGGTGTCGATATTTAAAAAAATTGCGGCAGTTGATAGCCGGACAAAAGGACCCGGTATAATAAAAATAATAATATGATTAATAAGTACTACTTACTTACTTGCCTACTGCAATCACACTAATAATAGTATACAAAGTTATTTTATTGTAGTTAAAATAACTACAATAAAATAATAGTTGGTTTATTAATATAATTCAATTAATAGTTGAACTTAATATTCAAAACTGACTTGCCATAAAGTGCAAAGCCTAATATATTAGGCACTCAAACATATATGACAGTGGAATATTTCTGAACATCATTGTAGCAAAATGTCAGAATTCTGAAGATCACCTTACTGTCCAGTGATCTCTCAAATTCATGTCAGACTTACATTATCTTGTATATATTATAAAATGCAATATGTTAATAAATGGTTTTAATCTGAATGGTGTGATCTGTATTGGTGCTCATTGACAAAGGCATCAAGAGCCATTGTTAAAATTAGTTTCTTTTCTGTGGTTTAAGGTACGGGGAGCTGATTGGTACTTTGTTAGCATTGATATCACATTTGTCGAATAAATTCCTACCCAACTCAAATTGGCCAGAAGGAAATAGCAGAAAAAAGCTCTTAAGAACTTGCATACCATCATTGAACATAAAAACTTCTCATAAGTGTGGCGGCACGGTGGCGCAGTGGATAGCGCTGTCACTCACAGCAAGAAGGACCCGGGAAATTTCTGTGTGGAGTTTGCATGTTCTCCCCGTGTTGGCGTGGGTTTCCTCCGGGTACTCCGGTTTCC
>JANCOA010000037.1:1813928-1825513 GCA_024363135.1 Leptodoras oyakawai
TAGACACTGGTGGTGGTGGTGGGGGGGATTATCAGACTGCTGCTATGACTCATCAGGCTGAGCAATGAAGATCTCTGTTCTCTTGAATAATTTCAATCTCAAATCTGCCTGAGAAATAATAAATAAATAAAAACAAAAATAAAGCTCGACACCCACTCCCTTCCACCACATGGTAGAGATGCAATTTCCACAGCCAAGATGTAGCTGCTGGTCAGGTTCAGCTCAGCCTCCTCCGCTACAGCGAAACCTTCTAATGATCAGCACAGACGGTGAGATTGCAGAGAGGATGCTGGGCCAAAATCACACCGTCGAATCCAAAAAAAATTATAGCGAAAAGAGCAACAGAGGAAATCCTACACTGGATGGAGTGCTTGAGTTTGGGCTTATTTTATACTTTTTTTTTGGGATTCCCAAAGCTCAAGCATCCTCAGTGTGCCTCACTGCCAGATAGCAGCTTTGTGTTTTGGAACTTCTCAAAAAAAAAAAAAAAAAAAAGGTCTGTGTGCATGTGAGAACATTTTACCTGGAGTTCCCAAACTATACCATTATTAAAACACAGTGACATGCAGACAGATCACCACCAAATCCATTGTTTGGATTTCCAAACAATGATGATTCTAGTCTTCAGGTACACGCAATAACCTGACTACATGCAACAAGCTTCCTTCGGACATAACGAAAACCCAACCAGTTTTAGCAGTATTCGAATACTAATGCATCAAACTGGGTATTCCAGTACACACACAGCCCTACTATGTAACCACTGTCTGCAAATGACCCTCTTTATAATTCTGTACAAATTACGCCACCATGACGGGTAAAGAGGGTAAAGAGTTTGTCTTGCAAGACGTGTGGCCAAAAGTTTGTGGACACACGACCATCTGAGTGTGTGGCTGTGGGGACTTTAGCATTAGTGAGGTCAGGCACTAAAGTTGGGCTGTAGTCAATGTTCCAGTTCATCCCAAAGATGTCTACTGGGGTTGAGGATCAGGGTTCTGAATACTTCCATGCCACACGTGGCAAGCTTTTTTCCCATGGAGCTCGGTGCACAGTGGCATCACCATGTGGGAACTTGTCTGGGCCTCTTGGATCCAGTGAAAGGAAATCTTAATGTTACAATAAACAAACACAATGATGTGCCTTCAACTATGTAGCAACAGGTAATCAAACTTTGGCCATGTAGCATATAGAAATGAAGAGTAGTGGAAACTAACTACTCGCCTGATTTTCTGGCACAAGCACAGACACCAGATTGATTACGCAAACAGTTGCCAGTCATTATACTCAAGTTAACATTTTGTTGTACCGTTTTATCTATAATTAAGTTGTATACACATACTTAGTCAATGCCTATTAAGTGACAAATACTTTGATTTGATTCACTGCTGCCAAAGGCTTTAAAGAAAATGAACTAATTAGACATTGAACAGCTCGTAATACATTCCAAACTGCAATCAAATGTTACATTTGACCATCTAAAGCAAATCAGACCTAGGAATCTTCCACTGAAGGCACTATGAGAGGCCTGTCCCTAAAAATAACTCAAAATAAAACGAACTAAAATAATACTAAAATATCACAGCCCATCTTTCACTCACCAAAACAAACAGCAAAGTGCCAATTAAAATGGTGGAATATGCATTTGTCCCCAGGAGAGGCTCTAAGCATCTGCTTTAGCTATAATTGGCCCCCCGTTTAGCGTGCTACTGTGGGAGCTCTAACAGAGGTGTGCTTTAACAAGGAAACCCAGAATCTGAGCTAGGAGGAAAAGGAGAGAACAAAAGAAACGAAAAAGATTCGGCCTCAGCAATGACAGGTCGGAGCTAAATAAGGATACACAAGTAGATCTTTGTTATTCTAGCCAGAAGGATGCCTGCAGTGGGGGAACTGGGGGTCTGTTCTCCTGGACAACGACGTGACACGATACAGGAGCTAGACACAAAGGACCACAAAGTCCAAAAGAGTAACAGTAACTGTGCTCCGAAACTCTGGAGTCATAAATCATGACGAAATGTGTAGAACCTGGACTGCACCAAGGAGACGAGAAACATCAACCATAATCCTACAAGAGTGCTATATGATCAGTTTTCCAGGGCTTTTACAGTTGTGGCCAAAAGTTTTGAGACTGACCAATTTTGGTTTTCACAAAGTATGTTGCTTCAGTTTTTAATGGTGGAAATTCGCATTAACTACATCCTAACTCTTCCTTGCCATGAAAATGAACTTGGTCCCAAAAAACCCATTTCAGCCCTGCCACTAAATGCTATGCATTTAGCACACACTTCAGTGATCATCATGTTAGGTCAGGAGAAAGTGGTAGCTGATCCCACCTGGACACTGGTTGCTTTAACCATGGTTACCTCCAAGGAAACACATGTCATCATTGCTTTGAATCAGAAGGGCTTCACAGGCAAGGACATTACTGCTTGTAAGATTGCACCTACATCAACCGTTCATGATATCACCAAGAACTTCAACTGCCTTCAGGGCTTCAAGTCTTCAGGACGCCCAAGAATGTCCAGCAAGCGCCAGGACCGTCTCCTAAAGAGGATTCGGCTACAAGACCAAAGGCTTTTGGAGGACGGTCTCATGTCAAGAAGGGCAGCAAAGAAGCTACCTCTCTGCAAGAAAAACATCAAGGACAAACTGCCATTCTACAGGAGGTACAGAGAGATTGGACTGCACAGGACTGGGGTAAGCCCGCCCTGCAGGGTTCCTTCTCATCCAAGGGTGAGTCGGTTCACTCACAACTTTACCCAACAGCACTGCCATGAATAAAGAATGGTATGAAAAACTGCAATTTCTACCAACAATCCAGGAGCAATTTGGTGATGAACGATGCTTTTTCCAGCATGATGGAGCACCGGGTCACAAGGCAAGGTGATAACTAAGGAGCTCGGTGAACAAAATATTGAAATTTTGGGTCCATAGCCAGGAAACCACCCAGATCTCAATATCACCGAGAACCTTTGGTCAAACCTCAAAAAGCGAGCATACAAACACAGAGATTGGGATAAACGCCAAGCACTGATCCCCTGACTGATCATCAGTCAGGCTTTGGCCTACAAGCCGACATCCGGCATACCAGGCTGAATGAGTCTTCGCATAAACTTGCTGTATGCGTCAGTAAAAGTAAAACCTTATGAAATGCTTATAATTGTACTTCAGTAGACCATAGAAAATCTGACTGAAGAACAATGAAGTTTGTGTCAGTTTCAAAACGTTTGGCCACGACTGCACACAGGAGCCATGCTGGAGAAGACGACGACTTTATAGAGACTCTCCAGTTTTGTAGTTTGGGCTTCATCCTTTCCCTCTCGTTGATCGGTTCTTTAGTATTTCCATGTATTCAATCATCTTTAAGTCAGTGGAAAATTTTAATAGACAATTCCTTTTAGTTTTACATCGCTCTTAGCATTCATCAACTGTTATATCTACAGCTTATTAAAAGCCTACCAGCTCATTACCTTACAGATCCACAGCTTATGTGAAATTTGAAACACTGAGATTTTATTCAGTTACTGGATGTCGGGTCCTGTATCAGAATTGCAAACGTTGGAAGTGCGTTCGCAAAGAAATCCGAATGTTCATTCATTCATCATCTTGGCCGCTTATTCCCTTTCAGGGTCACGGGAGAGCCGTTGCCTAACCGGCAGCATAGGGCGCAAGGCAGGAACAACCCTAGACAGGGCGCCAATCCATTGTAGGGCACACACTCGCACAAGGGCCACTTTACAGACACCAATCAACCCAACGTGCATGTCTTTGGACTGTGGGAGGAAACCGGAGTACCCGGAGTAAACCCATGTGGACGCGGAGAGGACGTGCAGACTCCACACAGAAAGGACCCAGACCGCCCCACCCGGGGATCTAACCTGGGACCTTCTTGCCGTGAGGCGACTGTGCTACCCACCGAGCCGCCGTGTCGCCCGAAATCTGAATATTTGGAAATGATTTATGTTAATGAACAGATGAATTTACAAGTCTACACAAGAGCCCTTGAGAGTGCTTTTGTCTCGTTTTATTTTCAGATAAGCATTAAGAAACAAGAAAACAAAGCATAAAATGTCTGATTTTAATGCACCTTAAGCATAAGACCTCAAAATGGAAGAAAGAAGGAAGGAGGGAGAAGAGGAAAGTGGCAAAGAATTCAAATTATTATTACTTGGAAAGAAAAAGGGAAAAAGTGGTATTACTCCATCTCCAACAGTATAAAATCAAAACCATGGACACAGGTCTGAGTTCTTCAGTCTCTGATAATGAGAGGAAAAAGAATATGGTTTGTACAAAAAAAAAAAAAAAAAAAAAAAAAAAAAAAAGGGAAAAAAAAAAAAAAAAGAAAATCCTCTAAAAATAATTCCAAGCCGTTAGAAGAACGTCAGTGTGCTCGCATGCATAAGTTTGGGCAGAAATCTACGGCATTAACTTAAGTGCTTTACAGAAAGCCTGGGAGGAAGAGAGGAAAAAAAAAGCTCCTTTCACTTTCATACATATGCAATGTCTATCATTTTTGCTGGCCTAATTTCAGCATGGGCATTTCTGGTTTTGTTGTGCTTTGAAGCATGTAGTGAACTCATTCTTTATAATGAAACTGGCTGAACGTGTGTGATCGCATAATAATGGAGAAAACCAGAATGGAGGCATTCACTGTTGCAGGGGACTGTGGGATCTAGTCGAGCTTATTTTAACGTGTCTTATTGAGCTGACGAGCCGCGGAGCCGCAGAGCCAGTGGCGTGCTGAGTAGATGTGTGAGGGCAGGATTCAAAACGAGTGCCTAGAATAAAGCCGGTGATGTATGAAATTTAAATGGCTCTTTAAAAGGAGTGAGTCAATCTGCTTCACCAGCATGGAAGTTTCATAAGCACGCTTGTTTAGAAGGGGGGGGTGAGTGTATAATGAGAATCTTTTGCTCAGTTAAGGCTGAGATCTAGCTTTGTCGTCTCCCCCTCTTTTTTTGTTTGTTTTTGTTTTAATATATAGGATGCTGAGAATAAAGCGAAGTAATGAGGAGTGAATGCATGCCGAGTTGTCCAAGGTGAAATGCTTATTCTGGTAACTTTTTACAGAATCAATGACCAAGTCTTGCATGAAAAAAAGTCTTGTATTAAAAAAAAAAAAAAACAACAACGTTAATTTGTTTTGCGATTGTACTAGATAAAAGCAAAAGAAATCCATCAAAAGTGTGTATGACTGGCCCTATATTGATAAGGTCTAAACCAGGCTTCATTTGAAAAGTGTTGGGATTTGGAGTTTGTGTCAGGAGAAAACACGGCGGCTTTTATAATCACAGAAATGCATCCCATATCGGATCCTGTAACAGACTGGAATTGGACTTTTAATGGACCCGCCTGATATTTTGAACTGAAAGAGGCTCGACTCATCATATTTATACATTTATAAATGAATCGCACTATAGCATCAAGTCACAAACTTCAGTTATATCAATCTGTCCAGTAAGGAAACGTACGTGATTGACAATTTTAGCTGCTTTGGTGCAAATGAAAGGGACAATGAAGCAGCTCTCTGACTGGAGAGGCAACAGCAAGACAACCCGCAACAAAGCGACTGGTTTTTACAGGTCTTAAAGAACTACATTTTTATAAAATGGAAAATAAAGGAGGATAGGATGCTGCAATGTTGCTTTGTTTCGCAATTGTACTAAATAAAAGCAAAAAAAAAAAAAAATCCATAAAAAAGCCCAGATACATTTATAAAAAAAAAAAAAGGATTACTTTACTAATCAAAGAGAAATGCTTTTTTGCATTTGTATATTTCTTTTGTGAAAAACAACTGAAGACTGGGAGTAAAGCAACACTTACCTTTCTAAACGTGTCTACACCTAGACGCGGCTACATAAACATTAGTAATTTAATATAAATGCTGAATTCTAATGTCTGAAAACTAAGACCTGGTGCTTCATTTATAATATTAGTTACAATCCAGTCAAGTGCATGACAAAGCCAGTCAATTGTCTTTATTAAAACGAGATGCTAAATAATCCAGCGGATGACGTGTGTGCAGCCAAAACACAAGCAACGTTATTCACAAAAACCTACTTGCCCACAGTTAAAGTGTGTCTAGTTTGTAAAGTTGCAGTAGGCGGTGGTTACTGAGGTGAGGCTTTACAGTGATGACAGCTTTGATGTAGGACGTCCATTTCATAACACTCGCATCAAAAACAAAGCTCGCTGCATGCCCACGTCCACAGCACAATAACCAGCAGCTCTGATGAGCAACAGCCCCGATTTTAGCGTCGACCGCATCCTCCGATACGAGACTCTGACTGACGCTCTTAAGGACTCGCTAACCAGAAAACCGACCCCGGTCACAAATAGCAACCATGACTTGAGCACCTTTTACAGCAGTAAATATTACATAAACACAGTATATTATTAAACGGTCATGGAAGAGTGTGCAGAATAAAACATTCAGGCTAAACATCTACAGCTACTCTAAAAACAATTACACATTTATCATTCAGTGCACAACACACCAAGGTGGACTTCACAAAGCAATCGTGTCCAAAGGATGAACAGTTCCTCAGGTGTGATGCAGAGAACACACTGATCTGTGTAGTGAATCCACATGCAACCATTCCGGCATCACCCTAATGCTCGATTTTCAACTTCTACCATGGCTTGCTTCGTCTCCAAGCACAGTCCCAAAAGCATGGAGAAGATAGCAGCACATGGATCGTTACACAAGGAGAGCTGGAAAGAGCCGTAGAAGGGCATCAACCCAGCGGCAGGACCGGTATCTGCTCCTTTGTGCAAGCAGAAATAGGACGAGCACCGCCAAAGCTCTACAAAATGATCTCCAGCAGACTACTGGTGTGCATGTTTCTGATTAACCTGTCAGAACCAGTTTCCATAATGGTGGCATGAAGGTCCATCGTCCTCTAGTGGGACAGTTCAGCACCATGCAGTCTGACTGGCATTCACCAGAGAACAGCACAACTGGCAAGGCCTCCATTGGCACCCCATTCCATTCACAGATGGGAACAGGTTCGCACTGTGGACATGTGACAGAGACTAAAGACTCTGGAGACACTGTGGTGAACATTATGCTGCCTGCATCATCATCCAGCATGACTGGTTTGGCAGTGATGATCTGGAGAGGCATATCCTAGGAGGGTCACAGACAACCATGTGATAGCCAATGGCAACCTGACATCTGTTAGGTTCCTGGATGAAATCAATTGTTAGACCTCATGTTGGTGCGGTGGACCCTGGGTTCCTCCTGGTGCAGAAGGATGCCTGGCTTTACGCAGCCAGAGTGTGTAAGCAGTTCCTGGATGACGAAGACATTGAAGCCACTGACTGGGGCTCACCTTCCTAGACCCGAAACCAACTGAGAACCTCTGGGATGTTATAAATCAGTGCAACCAAGATCAAGTAGTACCACAGACTGTCCAGGAGCTCACTAATGCCCTGCATCGAGGACCGGGAGGAGATCCTGAGGACACAGCCGTTTCATCAAGAGCATGTCCAGACACTGCCAGGAGTGTTTACAGGTGCCATACACACGTATTGAGTCACATTATGAGTTGCGATTTTAAATCCAGCCGTCACTGGGTTGATGACTTACCGCTGTTGCATTTTGTTCTCAAGAATTTGCAATTTATGAGTAAAGATTTTAAAAATTAATCTTTCGTTCAAGCTCCAACCTGTGATTTAAATGTTCCTTTAATTTTTTTTGAGAAATGTATTTTGTGTGAAAGTGTTGAACTGTAGAGTGCCAAAATCCTTACTGAAGACTTTCTTACAGCAAAAACTAAAATAAGGGGGGGGAGGAGCAGAACGAAACATCCTCACCTGTGATTTTGTCTCGTACTAGCTTGCAGGACTCGATCTCTCCGATGCTCCCGAAGAGGCTCTTGAGCTCCTCCTGGGTCATGTTCTGGGGCAGATAGTTCACGATCAGGTTTGTCTTGCTGTCCTCCATGCCGCCCGACTCCACCGGTGAGGAGCAGCTGTTCATCTGGTTTGGACCGTTGCTCGTATTGTTGCACGTCGGCCCGTTTGAGAGCTGTGTTTCCATGGCAGCAATTACCTGCTAAAGAACCCAGAAAAGGAGGGTGGAGGGGTGGGGGGGGGGCAGGATATCAAGTCAGAAACGTTTTTTTATCTTCCAGCTTACTAACATGCCATCATGGGCCATTTTGCCTGTAGGTGCTGCCGGTGCAAACAGACTTTAAACATGGTCTCAATTGTAATAACCTAAACGTTTTAGAATTCTGCCTAAAATACTCATTTAACACAGATGCCAGTTTAGAAGAGTCTTTTGGAAAGATTAAGTGAACAATGTATGTAAAAAAAAAAAAAAAGGAAAAACATTCATTCACCAGCAAAACACCATTAAATAGTTTAAAGAGTATTCTTTATAAATGGCATACGGGAAGAAAAGCCTTCCAGCAAAACTCAAAAAGTGCTGTAGACTAAAACTGGGGAAACACCACATTTTTAGCTCAGAGCTTTAAATATTACTATTTGGAATAGTAGGAGAATGTGTCGAGGCCCTTGCTTTGACATCAGCACACCTGCACCTGCAGTTTCTCACACTGCTCCACTCTTCTGCCAGTCTCTTCCACACTTTGGCGACTGGGGTGGGTTTCTTGGCCGTAACGATCGCCGGTGAGCTTCCAACGATTCTGGATCAAGTTCAGATAAGGTCTCCAGTTCCAGCCATTTTGTTATTGCAGCATTATCAGCTTCAGAAAGCACTTAACCTGTTCTGCAGTGTAAGAAGGGCCATCGTCTGCATGAAAATGGCTGGCTGATGGGGAAACGCTCACAGGGAAGGAACCGCACTTTGGAGAAGCAGTCTCTGCTAAACATTCACCCTGCTGTGTGGCTGTACAAGAGACCCAAAACCTGTTGAAAACATCCCCCAAACCATCACGGGTCCTTCTCCCTCCCTCAACTTCTTCCTACACTTTCAAGTTCAGTCGTTCCCCATTTCAACGCCGAACATCATGGTTCCCAACAGACCCACCTAAATTAAACTTGCTGATCGCTAAAAGTGAGCTTGTAGTGACCAGTTCTAGGCTTTTGATTCAGGTTTGGTTACGGCCGAGTGGGGGCTTTGACTCCATAGTTTCTCAGACATCAAGACACTGCCGTTGCAGGGTTTCAGTCCCCATGGAGCATCTTGCTAAGTGCTGCCAGATAAAGTGTTTGTCATAAGGAAATTACCACCAGGTGCAAGATTAGCACCAATACCCGAGGTATCCCAAAATTCTAATTCTGATAAGGTCTTTTTGGTTTTCCAAGTTTATACTGTGCGTTACATAATTGAAAACTATTCTCCGTCACTTCACGTACATCCCTTCTATTCATGTTAGGATATGAAAAATGGAACAAGCAGTGTAATTGAAGAAATCCAAGTTATCTACTTCCTTTTTACAGACAGGGTCGCATTAATGATGCGCAAGTGATCCTCCGGAGAGTGGTACCGCTATAAACGGCGAACCTTTTTTTTTTTTTACCTTGCTTTCAGTATAATAAAATCCAGAACCATTCATCAGGAGCACTAACGCCGTTATATATGCTTCTCCGGCATGAAGCGCATGATCAGCAGCAAAGCGTTTCCTAATCGCATTAACATTAGTACCAAGTAACAGCTAATTACCTCAAGCTGGAAAACACCAGTAAATACAATTAAAGCTTATTTTCCCAACCAATACACAAACACTGTACAAAGTCAGCAACATGCATGCACTGTAGAATACCACCACGTCCTCGCAGACTTGACCCTGTAGCATTGTCCAAATACCTCCCAACAGTACGCTTCAACACATTTAAGCCAAACAGCCTTCTTTAATGAAGGCCAGCAGCCGTTTGCACCAGCAAAGCCCAATCTCGACCGTTACCTAAAAGCTATCATCATTCCATCAAATCACACATGTTCAACGTACACTTGAATTATCGCTTAAAACATGCAGCTAACATCAAGTAGGTGCAACATCCACCAGTCAAAATCCACCAGAGATCCTTCACATGCTCAACACCTCTCAGAGACACTTATTATTTTAAAACACTTTAGGATAAACCCTCCAACTGATACCCTTCCAAAATACTGCGCTACAACCTTCAACCAAACAACTAAACCCCCTTCAACCAACCAACCAAATGCCCTATTACATATAACCCACTTCAGTATGCACACTTCACCAAATACCCTCCTTCAATTCCACACCAATAAACACTTCATATACTCTAGTTATTCAAAGTGACCTAAAATCAGTCACGGGGCTTAAACGGTAAACTAAAAGCGTAGACTCGCAGTAAATTCTTTAATGTTACCGCTTCATATTTGGAGTTACAGTGTAACAGCAAGAGCCCATCTGACTGAACAGTGGCACGCGGAAGTCTGAGCATCCCTGGTCTGAACGTCCGTTAGTGTGAAAGGGTAAGCGAGGAAAAGATGACCCGTGCTCTGAAGGGCATAAAGATGACATTTCTTTATATGAACTGAGATTTCCATCTTTTACAAAAAAGCAACCGGGGCTGAAAGAAAGGTCTGGGCATACGGCACGGTCAATACTTAGTAACACACACCCTTGGGCAACTGTCACAGCTTAACCCTTCCCAGCCGATTTCTTTGGAGGATTCTGCCCATTCTTCCTTGCAAAAAGCTTCTACACTGCTGTGAGATTCGCAGACAGTCTTGCATTCACTGCCCTTCTAAGGTACATCCACAGATTTGTGATGATTGTGTCACCATGGTCCTCAGTCCCCCGATCGAAACTTCAGCTGGTGCCTCTTTAAGTAGTCCGCTGTGGATTCTGAGGCGTGTTGTAGAAGCCATCCTCGTTTCATTTTGGTTTTTTTAAACAGATGGCATCGCGTGTGCTTACAGGATTTCCTGGTCTTTAATTGAATCCGCTGGTCCCAGTGAAATGTTCCCTCTTCCACCGGCTGCAACACAAGCCGCAAGCAAAGGTCACTTTTAGATTCCTTAGTCCGCAGGTCTCGTTTCCAAAATGCATCAGCGCGTTTAGACGTTCCCTTGCCAACTTGGAATGAAGTGTGGCATTTTGTTGGACTGGATGCAGGAAAGCTTTTCTTCTGATGATTCTTCTGGGCAGGTCGTATTTGGGCACAGCAGAACCACCACTTCAGAGGCTGCAGTTAAACAGGGGTTTAAATTTGCCTTTCTAGCAATCTTAGAATAGACTCTGAAGGTAGTCTTGGGCATCCAGACCTCAACTTGACCTGTGCCAGTCACGGTAACTGCCATTACTTAATTACACTGAGAAGTGAGGAAAGCGCTACCTGAAAACACTTCATCTGACGCTTTTTCTGCTTTGTGGGCATCAATTAGTTTAACTTCCAGAGGGCTAGGCAGCGGCTTAAAGACGTCCACGCCTGCTGATTATCAGGAAAAGGGTGCAGGAGTCAGAGTGTTTATAAAGCTTTGAAATTTCTATCACCTGGCCTTTCCTACCAATGATTGAACAAGCCACAGTCTTAACAAGCTAATTAAGGTCCAAGACCTTGGTAAAAGCTACAGGGGTTAGACAATGAAACTGAAACACCTGTCATTTTAGAGCACAATAATGTATTAGTATGGTGTAGGGCCT
>JANCOA010000037.1:1917923-1928142 GCA_024363135.1 Leptodoras oyakawai
TCCTGCCTTGCGCCCTATGTGGCCGGCTAGGCACCGGCTCCCCCGTGACCCTGAAAAGGAATAAGCGAGCAAGAAGAAGAATGAATGAATAAAGTATGTTTTGGTTTTGGTCATTTAACTTCTCATGCACAGTGCTCTGATCTCTCGTGTTCAGTGTTAGGATTCATAGCTCGTTAGCTATCATAAACATTACTGAAGATTGAAAAGAACAAGGAGAACAAAGACGTTGTAGCCGGTGTTGGGTTGCTATTTTATGTTTATGTCGACAGAGATGACAAAGGTTATGGATCCGCATAACTATGCAAACTCCTTCCCTTCCATTGTATGGGTGGGGTAAAATGAAATCAGCCAATCATGTAGCAGCAGCTTAACAGAACTTCCGGTGAAGTGATATACCCATGTTCCCTCGCTCCCTACACACTGTACAATTCCCTTTAAATAAAAAAAACAACATTCTAGCTAACCTGACAGGACTTGACTAGATCTCTGCAGGAAACAGGTGCAACTCAGAGCTTGTAAGAACTTTTAATGGCAGCGTATTCGATTCATTAATGAGTTGTAAAATGTCCTAACTAAAAGCATACAGGCTGTCGAAAGACTATCCTCTTTTTTAAACTGTATTTATATGCTCAGGTTGATCCAGGTGCAACATGTTTTGTCTACTTTTCAGATTTGTTTTGTAAAATCCGACTAAATTCTTTAAAAAGGCAAGTAAAAAATCCAAGCAAATAAAAGATCGTCTAGATCTCCAGACTACAGAAATGTCAACAGTGAAAAAGTAGCTCCGAGAGATACTGTTATTATAGGCACAACAATATCAACAACACTCTTTCAGTTACAAAAAAAAAACTTTGCTGACAGCAGACATCTTATTAAAAACATGCCCATCTACCTACGAGTCCCACATGCCTAGAGAAAAATGGCAAGATGGGATTCCTTTGAGATCAACTTCATCAAATCTGTAATAAAGCTGTCAAGAAAAAAAGACTACCAGAACTGGAGACTGGAGGTCTTCCACTGGGATTGTCAAAATGTACTTAAAAGTCATCTTTTTTCTTTTCATACATTTGTAAGAAAGGCCCCTTTTACACCTTGCATTAACGTGGCTCTGGATACTCTGGCTTTGCAGCTTGTACTGTATGCATTACTCTTAACTGGGTTTAATGCTAATAAGGTAGCTAAGCTATCTTCGTGATGATTTCTGGGAATAATTGCAGACCACACCTTTATTGGATTAAACTGTAGAACTGTGATAGATGGGAAAACTGGCATGTTCTGACAAGTTTCTAAATGTTAAATATAAAAGTTTGAACCTTGCACAGATGATGCGTTGCCTTTCCCTGCATCCAAATGCAATGATCTTACATTTTATTCATTCGGCTGACAAGGCGACTTAGAAGTGAGACTGAAAAGTAAAGCTGAACATCTTAGGGATTAAGGGTGTTGCTCAAGGGATTTGAATTCATGACCTTCCAATCAGTAGCCCAAAGCCTTAACCACTGATCCACTACTGTGTGTAAAGGCGCTGCTGGGATTGCATGGCTAATGATTTGGACTAGCAGTGAACCGATCAGACACTGAGTAGAGATATTCAGCCATTTGTAGTGAAGAATGCCTCTGGTGTTAGTATAACGTAGCAAAATAAGCTTATGGAAAGTCAGCCTGGTTACTGTGTGGAGCTTGATCAGTTGTAGGAATAGTTTTAGAAAAATAGTAATTTCTTTTCTACCTAAACATGAATAAGAAGATATTTGTTCTGGCCTGTTCTGTGTCATTAAAATCAGGCTCACAGATAAGCTCAAGGTACCAACTCTCTCTCTCTCTCTCTCTCTCTCTCTCTCTCTCTCTTACTTGATTGCTTGTATTTTGCTCTGATTACTAATGCTAGAGTGAGTAATGGGGCTCTTTTGTTTTAGCATGTTATTATAACTACAGTGCTACAATGGGTGGTCTGTCAGCATCAAGAGTGCCAATTTTAATTTAAAGGCACCAGTTATACTCCAGAATTCTGCCTTGTTAAACAAGGAAGTTGGGGTCTTATGGAAAAACCCAATAACTGATGCTGATGCTGGAACAGATGCTGTTGTATTTAGATAATGAAAAGCTCCACCTTCAGACACAGGAAATGTGATTAGATTGAATTATTTGTGTTATGTGTAGTTATGTGATTTGTTGCTCGGTTTTGTTTTTTTATTACTTCTTTGCAAATTCAGCTGCAGTGATGACTAAGGGAGGACACTGTGGACAGTGGAAGGAGTCTGTCGTTGCACATTTGACCATTTTCCTGGCACGTAACGCTACAGAATGAGGTATTCGGTCTTTCACGGGGTAGGGCTTTCGCCCGAGGTAATCTGGTAGGGACTCTTTTCTATCCCTTCCTCTTCCTCCTAATCTGTGCATTACGCTCTGTTGCTCAGACTGCGTTATTCTTATAAACACTATGGCATCAATTTCCACTTTCACAGGGGTGTGGTCACGGTGAAGGGCTTCGGCCCGAGGTATCTTCTGAGGGACTTGTTATTTTGGTTTGTTCACCCACCTAACTCTGGGCTGGGGAATGCTTCTCCTAGCCTTGTTATCTACACGCTGCTTGCGCTCTTTGTGTCTGTTCAGATTCACTTATAAGAGGCATGACTTAGACTCCACATTAGTATTTGTTCCTAAACATTCATTGACAAAAATATCTCCTTTGTTTGAGTCTGCAAAATTGGCAATTGCTTTTACTCTTCCCTCTCCTTTATCAGGGTGCCTACATTTACATTTATGGCATTTGGCAGACAGCCTTATCCAGAGTGAATTACATTTATCTCATTTATACAGCTGAGGGTTATGGGCCTTGCTCAGGGGCCCAACAGGGGCAGCTTGGTGGTGCTGGGGCTTCAACCCTCAACCTTCTATTCAATAATCCAACACCTTAACTATTGAGCCATCCCTGGCCCTGTTTCCCACTTAGTGCAGATGACCCAGGTTGGATTCCAGGCCATGTCTGCTTATGCATCAAACTGACAGATAACAACCCACCCGAACCCTGCACTTGGGTCCAAACATCCAGGCGCCCTGTAATTGTTTTTTTTTTCTTCAAAATGATTGTACTCTTAATAAACATCTGAGCAAGTAACAGATTATATTTATCGATGGTGACCACAAAACCCTTTTTGTAAGTTGCTTCTAAGGGCATCTGCTAAATGCCTTAAATGTAAATATTTCTTCATTGAAATGACTGAATATGTTAGTAGCAGTGGTTTCCTGTCTGTGTGGGCATACCATACACACTGCTCTTCCGTTTGAACACTATATTGTGCATACTTCCACGCTGTAGCTAATTTCAGTGGCACTACTATGTTCGTTATCGGTTTTGAAGCCTTGGTTTGGAGCTCAAGAAAATATCACACAGATACGGCCAACAAGCTTAACAAATACTCACAGCAGCTGAGGGATTCCCAAGGTCGTTCCTGGATCGGCGGCATACAGGGACACGGAAACTGTTGGAAACAGTCAGACAAGGCAGATGAAGCAAACCCACACTGGCTTTTTATTTTTTTTAAAAAAGATTTTAAAGTATTCCTGTATTAGACATGGCTTTCATCAGCTTTGTCTCAACATCTCCACCGAACATGTGTAAAGAAAGATAACAAAAGCTTGGCTTGACGAAGGCCCTGGTATAAACACGTGTCCTGGGAAATCAAATAGTAAGCTAGTAGTACTAATAGTAGTTCACACCATTAAGTACAGGTGTGAACAGGTGGGTCTCGAGGATGCACCGAGTGAACATCTGATCGGACCATAGACTCTGGATTATTCAACAGACGTGTGTGATTATAAAAAGTGGCGTGTCTTTAGGAATCAGGTGGCTGTTTGGAAGGGATCTGGAATGGAGCTTATTTGATGAGGTAGTGGGCTGAGGATCATGGGAGTTGTACTTCAAGGGCTTTGACCTCTGGTACGGAAATACATTAAAATGTAAATACATTTTTTTCTTTCGTGCCATTGTTTAGCTGGATAGGCTGTCTTCTGTCTTGCTCATACATAAGTATGAGAGATAAGCTTTTTTGCATACCAAATGTCAAGAGTATTTTCTTTTGTATCATTTTTGCACACCTCTTTCACAAGTACACATACTTTTCTACGTTATACATTTCCTTACTTATTTATCGATGTATCGATTATCGATGTTTACCTTTAAGTATGCACGCTTACTTTCTAACTATGAAAAAAAACCAATAAGAATTCATACTTTCTGATACCTAGACGTATATTTCTTTATATAAATGATGCTGTATGTTGTTAGTAGCATCTTTCTATCCATGCAGTTCTACTAAACTTTGACTAAGGGGGTCCAGAGGTAAGGCCACTAGGCGAATAAAAAAATGCACACAAAAATATACGGATTATTTAACTGGCACGAAATTAAAAACATGCATCGCCTCATAGCAGCAAATTTCTTTGAAGAGAAATTTGTCATGCAATGTGTGTATTAGGTACAGATCTTATATCTACTGTCCATCCACTAACAAGACCAACAGCTCAAGCAAAGACACAGGGTTACTTGCAGTCCTGAATACACTACTCAGAATATTGACTGGTAAAGTCTGCCTCTGATAAGTATTTGCATTCATGTTACCTGGATGACTGACTTTGTAGGATGATGTGACAACTGACAGCAGAAAAACTGGCTTCTCTATTTAAATTTGATTTAATTACACACATGGAAATATTAACCGTCCACTGCATCCCCAGAGGACAGAGCCAGAGGACAAAAGGGAAAAGGAATAAACGTTTGACTAAATAGTTCTGAAATCCAGTAAATACTATAATCAAATAACTTTCATTATAAGGAAACTATTAGTTTATGGCTAGAATGAAACCTCTACAATTAAAGTAACTTAATCAAGCTATAATCCAATTGACTATCTGGCGTAAACAATGCCCACTAGCGTTCTTTCTTCCTTATCACTAATGTCCATCAAACCTGCTTCTTCAGTCCAATCACGGTCAGCCTCCTCTCTCCTCCCTCTCCTCTCCTGCCTTAGAAGCATTTTGATCAAACTTAACTTTGGACTGGCCTATGGAGGAGCTGCTGCCTTTCCAAAAAAAAAAAGTTTCCTATATCCATCTACATTAAGAAGAATAATAATATTGAGTTATGATCAACTATTAAGTTATCAAGAGAGAACAAGCCTTCTATTCACGTCTGCCTCCACTGAGTAAGCACTACCACGTATAAGTATGCAGCTACAAGTAAGCAAAAGCTACCACATTGTAAGTAAGAAAAAAAAAACGCTTTCATCTGTGCACATTCTTGGGGTTACCACAGCAGATCAAGTACACATTTTGATCTGGCCCAGGTTCTACACCGGATGTCCTCCCTGACACCCTCCAACCCATTAACTGGGCTTGGAACCCACACTACGGAGGGGTGCACTGCAGTCCTTAAGGCTTAGGGCCTTGTTCAAGGGGCCAACAGTGGCTTGACCACACAAACTTCTAAGCAGCAACGCAGAGCATCCCAACCTACCGATTCCATAGCTAATTTCAGTGGTTAATCTACCATTCTTGCTATTTTGGCTTGGAACTCAAGCAAATCTCACACAGACCTGGTCGGAACATTTAACAACTACTTATGGCAGTCGATGGCTTCCCAAGGATCAGCTTATACAGGGACACTTGGAAGCGGTCAGAGACGGCAGACGCTTCAAACCTCCACTGGGTTTCAGGACAACCCATTAATAAATTACACAGGCATTGAGAACGGTGCATCAGTTAATGCTGGACCGTTCCTTAGAGGTCCTGCGACAAGGAAATGAGATGGAATGGTCCGTTTTAATGGTTTAAAAAGTGCACCTGTTTATGCTTATAAACATCTGCCTTAACTTGATGCAGATTGCAATGTCTTTGGTAATTAGCCACTAAGTTGACTTACTGTCCTTTGAATTAATTAAGTATTCTTCTTCATTTACATTTACGGTATTTGGCAGACACCCTTATCCAGAGTAACTTACATTTATCTTTTATACAGCTGAGCAGTTGAGGGTTAAGGGCCTTGCTCAAGCGCCCAACAGTGGCAGCTTGGTGGTGGTGGGGCTTGAACCCCCAACCCAACATCTTAACCACTGAGACACCCCTTCATTATTCTTCACTACTCACTACTTACTCACTTTTTGCATATTCTGTGTCCTTTTGCCACTGTTGATTTTCAGTTAGCCTGTCTCTCATCCATCTATCATCTACCCTATGAGACATATTAACCGACCATTTTCAGTTCAAGACAAACCTGGGTTCTCCTGTACAGAGAGAAGGTACGGATTATTTTCCGGGCAGAAGGTATACAGAACGTGGACGGGAATTATTTCCTCTGAGAGTGTTACGGTTTTTATTTATTTGTATAACAATGCAGATTGCTATGGGCCATGTTTAAGTGGGCCAGAATGATTTGGAAGAGTGTTCCAGGAACCTTCGATTACTACATAAAATTGAATTTTATGTCAAGAGGGTTCATTTTTGCTGCAGCCTGGACTTCCATCCAGTTGATGCTATCGAGACACTCGCTCAACAAATCAGAAAGGAACGTTTTATCCCACCCAGTATGCCTCAACGTATTTGCTGAAATGCCCCAGTAAGATTTAATAATAAAAAAAAAAAAACTGTCTCTTCATGAACTGTTTTTCATGATTACTGTAAGAGTTCCCCTACCTGTCAAATTCCACTTGACCTCCTGCTTCTAGGCTAGGTGGTTCCTAGGGTGTTCCTGGGGCTTTACCATGTGGTTCCCACATATATTTAAAGGGTGAAGCTGGAAATAATAGAATAAAATATCACTGAAGTCTATGAAGTGTATTAATCACAATAAAGAGAATATGAAACTATAAAAAGACCATATGAAAGACAGAACTATAAAATTTAAGAAGTGTATCATTTCCACACACTGGAAATCTGCAGGAGGCGGCTGCCTTGCTTTTTGTCACATTTACAAACTTATTGTATATCTTATTATATATCAGTGCCAGGAATCAGACGCTTAACACTAGTCTACCTTATATGGACAAACACACAGAGCTACCGAGCTGAATTCTCTGGCTTCCGTCTTAGGGAGACGATGGTCACAGATACTGTAAACGCTGATTACGCATCTCAGTTATGAATATATTATGGTTAAAACAACAAGAAACACCTCCCCACGCCCAAGTTTACACGCATTTAGCCTCCAATACAGCCCTATAAATAGCCTTGTACAGCACTGCACACATGTTGGACACACGTCAGTGTAATAAAACCAGACCTGAACACTGCCCTCAGGACAAAATGAGGTTTGAAGGCTACTTTGAGACAGACGTTAGGAATTCAACTAGAACAGGAAGTAAGGAAAGGAGTGCAGGAATGATGGAGATGAGGTCTCTGAATGAGAACTGCAGCACTGCACTGACATCTAGTGGTCAATAATGGCACTAACCATAATAAAGTACTAGTCACAAACTAGCAATAATGATAAATATGAATCCAAAAGGAGTTTTTGTGCTTTAACCTGGTCACTACACCAACACTGTGTGAACTTACAGTATCATACTGGTGGCAATGAATGTATATTTAAATAATGAATAAATAAAAAGTGGTATTTATTTGTAAATCACATGTAATAACTTGACACCTTTTTAATCAACAGCGTGCTCGTTTATTTGAAACGGGTCGAGGCTCTAGCTATATCGCTCAGCTGAAAGTGTCCGATCCCTAACGTAAAACGCTCCATACCGTCAGGATGAGGTCCTAAAAAACAAAAACTAAGCACCAACAAAAAAAAACAAAAAAAACACAGGAAGCCAATATGGCTGCATATGTTCCTCAGACCAAATTACAGAAGCCAATATGACTTCATTCAGAGTTTATTTCTTCACCTCGTTGGCCTTCATTAGAGCTTTGATGGCTCTCGCTCTCATCTCCAACTCCAGAAGTGCCAGCTGCTGTGCTGATGGTGCTTCAGCAGGAACAGGAAGTGATGCAGGAGCCCCTTCCGTAGCAACCGGCTGCAAATGCACTTTAAGCTCTGGCGTGTCGCTGCTAGGATGGGTTAAAGCAAGGATCTCGCTGACGCTCTTGTCAATGTCGCGCTGGAGCTCCAGCTTCGGCTCGTCCGATCGGAGGGCCGGCTCGGGAGGCGGACCGGAGGACGTGAGGGGCGTCGCCGCAGGAGCAGGGGGCTCCTCTTCTTGGGGTTTGGGTTCTTTGTGGCCCTCGATGTCACTGTCGTTCATGTCAGCGTTAATGCTCAGAACGTCGCTCTCCTCTCCGGATAGACCTGTATATACACACAGGGCTTAAGCACTCTGGTAGAGGAAAATGAATTATGCATAATCCAGCAGGCTGTTTTGATGTAACTATAGACCTAACATTTTCATTATTATCATCGTTTGTCACCTTGCTTGTCTTCTCCTTCAGCAGTCTCCTTCACAGATGATGTAGAGTCCACAATGTTGTCTTGCCTAAATGTCACATAAATAAAGAAATAAATGAATAAATAATTAAGTAACACCACTGTTCTGTGAGCTAGCCAATACACATGCACAGCTCAAAAGCTGCACGGAGGCAACTCATGATTCATCCACTAGAGGGAGCCAGTCATGTCAAACGGTTTATTTTGATTAAAAAACACAAGTTATAAATGCTGTCATGGATCAGAGATTCAACTGGGGTTCAAGTTTTAGTTATAGTTCTGCTATTTTGGGGTCTTGAGTAGAGTGGGGATGCATGAGTTTAAGTAAATCCATCCAGTGAGCTGTGATAATACAGCAAATACACTGAAGCACCAGAAAAACTGGTATAGCAGGAGACCACAGGCGGTACGGCTTGGCAGCGGCATCACGCTGAACACGGGGGCCCCCCCAAGGTTGTGTGTTGAGCCCCTTTCTATTCAGAGCCCCAACCCTCATCATGTCCGCCTTCTACAGAGGTGCCATCGAGAGCATCCTGACCAGCTTCATCACTGTGTGGTATGGCGCCTGAACCGCATCCTGACCCGCCAGCACACCGTGTGAGCAGCTGAGAAGATCGTCGGCACCTCTTTCGCCTCCATCCAAGACATATACAGCATCCAAGCCCTCTGCATGGCAGACGATCCCTCTAGAAGCTTCCATAGATATGTATTTTGCATAGTACCAGTTTTTCTGGTACTTCGGTGTACATGAGAAATGACATTCTTTTTTTTTTTTTCTTTTTTTTACAATTCTTTAATAAGGGATCAGACTTACTGACTGTCCACTGAAGGCCTTTTAGTCTCTTTCTCTTCAGCTTCTGCGTTCGTCACCTCTTTACCTTCAAAAGCAAACGAGACGTCACCGATACAGCCGTGTATAAGAGGAGAAAACAATCCCACAACCAACAAACATACTGTAAGGGACAACGATCAGATTTGATCTTCCTGCAGCTCAAAAACAAAAGAGAAGACCTTCTATTTCACGCTAACGAGAACTCCAACTGAGAAGCAGCAGTGCAAAAACACAGCCGACTCTAAGTTAGAGGATGTGCGGCGGATATATGGTGCTGAATTACAACAGCTGGTGTTACGAGCCTCAGGGTCGAAGCTTTGGAAGCTGATCTGTTGGTCCAGACTGTACAGATGAGGAGGTGAGAGAACTGGATAGACTAAACACTAAAGAGCTGCTGCAGCAATCTCATTAGGGGGAAGACAGCTGAACTGCATTGTGGGTAATAGTGAAACCAAAAGAAAAACTTTCAGAGGATAAATATTATTATGTAAGTAACTCAGAATGGATTTTTCCTATAAATGCAACTGAAAAAAAAAAAAAACGTGAAGTGAAGTAAATGGAATTAACCCTCCAGTATCTGGAGCAGATTGTTCTCGGACAGCTGCTGCAGTTGATCCTGGCAGAGTGTCTTGATCTCCGTAAACGTGCAGTCCTGCGGACACAGCGTTCAAAGGAAGAAGTGATTAAGAGAATCTCCACAGGTGAACAGAAGGACACACACTATGGATATGAGAGACCTACACAGCTCTGTTAAAATGCCAGGTTTTCCTGATAAATCATTTCATGATGTGTTATGCATAATGTGGATGGGGATAATTGGGGGTGTGGCTGTCTTCAGAATTAACCAATCAAATTCAAGCTCAAGGTTTGGACACGGCATCTCATTCGATGTGTTTTCTTTATTTTCATGACTATTTACATTGTAGATTCTCACTGAAGGCATCAAAACTATGAATGAACACGTG
>JANCOA010000037.1:2626718-2638918 GCA_024363135.1 Leptodoras oyakawai
CGCCCCACCCGGGGATCGAACCCGGGTCCTTCTTGCTGTGAGGCGACAGCGCTATCCACTGCGCCACCGTGCCGCCGCCATCCAGCCATCCATCCATCCATCCACAAATACATCTACCTATCTCATCTGTTTGTCTACCCATCCACCCATCCTTCCATACAGAAATACATTTATCTGTTCAATTTGTCCATCCATTCAATCTTTGTCCATCCATTCACCCATCCATTCTTCCATTCTCAAATACATCTGTCCAATCTGTGTCTATTCATACATCTTCATATTTATGCAGTTATGAAGCAATGCCTTCCCACATACATCTATTCATCTATCCATTTTTACACCTAATCCATTCATCTACACATCCTATTGATATTTTCATGCATCCATCCTTTTACATATTCCTTCATCCATTCACATATCCAGTTGCCCATTCCATCCATCCATTCACACATGCATCAGATTATTCCATTAGGTTTGAAGCAGTGCAGTCAGGAAGTAGTAGCATGCATCCATTAAATATCTGTTCATGTATCCATTGATTAACATCTTATCCATCCGTTTATCCATGTATCTATCTGTTTGTTCATAATGACACATTTTATGTGTGTGTACCTTTTGTCTCAGGGTGTTGGGATCAGGACCCCCACCGCCGACCGAGCTTTGGTGCCATCTTTGCTCAGCTGTGTGCTCTGGAGCAGCAGGTGATGGAAGAGATGCCTCAGGACTCCTTTCACTCCTTGCAGGACGACTGGAGACTGGAGATCCAGCGCATGTTCGATGAGCTGCGTGCTAAGGAAAAGGTATATGTCTGTGTTGAATTATAGAACCCTTGTACATATATTGTTGTGTAGCCAGAATACTGGTTTCTGTTCAACTTTATAAGGTCTGATATAATAAGGGAGGTGAGAAGTTAAGAAACACGTGCGTGTTTGTGCACAGGAGCTGCGCTGTCGTGAAGAGGAGCTGAAGCGCGCCGCTCTGGAGCAAAAGTCTCACGAGGAGTTTCTGCGTCTGCGAGAAGAGCAGCTGGCCCAGTGGGAGCAGGATGTGTTCGAGAGGGAGCTCTCGCTCCTCATCCTCCACCTAAACCAAAACCAGGAGAAACCCAATGTCAAGAAGCGCAAAGGAACCTTCAAGAAGCACAAGCTCAAATGCAAGAACGGGGAGAAGATCAGTATGCCTCAAGGTAGATATGCCTGAAACACACACACACACACACACACACACACACACACACACACACACACACACACACACACACACGTACAAATAGTATTTGTTTCAAGGCATATTAATATTGCTACATGACAATTGCTGCATTGAATTGGAAAATGGAACAGGAAGTGGTGTGCGATTACTAAGCCGTTCTGAGAAAAAAGGACGCTTTTTGAACTCATGACTTCCTGTTAATTTAGCTTCAGATTTTGAATGAAAACTGAAGACAGTCCTAGACAGGAATTGTTGCAATGTGCAAATTAGTTTCCTGACCTTGAGATACAGGCATCATTGCTCAAGTGTTTTTAGCCACATTTAAAGCTCCAGTGCTCGATTCACTGTACACAACAAGCCTGAATTGAATTAGTAATAAATGAATGAGCCTGAAACTAACTGTGCTGGAGTTGATACTTTTCCAGTAACAGCATGAAATGTATTAACCCCTTATACTACAGCCAACACTAATACATAGATACTAATTATATAAATAGATACTAATAAATTCTGAAAGAACGACACATTGTTCATTTTATCTATTTATAGTTGTCTAAGCCTGTATTTTTTTTCCCCCCAACTGTTGCAGGACATGAAGCAGCACCCTTTTCTGGTATAAATAGTAATATTGAATGTGTTTTGTCCATTAGATTTTATCCATAAAATCACAGTGCAGGCTTCTCCTGGATTGGAGAAGAGACGAAATTCTCCAGATATGGGTTCTCCTTCCATCGGTCCACGTTTCCGGGCCATCCAACGTGAGTGCATCCTTTATAACTATGAGACACACATGGGTAATAAAGAACTAAGCAAGCTAGAATTCATATCTATCAATCAAGGCATCAAGCAATAACTTTTTATGTACCTGGTTCTACCATTTCATCATACACACTGTGCTGAAAGAAGTTTGTTTTAAAGTCTCTGAATGTTAAACAGTTCTCTGCTCTCCTGCAGTGAGCCCCAGTGAAAGTAAATGGAGCTCGGTGTGGCCTCTGGAAACTCTTCCTCTGAAGGCTAATGGTGAGAGAAGGCTCGCCCCTCACTGGAGCCCCAAGAGCCCCAAGAGCCCCAAAATGCAGCGCCTGAGTCCGCAGGAGAGCGGGTACTTATTGGCACACACACATACAGCAAAAGAAACAGAGACACAACCTTAGAGACTCCCAAAACATTCGCGCCATGTAAAAGAATAGAAATAGAAAAAAAAAGATTACAAATACATTTTCTATGCGTACGTCTGAACATTCTGCAGAGAATACTGCATAGAAAGGAAGCTTTCCCACACATCCATATGATAAACAGCTACGTGTGTGTGGAAAGATAACACTAATAAATTACCTTCTATAAAAAATGGCAGTAAAGATAACCCCGGGTAAGAACTGGCATGTTGGTAAAGATTTCTTTATGTCCTGTGGGAAAGAGAGGTGTATAAAGTGTAAAGTATAAAGACTTTTCCAGGAAGTGCTCATTCCTTTCTGTCATCTCAGAATGAAACCAACATGAAACCATATTTAAAACAGAACGAAACCTTGTAACCGAATATATTGTAGAAGTGACACTTCGCCACTCTGTGCACAGGTTTGATGTTTAATACCTTAACCAAGACTTAAGGTGTTCAGACTTGTAGTTCGGATCTCTCTGTCTGGATCAAACACGAAGACTGATTGACTTTGTTCTTTTGCGGCAAGTTGGTTTCTCATCTTGTAACGTTGTGTCCAGTGTTTGGGACATTTAGATGCCTTTGGTTCGTATTGTGTTTATATTTAAAACTAACTGCAAGAGAATTTGTTTAGAGACGGACCGAGGCCCACCTTTTCGAACCGCCTCGGTGCGCAGCAGAGTTCGAAAGGAAGCCTTCTCACTTAGTCTAATGAACTGCGCTAACAGAGCAATGGCACTAGGGTTTGTTTTAATCGAACCAACGCTAACAAGTCTGAACATACCCTTAAAGTAAGCTTTAGCCATCAGCTAGACACAACTGGGTTTTTGAACAGGACAATGACCCAAAACACATATAAGAGCTGGTTTTGGAATGGATAAAGCAGGCTGAGCTTTTGGAGTGGCCTTCCCAGCATCCTGACCTCAGCCCTATAGAAAATATGTGGTCTGTGCTTATAAGTCTGAGCACTGGCAGCAAACCAACATATGTATCTGAACTCTACCAAGTTTGATCTACCAAACGTACAGAGTAATCCTTTAAAGCCCAGTATTGCCATGACATTCTTGTCAGTGTATATAAACTTCTTTCCACAGCTCTCTGTGACCTTTGACTCTTTGGTTCTGTCACTGATAACCGTGTATGTGTTTCGTAGTCTGTCCATGAGAGCTCGGCTGTTGGCTTTGGACAGCAATGAGAATGGAGTCTCCAAGGATGACTTTGAAGAGTACAGACCCACCACACCGGAACCAAGCCAAAATGGTACGACATGAATGAATAAGCTGTACACTTTGTCGAATGGACTGATACTCATTCACTTTGAGTTTGAAGGTTCCTGGTTTTCCTGCTTGCTTGCAATTCACTCACTTTTTTTGACTTCTTGTTCTAGGCTCTAACTTGGTTAAGGAACCTTCTTGGGCAGCTCTTCCAGAAGAGGACTCTGGGAGTGAAGAGGGATATTTGTCCCCTCGTAGTTCACCAAACCTAGACTGCCGCTCCAGTATTCCCCCTCATACTAAAAGCACGCACCGCGCTTTGCTTAGTGGTGCCGCTCTTCTCGCCACTGTGGCTCTGGGACGCCATCTGGAACCCCAGCACCCACCGACACCCCCTCCACGAACTGCCCATAGAACTAATGTTCCTGCTCTGGAGTTAGGGCGAGAACACCCCCCACTGGTTGTAGTGGACTTACCCACAGATTCCACCTTGGTTGGGGACCTTATTACATTTAGTACAGACTCTCTGCCCCAAGAGATTGTTAATGCCTCACTAAAACACCTAGAGAATAAACCTTTACCGTTGACCCCACCTCCTCCAAACCCCAGAGAGAGAGACAGGTCAAGCCGAAAGACTGTTCAACACAGCTCGGCTGAGTGGATCGTTAATGGAGAGACAGAGACTGAGAGTATGGTCCAGACTGGAGACAGAAGGAGAAGATCTAGTCATGGACTTTCCTCACAACTAGGTAAGATTCTATTTTTAAGATGGTTTTGGCTGACTTTAACTGGTATATAAATCCTTTACATTCCTTTTTTGTCCTCAGTGTTGGATCTACCCTTGTGTCAAGATACTATGGAAGCAGATGAGAAATCCATAGTCCCGTTTGCCCTCTACCCTGATCCTCGTCTCTGGAGCCCTAAAACACGGCGCTTGGAGGTAAACATCATACCTCGACCTCGGCCCTCTCCTAACCGACCCCGGATAGATCCCTGGAGCTTCATTTCAGCTGGCGGGATGGAAAAAAGCAGCTCGCGGCATGCTGGTTCAACTAGCAGCCCAACAAGTCCTCAACTGGGATACAGACCCTCACCTACCAACCCCTTCATGAATTGCGACCCCTTCCCTTCCCCTGACTGCGACCCTTTTAGTCTCAAGGCTGACCCGTCAATAACCTCCGATCTTCCCTCGCCGTTTGATCCCTTCTCTGCCCCTTTTCCCATTTCCCGCTCTGCACCATGTTCAACCAATGGGAGTCCCAACCTCTCTCTCAGGGTCGCTCCATTGAACCCCGCTGACTCCCCATTCATAGACATGGGCTGGGCAGGGGCCAGCAAGCCCATAAATGTTGCCAAAGAGAAAGTTTTCCCCAGAAGGACTCTGGGTCTAAGTCCCTTCAAGTCACCAACGAAACAAAGAGACGACATATTCTGAGTTTCTAAGGGAAGTCACATATTTACCAGTTCGGAATCGCACGACACAGCCTGTAAGGAGTAATTGCTTGCTTCGGACTGTCAGAGTGTTGAATTGTACGTTTTGGAAGCTCATGATGTTTGCTATTTTATGATGTGGCTTGTTTTCTTCGAATCAAAATCGACCACCGTTCCAGATTGAGGATTCTTCCAGATCCGGAGCATTTTCCATCTGACATTATTGGCATTGTGCCTTTTTCATTGTGCCTTAATTAGGGCAATGTCTGTTCTAGCTAACGAGTAATAAATGTAAGAGTTACGCCGTAGCTAAACACCAGAAAGGCATAAAGTCAATATTATTCAAATATTGACTATAGTCTTGTTGTCAGCTGTTAGATTTGGATCACCTAAAATGCTAATATGTTCATCAAAATTCCTTTACATTAAAACATTATGCAATGTTGACAGGATCTAAATGTATCTCTCTCGTGGAGCATCTGTTCTGGTCTGATAGCTACAGCCTGTAGAGGAGAACAGGACAAACTTGCTAATCATTCCATACCAAAGAATACTGGGAAAAAAGCTCAGGCCAGCGCATACTATCACTATAAACTCTTTGCATCTCCCTGTAACAAAATCTATATTAGCATACTAAGTTAATTCCTTCAAAATTGATCAATCACCCTTTAGTTTTAATTTTGTGAAGAAAAGATAACAGATATTGAACTGTGCACTGTACAATCTCGAGGGCCGTAATTTTCGTACATTATTAGTGCTTGAGGAACTGTTACAACTCATCATCAAAATATTCACTGCAAAAACATGATCCTGTAATTGTAAAATCCATGGCTAATACATTTAATCCTGATTGGCTTGAGTTACAGCACATGCCAGCACTGCGTGGTTTTTCTTACCACTAAACCAACAAGTGGTTTTCATTTGATTAAAGTGGCACAAGATCACAGAGAATATTACAGAAAAGGAAGCACAGCTCAGTTATCTTGGACAGACTTGCACTTTTGAATTCAGACCACAAGAGATGGTGCCTTAGATTTTTGTTTTTAAACTACTGAGAAAAGTGTGTAGCAATGTATAAGGCAGGCCATCTACCTCCCTTGTGTATAATGTGCATGTACTGTACTGTACTAAAAAAAAAATTAATTATAACGTAAGCTATAAAGTGTCTGTGCGAGCCCAGCACGACAGGGTTTGACTTAAACCAACTCTTCAACCTACATGATGCATTACAAACGCTTCTATCCAGTTACGCCTAATACAGCGTAGCCCTTTATCATAAAGACACCGTGTAATCAACAGCGCTATGATCCTGCTTCAGTCTAAGCACAGAAATTGCAGCGTTCTTTATCCGAGTCTGGAGGAAAATCTGTTAGGAATGCCAAAGGGTAGACCGTCGCAGCTGCTTTCTGTCAAAGGCTACATAGTCTCACAGAGAGGAAAAGTGTTCAGAATACCTTGAATAGCAGGAACGCAAGGTCTTACGCTTATTTGGTTAATGGATCTCTCTCAACCAAAATATTTCCTTAAATATAAGCAAATTAATAAAAGCTTCTGAAAAGATATAAACTTACTTGCATAAAATGAAGTTGAGTAGTTAGACACCATTATGACGTGCCACTTTCACACTTCGGGAGGCGGAGCCTAGCAGGGCAGAAGGATATGAAATTATGAGGAAATAATATAAGGAACAGCATTCAGCCATGACATTTTGTTAATCTTTTATAGCCTGCATGACAGCGGGTTTACCATACCACGTACAGACCATGAAGTTTGAATGTTTGCTCTGACCGTTACAAAGAGGAAAAGATGACAGATATTGATCTGTGCAATCATGAGGGCTGTAATTTTCGTGCATTATTAGTGCTTGAGGAACTGTTACAACTCATTCTCAAAATATCCACTGCCAAAACAAGATCCTGTAAGTGAACCAGAAATCCATGGCTAATACATTTCATCCTGATTGGCTTGAGTTACAGCACATGCCACCACAGCATGGTTTTTATTACCACTAAACCAGTAAGTGGTTTCCATTTGATTAAGGTGGCACAAGATCACAGAGAATATTATGGGAAAGGATGCGCTGGAGACTCCAGTCGCTGTGGCTGCCGTCTTATAAAATTCTTACCAGACGCAAAGGAGAAGTCAACAGTGAACACCAGGCTTTTTGTGCATGAGATAGATTACATACTGCCATCTACAATCTTCTATTCAAAATGGGTTTTTCATGGGTTAGTACTGTGGCTCTTTCACTACCAAAGACATTGTAAGGTTTCTTTTCTTCAGGTCAAAGGTGGTCATTTATATTTTCATGTTTGTATTCGGCTTATATTGAACACCCTAATTACATCTAGACGCCATTCTCGATCCCACAGCCTTGTGTAATTGTGTTAGAAGCACCAACAATAATACTTTCATCTGTTTTTCTTTCATATAAATTTGAACTCTGTGAATCATACATTAATCCCTCAGGGAGCTCTGCACACTTACACCAGCGATCTGCATCACCTTTTTTCTGTCTTTCTTTCTTTTTTTTTTTTTTAATCAGCGCAACATCATTTGTCTGTCTGATATTTCATCATCCTGAACTCTTGTAATACACCGATAATTCCTGACACGACCAATTTTAGCATTTGCTGTCTAACAGATAAGCTACAATTGCAAAACAGATCAGTACTGCTTTTTCCTGAGGTAATAAAGCTAGTCATTATGCTAGCTTTGCCACTGCACTCCTGCTATTGCTAATCACTTCCTTGAGCTGGAAAAATCTCCATCTCAAAAAGCTCTACAGTTGTTTAAACATGTAATGGACAATGTAACTGGATTAAAACTTCTTTTTGGTCAGTTCGGCCAGTTTGGCCAGTATTGAAACTTTGGTTTACACCAAATGCTAACGTGAGGAAATGTAGCTAGCTAGGAAGACAAACTAAGCAGAAGTTAGCATGACAGGCTGATTAGCGGAGGTTAAAATAGATGGTTTCGTTTTACATTTCTGAACAAAACTATTTTGTGCAATTTTATGTGAAAGTGGTCTTTGAAAACTATTTTTTCCATAATGAAGCTATAAGTGGGAGGTAGTTTGGGAAAACCTGTCAGGTCTTGCCCCAAAAATAAATAAATAAAAAAAAAATTAAAAAAAAGGTGAAAAATCCTAGAAAATTCTAAAAGGTGCGTCCTAGAACACCTCGACTTCAACTTTACTTTTTATACTCATCTTGGAAAATATCATGTTATGAACTAGGAGCTAGGTTAGCAAACACAGTCTGTCTAAATCCTTGCTAGCTGCTAGTGAATGTTAGGGGTGGATCAAGTTGTTTGGACCAATTCAGTACAGTTTATGTAAAAAGATCTTTACTTCTTGTTGAGAGCCATGTTAAAGAGAAACATAGTTCTGTTCAGGAAAGCCTGTATATTGTTTTCTCAAGCCACCACACACACCACACAGTGCCTCTAATTTACACAATATAGACGCAATTTCCAATTGTGTACATAAAAATTACAATAAAAAAAAAGAAAGAAAAAAAGCAATGTCCTTTAACCAGACTCCAGCATTTTCCAGTCATAGAATCCTTTAGCTATAATTTCAGTGTGGTCTCGAAACATGAATCACCTTTATTTAGCAGCTGCTGGGCCTGTTTTAATGATTTCGTTTAATTCTAAAGTTGATCATCCAGGCTCGGAAATCTGGTTTTAATATTTCTGGTTTTGAATGCTTGTCAGGATCTTTAGGTCACACCGAACAGCTGCGGCCATGCCGGAAAGCCCAGCGGCCATTCATCATAGCCGTCACATGAGCCGTCACGACCAGCTTCTCATTTATCAGTGCCATCTTGTCCTCTTTTTTTAATCGCTGTTTTATCATTGAAGTTCTCAACTTGTCAGTGGTGTTTTTTTTATCTATATCTTGTGTTGGTCAGAGGACATTTATCATGTACTAGCTTCATTTCTTGTGCTAAAGAAACTTTGTAACCTGATTCTAAGCCATTTAAGGTGACAGAGTGTCTTGGCTATTTGTTTAAACGTAGCAATTTGCAATGGAAATAACGTCATTAGGCTAATTGTGTGTGTGTTGTGTTTTTTTTTTTTCATCCTTTGCTCTGTGCTAATGCTGTTCCTTCTGGTTCCTCAGTAAATAGGTTAAACTATTTTGTACTAAGCACAATCAGCTTCAACAGAATAACTAGTACTGTGCATAATTCCCCTGTGAGACAACAAGAATTAAGAAAAGAGAGATATAATTCTATTTATTAAAGCCTTTAAGACACTGGATTAAAGATATTTTAATGGGCCAGAGACCGAGTCCTCATCAGGATGCTCTGTATATTATATGTACTTTACGTCACTGGAGTGTGTGATGGAGATGTATGGGTGCTGCAAAGGGACAAATCAAATCAATCTGTTCTACAAACTCCTACTTAACGATCATCTGTAGTCAATTACAGACTGACTTTTTGGATGACGACCTATTCTGCAACTTCTTTTTTTTTTTTTTTTTTTGCTTAATATTTTTCTCCATTCCATTGAGAGTAAATGACTCAGAAGAAGAAAAAAAAAACTCCAAATGGACACAAGCGCTCTTGGATGTTTGCACTTCTTTTTGAACAAACTTTGTTTTAATTTTTGGTTTAATTCATTCTTTTTAATACTAGACTTTATTTTATGTTGTCCTTCCATCCTATTATGAATATATTTGATTTTCACTGGGCTTTGTGATGTTGCCTGTTTTTTTTTGTTTTTATTGTGAAATGACATACTGGGCTGGGCCTAATCATTCTATGACTTTGTGTTTCAGAGAGTCTATGTTTTTATGCATCTACAAAATGTGTTTTGCCTCTTGTAATGTTTAACCTGTGGATCTTAAAAAAAAAAATGGAAGAGAGAAAATGAGACCAAATAAAATTTAACAACTTTAAAACTGCTTTGCTGGACAGTATTAAATGAGGTGTATAATTAGTCTTTTCTTCTTATAATGAATGCTAATTAATGGTGGAGAAGCTTGTATGCTTCAATGGGCTTTTAATAGTTTTGTGCAAGTATTGTGTTAGCAGGGGAAAGTCTGGGCTGTGTCAGGATTTCCTGAACCTAACACTCCCTTATTTCCCTTTTAAATTAAGGGGTTTTATAGATTTTGGCTCTTTTGCCTTGGGTGGATGTGTGTATGTGTATGTGGCCTGATAAGACCCTACACTTAACAAAAGTTTGAGTTATTAGCAGTGTGCAGGTGCATTCTGCGGTCCAGACTTTTTAAAAAGTTTATTTTGGCACCCTTACCACTTCCTAATGACTCTTTATATATTGCCATGCCAGACATTTCCAACTCAAAGCAGCCAGTTCTCTGCAAAACTGATTTTGGCCTAGCACCAAAAGCCTGCTGACCTGGAACCAATTCAGCCCATTTCCATGCCAGAACATTACAAGCAACACTTCTACACCAACACTAGAAAAAAACATGCACCAGGGGTTTAAAATATATTCGGTTGAAAAAAACCCTAAATTAATATTGCAACAATGAACTAATGGCACTTTACATTGGCCTTGAATTAGTTAGGGCCCTCATTCTGTAACACACAATGACTATTTCTTTGGGAATCACATCCCTAATAGGCAGCAAGGGCATACGCTGCAGCTGGTTATTATCAACAGACCTCAGCACCCAGTTTCTCCAGTTTGCCCATGACAGTCCTCTGAGTGGCCACTTGGCACCGTTGAAGACATTACAGAGGCTGTTGAATATGGCATATTGGGCACATGTTGGGAACTGATATAATAAAGGAGTGTGAGATCCAATGAATATCTCCTAGTCATCATAGATTTCTGCAGCAAGTGGGTAGAACTATTCCCCATGAGGTCTGCTAAAGTGACATTGGTGGCCAAAATCAATCACCTTGTGTTGGATAGACGTCCACAGTTTATATCCCATCATTTGAATACAACCTGCAAACGGGAGGTTGTCCATCATACGCAAACTAACCCCACTGAATGGATCACCAAAACACTCAAGACTGTGGTTGCATCATAGGTCAAATGACCATACCAGAATCACTGTATATGGAATAAATGGCTACCAGAGTTCCCGGTTCGTGGTTAACACTGCCTAGCAAAAGAGCACTGGTTATACTCCAGGTGAAATAGCCCCTGGCCGCAAATGTAAAGGATATCTAGAACAACTCTCGCCACATTCTCCTGAACCAGAACATGCAGTTTGCCAGGTGGTAGAATGACAACAGGAGTTATTAAAATGTGGCAAGAGCTTGTCAGGAAAGGTATAATAACCTTTGCCGTAAGGTAGAGGCATTTCAGGGACGAGATATGGTGTGGGTTCATGCTCGTCCATTGTCTTGGGCAGGGGATGTGGTCATGGCCAAGCTAGTCCCTAAATTATAAGGTTGAAGTGCTCCTGGCCAAGTGGGTATCTATCATGTGGAGAATATGAAAAGGTTCTAAGGCTTAGTTAAGCTTTTTTTTTGGATGGGTGGTGTTATTTTTATACCTTTTCTAGGCAGTAGAGGGCAGTAGTTGGAATTTTAACTAATGTTTGCACTGGGCTAGGAACCTACTGTGCTGGATGTGCTGGATGACTCTGGGGCTACTGCTTACTTAAATATATCCAATTTTTCCTCATTGTGTGGGGATTTTAGAAGACTAGGCAGGTACTCATGGAGCTTAACCCATGGATATAGCTCACAAAAGACTGAAAGGGACAGAAGAAAAGCTGATGAGGTAACAGGAGTCAAATGGGGTGGAAAAAAGTTGTTGTGTTTGGGATTGGTGCAAAACAGTTTCTGGTAGGTAGGTAATCCTCTTATTAATACCTTTGCTATTTAGAACTGTTTATAAGATCACCATACTACTTTTAGCCAAAGATAACCCAAGTGAACAGAAAATGCTGTTTTAAATGATGATTTCATTTATCAAAAGAAAATGCTGTTCCAACCTACCTGGATGCATGTGAAAAAAAGTAATTTCCCCCTTAGCTAGTAAATCAAATTTAACTGTCTATTGGATTTAATTTCACTATCATCTATAGTACAGGCCAATGCGTTTTCTTTATTTTCATGACTATTTACATTGTAGATGAAGGCATCAAAACTAGTTCATTCATAATATAATTCATAGTATAAAATAATCCTAATATGAATTTGAACAGTTGTCCAATAGGGCTGTCGGCTGTGTAGTAACCTGACTTCTGCACA
>JANCOA010000037.1:2652602-2663742 GCA_024363135.1 Leptodoras oyakawai
TCTAAAATGACAGGTGTTTCAGTTTCATTGTCTAACCCGTGTACATGGCCATTGAAAGAACAAATCATGCCAATAGATTAACTCTAAACTTCTGTTTAACTGTTTGAATGAAAGTTTCCTTTCTATTAATGGCTGCATTTTGCTCTTAAATAAATACCAAGCTTGAGCTTATTCATTTTTTTAATATTCTTACGAATTAGGTTGGAATTCTGACCTGTTTTCTTGAAGTAAAGACCTATTTTACCCAGAGCTTTTACTTATCTTTGTATTTGTATCTCCACTCCTACATGTGCTTGCCCTTGAGTTTGATTTATCTGTTTCTATTTTTAAGCATTTAAAGTAAACAGGTTTATTTCCTGGCATTTTTGCTAGTAGGTTGATTTATGTGTACTAAGACAAAGGGAAGATCTTTAATGGCTGCATTTGAGGGATGCCATGTCATCAAATTATCATCAAATGGTGCTGAAGTACTGTTCCCATGATTAGAATGCTTCAAAGTTGACTAAGAGGATGTCTGAATGTACTTTCAGGATTCTTTGATTACCCACAACCTAATACACACAGATTTAGAACGTATAGAGCTATCGTTAGGAATAAAGGAATAAAAGCTCTAGGTTTTCTGGTCATACTGGATAAATAAAAAATAAAATAGCAGCATTTTCTGTAACTTACACAATGTGACAAATGCTTTTATTTCAACAGGTTATTCATGTATTTAAATAAAAAATAAAAATTGACAGATTTTTGTTCCACAACATTTACTAAATTAACTCTAAATATACTCTACATTAACTTTTAAAATACTGTAAATTAACTGACAGTTCATTTAAACTTGGGCTTTTGTAATATAAAATTTAATGGTTTTTGGAGGGTTGATGTGTAAAATGGCCTTGTACTTCTAATAACAGCAACAGCCCAGAAATGGTGCAAGCAGTTAAGAGAACAGCCTTGTGAGTACGATGTTGTTGGTTTGAGTCCTGTGAAGGGTTAGAGAGAAGCACTGTTGAACAACAAGTGAGAGTAACACCTACTGTTTTCACGTTACTTTCTGGCACACTGGCTGCCAGAAAATTACCATTTTTTGTTTTTTGCCAGTTTTTATTTGCAGCTTATGTTCCAGTTAATTACTTTTTTTACAGACATTTTCTGGTGCCCCCTGCTGCTGGTTTTATTTATTTATTTATTGAATTTTATTTATTTCTCTATTTTTTATTTATTGTCAGAATTAATGTATGTATACCAGAGCATCTAAAAAAAATTAGAATAAAGTGGAAAAATTATGTGGATCATCATGGCTTGAAAAGCAGAAATCCAGTCTCTCAGATGATTATAATATTTCTTTTGTGAACAGCCAGCCTTTTCAGCAACGACCTTCTGTGACCTTGTGTAAGGGGTTGATGATCATCTTTTCCACAACTGTCAAGTCAGCAGTCCGAACCATAATTGTGGAGTCTTACATTGAGTCTGAAAGATCTAACATGGAAGAACCCATCTAACCAAGGAGGTGCCCTTGGTATTGGGAAGCAGCAAATAGCCGCCTATTTTCCACACTTTTTCACCATTTTGAGTCATCCTCATAAAAGCATTGCAAATTTCATGAAAGGTTTTGCAATTATCAGCATATTATTTTGACGCTCACACAATTCCTTTGGTATTTTGGTGATTTAAAGAACTTGCTGGTCTTCTTTAAATTTTGCTTTATGCCATGATGCATGATGCATCTTAAAGTTCTTATTTACCCATCAGGTTTACCTTTTAGGTCAAAATATCTTATTTTTTCAAACTCCATAATTGGCATTGTATTAGGGATGAGTCTGAATATCCTAAAACTGACTTTTTTCACAGCAATTTATTACAGCGATCACTTATGTTGATGATATTAGATATAAAGCACCTCGTGGGCATGGGTTCTAATTCACCCACTCACCCTCTCACTCACATTTAGTATTTGGAGATTTTCACATCCCCCCTATATCTCCTTGTTAATGATATACCTCAAAACATTGAGTTATGTCATCAGAAATATGTTTTATTTTCTATTGTAACAATTGCTGTTTATATGATCTGCAAGCAGCATTTCTATAAATGCTGAGCTGACCTGTGAGGTACAAGTGTACTGTATAACAGTCTTCAGTCCTACACATCCCTCAGCAAAACTTTTAATGAGTTCTGCTTTGTTTAAGTGTGAAACATTCAGTATTTAACCAAGGAACTGCTGGACCATTGTTGCAATAATGACATGATACCAAAGAGTAAGAAGTATATAACCAATTTTATTCCCTTCTGTTAATATACACATATGTAGAGTCATCTCACTGCAACACTTTACAAGAACATTTAGAAAGAACAGGGGGCACTCGGGTGTGGTGGGGAGGGGGGGGGGGGTAGGGTAAGGGGTGGGGTTGTACTGGTTTGAGTGGGCTATCTGGTGATGGCGTACAACTAAAAAAACATGAAAAAGCTGAGACAAACACATACACATCCGGTATGCACCGTACACCCACTCACGCATACATGTTGAAAAAAACAAAGTTTGTTGGAACCATGAAGGGTTGGATGATGGATTAAAAAAATATTCTAAATGAAAAGAGACACTGTGATGCAGAGGGATTTATCAAGGTAATGTTTGTGCTCTAAACCCGATTTGTTCAACAAATAAAATTTACTCCCCAAGATCATTCGAATTTTTTTTCTCCAAACAGGGGTCAGTAGGGAAAACATCTTTTTTTTTTATCATAGCAGTGGGATGATTTTCAAATATTTAGACATTTCACAAACTTTTTTTTTTTCTCTTTTCATAGTTCTTGTTGTAGAGCTGAGAATATTGGAATACTAAAGTTCAAGTTGTACATCCTCATAGAATGAGACTTCCACTTTCCTCCAAGTGTTTTTTTCCCCCCAAAGTTCACGCTGATACAGTCTTTCCGTCTTTGCTTGCTACTTGCTGCAGCAGCAAAATTGAGAACATGGTCACACTTGCTATGAGCTTTCACATTCCCCACTGCCAAAACACCAGGGACTTGCTGCACACTTTCCAATCAATGTCTTTTCCATATTTCTTTATGACAAAATGTAAAAGAAAGATGATACAAAAAAAAAAAATCGGACCCATAGATGCAGCACGTCCTTTATTTCGTTGTCCGTAGTTTTCTTTTTTTTTCTTTTCATGTACATGTTGCATTGTGCCTTGTTCCAGAAATGCACATGGTAAAGAAGGACACTGACTCGCATGGACGACCTGTTATCACCTTAAAGCAGGGGATGGGTATTATCTAACAACTCCATTTTCAATGAGGTTGTCCTTGAGTTGCTCAGTCGTCTATACACGTATATATACTTAGATATTTCTAGAGAACAAAGTCATTTTGCTGCTGCACGATGTTTCTTTTTCTTGTTCTGGTTCTTCATATATGATTTCATAACCTCAACATCAAACCCCCAAAAACAAGTGGTGGATATCTGCTGGAATGAAGGACAGCCAGGGGTTTGGCCTCTAAACAGCAACTGTGGATGTTGACTTCTCAGAATTTCCAAGGTTAATCTTGTTTGTGACTTTTTTGATATATTATTTTAAAACTCCACACAAACTCAACAGGTTACTGTCTCTTTTTCGTTAAGGAATACTACATGCTTGAAACACAGCAGAAGTTATGTTGCATCAGCTCCTGAGCACCGAAGACAAGGAAAGGAATTTTAGAGTACAAGCCAAACAGGGAAAGAGAGAAAGAAGAGGGAGATTGAAGGAGATAAGAGAGAGAAATAAGACATGAATACTTGGAGCAGAAAGGGAGGCAGATTTGACACTGAGATGGTTTGGCAGTAATTTGGACTGGCACGACTGCTTGGTCTTCATTGTCTCTCAAATATCACCAGCTTTCCACCTTTTATGTGTTTTTTCCTCTGTAAAACACTCCCTTGGATTTTGTGAATTTAGCCTTAACTAAATGTCTTCATAAAGAAGGAATCTTCTGGGCTTGGCACATATTGGTGTTGCAACAACAGGTTAGGTGATCCTGAAGATCCTGAAGACCAAAGACTAACATGGTATTTACAACGAGCAAGCAAGAGTGTGGAATGGTTACAAGGGAACAAATCCACTGTGCATTTACTCAACAGTACAAAAGTTATGAGGAATATTTATCAAAAAGTCAAAGGGAAGAAAGCAATCTCATGTTTCGTTATTTCATAGAGTTATTTGGGAATTGACACAACAGTTGGGAAGGGTGAATGAGAAATATGACTGCAGGACTGTCACCATCCCTGTTCCCTCAGTATTCCACCTTCCTCTCTCTATCTTTTGCTCTCTCTCTTTCTCTCTGTTCTGTCTCTGTCCCTGTCAGGCCTGAGCTCAGACGTAGTATTCCTTGTCTTTGTTCTTCTTGCTCTTGGTGCCTGTTTTGGTTGTACCGGACTGCTTCTCCTTCACCAGCGTCCCATTGCTCTGTGTGGCTGAATTACTGATGTAGTTGCGGCTCTGATCCACTTGGTAAGATCCTTCGTCTCGGTTCCGATATTTGTACATGGCGTACAGGAGGATGAGGATGCACAAGGCAGCTGCTGCAACGATCCCGACCACCATCCCTGTGGTGCTGCTGGACTCCCGGATCACCTCCACTGGTCCTGGAGGGCCTCGGTCAGGAGATGAAGGCTCTGCAGTAGGAAAATTGGGAGGGTTGGTTATACCAGGAATGTGCCTGTGCCGCCCACCATGTTCGGGATCCCCAGAAGGCTGGACAGGTGGCAGGAGCACTTGATCTCGGGTGTTCATTTTGCCTGCTGGAATATTTGGGCCACTGTTGATATTAGGTTTGAGTCGTGGTGAGGTTGTGGGGGTGGATGGAAGAAGGGGCCTCTGGGAGTTGGGAGGATGCCGAGAAAAGTGCCTATCACCACGTGGGTTTTCGGCTACTGCTGGAGGAGGAGGGAGGACGGTTCGATCTGTAACGAGTGGGGAGTTTTTGTAATAGTCCTCGTCATCAGACTCGGTCATCTCACCCGAGCCATAAGCCGAGACCTCCATGGCCTCCTCACAGTCCTCTTGGTCCATTGGACATGGCCCGTGGCCATTGGAAGGGGACATGGACTCTTTTGTTGTCTCAAGCAGTGTGAGGAAGGGATGGTAAGTAGGGGGTGGAGGAATTACTGGGTACCTTGTTGCGACTGAAGGGGGGTCTAGGGAATCCACGGTTATTATAGGCAACACTAATTCACCTCCTAGGATAAGAAACAGACAGGGCGAGGGGGAAAGAGCATTAGTAAAAACCTGAGCAAGCTGTTTTCTAGAATAAAAGCAAATCCAAAATACAGTGAAAGAAAAACAATAGCAACACAGTTAAAAACCATTATTAGAACACTATGACTTAGAATGAGGTTAGTTCAAGTTTAGTTAGTGACTTGTAATCTATTTAAAAGGTTAATCTGAATGATCTGCACTCTCTATTCCCTGAACTTAAAGTTAAAAGTATAAATATATATACAGATAAAAATGGCTCATTATCTACAATCTGACTAATGTGACTAATCTATGCTAACTTTACTAACTATCCTAAGCTACAAGCTACATCAACCAAAGTGTTAGTGACGTTATTGTTTGACTAAAAACAGTTCTAAATACAAACGCCTAACTATCCTACCACTACACTCATTCTCTCTTCTTTCACAGATTGGATGGGTTAAATAAGATAGCAAACCACATAGTACAGGTCACTTACATCAACAAATTGGCCGCATGATTTTTGCATGAAAAAAAAAATTACAAAAAGAAAGCTGTGTAAGATTGTTCTTGGATAGTGATAAACAATGTTCACCCCAATTTTTTAAAGAGCTTTTTTTTAAATCTCTTTAATTAGCCATTCAATGTTTTTTTTCTGTGAGATTATAAAGTATAATCCCTCTTCCCAATAGGTATTATGATGACCGGAGAGGGTTTTTTTATGACTAATTATTACAATCTATATGCAAATCTTTCAGGATAATGAACATGTTTGGGATATTTTATAATTCATATTCCTACCATATCATTACCCCAAAATAACAATCATGCTATTAAATATATAATAAACGCCCGATTCCCCATGCAGTTTCAGCTTGTCAATAATAAAACGAACCTTTTAACAGAAATATGTATCAGATATCTGACATATATAATCCGTGTTCAATAATTATTAGAATAATGCATATACTGTCAAATGCAACTTTGTTTAGAATGTAAAAACATGTCTAAATATTGTTTTTCAAAATTTGGATAAATTGAATTAGTGCGAATGGAAATTACACTAAAGTGCAGGGAAAAGTTTTGCCCCATCATGGTCTTGACATTAACATGATATAACACCCCAATATACAGTCCTTTGTTATACACGAATATGTCTTTTATGCCCAAATATTGTATTATTTATACTATAACCCACAAAGGAGAACAAATACAGACAGCAATTATCAAATGCAGGTTGTAAATATCTGAAAGAGCTGAAAAAAATATCATTAATTCATACAGTTACCAATTTTGGACAACACCCTCCCTCCCCTGACACACACACACACACACACACACACACACACACCTCCTAATGGCCTAGAAATCTATATTATTATAGTTATGAAATCGTAAATCTTTGTGTCCTGAGGTTGAAGATCTTATTTACTTAATTCCCAGGGATCATAGCCAATATGAGATGGATGAGATACAGAACATTTATTCACTTCTTAAGCAGACAAATTAATACAAAAACTTATAATCCAGTGCTAAAGGGATTTGTTTTTGCAGATAGACTCCAATTATATGGTTGAAGCATTCAGTAATTCAGGGAAAAAAAGGCTTTTGGGGTATAATGAAAGGAATCCATTTATCAGATAGTACATTAGTGGTTACTAAATTAGTTTACTGTTTAGGCTTTTTACAATTCTATTAGACACAGTACTGTATGTGGCACAAATCAGTTACTGGCTTTTATTTAAAATAAGAAAAAGCCATTTCAATTTCACCAAGGACAAAAACATTAGTGCGCATAAGGCAATACATGTAAAATAAATTAAAAAAATCTCTTTTTAGATTCTACAGAGCCTCTGAAGTGATATTGTGGTTATATTTTAATGAGGTACGGCCACCACTTAATATATTCAGGATACATGTTAATATTTTTAATATTAGGTGGGAAAAGTTGCTTCAAAATATATCTTGAAATACATCTTGAGAGGTGTTACATAGTGGAATAGTGGTGTAGTGTACTGATAACACCAGTAAGTGACTGGTTCTCAGTGATGTTTAACTACACAAAGCCAGGGTTAAAAAGGATGGAGATGTAATTCAGTGTAATGCAGTAAAAGGACCATCAGCCTTAGGACACAATACACACAGACTCCCCTTAGTGTCTAAAGAACAAACAAGTGGTAGTCAGTAATGCTCCATGAAACATTATATTTCGTTATAATATAATATAAAAATAATGCTGGCTCAGTTAGATACATGGTTAATTCAGAAAACCTCAGAACAACCAAGATAAACCCCATTCTTTGTGTAAATTAGGTAACATAACACTGCAATGATGAATTCTCAGTGCTGATTGGTCAGAAGATGCTGAGTACTGTATGTTCCTAATAATCTCCTGCTATTTTCTGTCCTAATGACACAATATAGTGGACATCACAAAATGTAATCTTTGACATGCACTGACAAATTACATGAAAAAGCAGCATTGGCATTGATTCTACAAGTATCTGGATCTCTGTTGGATGGATGAAACACCATTCTTCCAACAGACATTCCCAGATTTGGTGTTTGGATGATGGTAGTGGTGGAGAGCGCTGTATAGCACCTCAGTCAAAATCTCCCATAGGTGTTCAGTTGGGTTGAGAGCTGGTGAAAGCAAAAGCCAGAGCATATGCTTAATTATGTAAGGTTCATAGTCATCAAACCATTCAGTGAACCCTCAGACCCTGTGGATAGGGGCGGAGTCTCCCTGGAAGAGACCATTCCCATCAGGGTTTCCTTATAGGATAAGAGAGATCGGTCAGAAGAATGTTGTACTGACTGTATTTGCAGTGATGCTTCATTCTCAGGGGATGAGTGGAGTCAAAGCAAACCCCCTGTGATGTTTTTCTTCACTGGAATGCTTTTGGAAACAGGAAATTGTGTTTTCTGGGTTTCTTGTTAATGAAGAAAGCTGTCATTTTTTCTCATTAACTAAAGCAGGAAAAATGTGAGGCTGGTGATGGATAAACTGTTCATAGTTGCTATAATGTAAGAGATAACAGGAAGTAGTTTTGTGGATGTTTCACAACAGTAAATGTAAATGGATTTTTTTTTATTGGTGGCTGCTCCACATTGGATTGCATCACACCACCTAGTTGATTTATTTTTTACTAAACAGCCTGGCTTATTATGTTTTATTCCATACTTACACTGCATTAAATAAATTAATGAGACCATGGGTGTAAATTTATTTGGACAGTATCTGACTCTCTGCACTGATTGCATTTAAGATGTAAAGGGACTGAAGGATGGGGGTGGGGTGGGATTGATGGCTGGGAACTGAGGAACATTAGACCTATATTAATAAAAACAAATTAATGCAGCAGATCTAGCCCAGCTCCCTTTGTGAGCTTTTGGAAGTAATATCAGCTTCGAAGGAGCCAGCAAATAGACATAGGGCTCTAGTCTGGCACAAGAAATATGAATGAAAGTGGCCTATAAACCCGTGTTAGCAAGCCTCAAACATGCGTTCGCCCGGTCTCAAAGAACGCTGAATATGGTGAACAGCCTGTCACAAACATCCAGTGTACAGTCGCCCACAAAATTGAGTACAACCCTCACATTTCTGCAAATATTTTAGTATATCTTTTCATGGGATAACACTATAGAAATAAAACTTGGACATAACTTAGAGTAGTCAGTGTACAGCTTCCGTGTATAGGTTTACCGTCTTCTGAAAATAACTCAACACACAGCCATTAATGTCCAAATAGCCGGCAACACAAGTGAGTACAATTTCAATATTATTTAATATTCTAATATTATTCCCTCTGTGGCTTGATGTTCTTTTGTGTCTGAATCGTGAGTCATGTGACATGAGAAACACTGAATTGTTCAAGCTGCTTGGTAGCCTAAGCCTAAGTAAAAATCAGAAAACGGACTGAACGTATAAAAAAAGCACATTATATGCTTATTACATTACATACGACATTGAACATTGAACATTTCATGGTTAAAACAACAAGTACTTAATATGTACTGACGTAAACATATTTTTAATAGTTAGACAAGTCAAAAATGTATTTTTTAAAAATCTGATGGGAACTGTATACCATGAACATTGAACATCTGGAGCGGCGTGGCATACAATAAGCCTTTCCTCACTTCTGCTCGTGAAATTGCCTGGTTACAGTGGGTGAAGAGACACAAAAACTTCATGACTGAAAACTTATCTGGTTAGATGAATCTATTCTGTGGGTGTTTTAATTACATGGAAATGGGCCCTTTGATTGAGGTGACAGTAAATTTGAATCTGCTGGACAACCAGGTTTTGCCTTTTGCTTATCATCTTATCAAGACGGTAATTCTTGTGTTCACAGGACTACAAATGTCACTGGTGAATACTGGCATGAATGTTCAGGAGCGGGACTATTCACACATCTGGACTGGCCTGCAAAATCCCCAGATTAGATTCCTATTGAAAATCTGTGGGACTACCTGGAACAAAGAATAAGACACCAGGGAAGGCATCCACGAAATCTGGCCAACCTGCACAATTCTTTGATGCAAAAGTGGCTGAATATTGATGCCAAGCCTATTACGTTTCCGTTCAACAGGTCTTAGCCCTATTTTTATGTACACAGTAGTTTTAATTGGAATCACTACTCAAGTAATAAAGACAGACATATAGTTTTATTGCTTTCAATTTGGTTATGTTTTTCTGCTACTTTTTCAGCGTCTGAATATCAGATTTGCCGGGTTTACTCTCCATTGTAGAACAGTATTCACTTGTTGTTTAATGTAAAAATTTGGAGGCTGGAGAAAACCACTATCTAAAATCAAACTGATATACTGAGTAGTCACAACTGACTCACATTTGTAGTATATTAAATAAATATATAAAATGCTGTATTCTAAAGCACACGCACACGAGACATATTCAGAGATTAAATGTTATCACAGGCCTCAGGCTTAACCACGGACTTACTGAGATGATCTGAGACACGGATGATCTTCGTAAAAAAGACAAAATTCTTTTGCATCAAAGACTTTTGACTGATAGTGTAAATTCTCTCTCACTCTGGCCTTAAGGTTTACACACACACACATTTTCATTCCGTCACATCCAGACAAAACACATCTGCCTTCCTTTTCTTTAATGACCTTCAACATAATATTCTTTGCATTACTTCGTGTTGCTGTCTTCTCTTTTGTTTATATTAGCTTCTTTTATAAACCTGTCTACTTTTGTTTGTCTGCCATGACATTCATTTTTTCCCTTCTTATTTATTTCCTAACCCATAATCTGCTGCTGTGTGCTACGTGCGTTCAGCATCAACAGGTTTACCAGAGACGGCTGTAGCGCACACAGAGGAAGGTGTTTGCTGTTTTTTATTCTACAGATAAAGAAAGCTAATTAACTCTGAAATAGATACAAAGTGGGTGGCTGAGTTTTTTTTTTCTAGGATTTTATAATATTCACTTTCATTACTGAACCAGCTTATCAGATATGATATAGCCAAAGACATCAGCGCTTTCACGGGTTCCTATGAGGAAGTGGTAAGTGGGGGTGGGGTGGTGTAGATGATGCATATGGTGCAATAAATATAGGCACAGCAAGTGTCATGGCTGTTTATTCTCAAAAGCCATAAATTAGTGCTCATTCTCAAGTAGTCATAGGTGTGACAGCCTGGGAAAACCCTTCACTTGATCAAATTGTGACATTTTCTTGTATATGTACAGTACTGTGCAAACGTCTTAGGCACCCTATTGGTTTTAGGTAAAAAAAAAAAAAAAAAAAAAAAAAAGAAGAAGTAATTTTGACAGGGGCGGCACGGTGGCGCAGTGGATAGCACCGTCGCCACACAGCAATAAGGACCCGGGTTCGATCCCCGGGTGGGGCGACCTGGGAAATTTCTGTGTGGAGTTTGCATGTTCTCCCCGTGTTGG
>JANCOA010000037.1:2836480-2849452 GCA_024363135.1 Leptodoras oyakawai
AGAAATTTCCCAGGTCGCCCCAACCGGGGATCGAACCCGGGTCCTTCTTGCTGTGAGGCAACAGCGCTATCCACTGCGCCACTGTGCCGCCCAGAGCCCAATTAACAAAAGCTATTTTTATGACAGCAGAAAAGACTTCTCATATACAGTAATGTCCATTCTGTGCTGCTGTTTTTTTTTTGTAATTATCTACACAACTTTATTAATAATTTAACAAAACTGGTGTGTCTGCAGTAACTACAGCTTATTAACCTCAAATCTATACAGCGTGCTATTTTAGCATCTTATTTATTTATTTATTTACTTTCTTACTTATCTATTTATGTATTTATTTATTTATTTATGTATTTATTTATTGTGTTCCTCCCACCTTGTTCTTACATTTATAGGAAGTTTCTGCTGATTCAGTATACTGTATCTGTCTCAGAGGAGAATGTTGTCTGCAGGCACAGTATGAATAATGGACTTGTTGGCAGAGATTATGAATGTGTGTGTATGCGTGTGGAGAGGTAAGAGAGTGAAGGTATGTGCGCGGATATGAATACGCATCTCACGGGCATCGTCCTCTGCACCCTAAAAGACGAGTGACCACCCTCGACTGTGCACTCTGCTGAAGTTCACAATTGTGAACTAAATGGAAACAAACACCTGCATGGATCCTCCAAGCCTTCCGCCTCATATGTCTAAATCATTAATGATTTCTCAGACCATTATTCTACCCATAATGCAGCGAACAGGAAAATGCTTCGACTTGGTACTTGGGAATAACTGGTAGAGAGATTCAGCGGAATGGCTGTTTGTGCGCTTCATGTATAATTCATCCAGGGTGCTGATAGTCATGCGAAAGGAGCAGCTGCTGACATCTGCATGGCCTGTTAAATGCCAGATTTACAAAGGTGAGCACATGTGTAGTGCTTCATTAGGAGGCGAGAAAGAAGACTGGAAGCATAGTGAGGAATGCCTTTACTTGCTGGTTCTGCTCTTAGGAGAGAAGAACAACAGAAGGTATCAATCAAATTAACCAATGGGAAGTGTAATGGATGTAATGGTTAAATACCACACACAAGACACAATAAAACGTGCTTACGCAATGCTGAATTCTTGAAGTCAAGTCCGACTAACTCTGGCAGTAATTCAAATTAAAGATTTAAAGCCTCCTTTTTACAAAAGGTTAGAAAAAAATAACAGCAAATTTTTGTCCAATCTTGCCAAACATCTGCACCAAAAATGTACTGCTTATTCCTTGTCCCATGCTGTGTCCTTCCACCAAATTTCATGCCAATTGGCAATTATTAGCCAAAGATAGCCAAACCTGTTATTTGAAATACTGTATAGCTGGAACTACTGTCCTGTCAGAGCTGCTGTGATACAAATGAATCACCATCTTACCACCATATCATATGCATACACTTAAACATAGCCATTAATTGGCACCTACATTCAATATAAATCAAGGATGTTCCTGAGTACAGAAACTTTCTACTGCAATGTAGCATCACAAAAAGAACCAGGCTGCTAAAACATTCCTGCGAATGATATCAAGCAGAAGCCGTTAAAGCTCTTCTATCACACTTGGTGTGCGAAGGAAAGCTGAGAAGCTGAGAGACTCAACGCAGATGTGGATCAAGTATTATTACTTTGTGTGGTGTGCGTGGTAAATCACACCATTCAAAAAACTTTGAGACTTTGAGGCTTTTTTCATTCAAATCGTCTTTGTTACATTTCAATTTCCGAAGCCATAATATGAAGAAATCCGTTTTCAATTAAATGTAAGATATATATCTTGACATAAAACTACTCTAAGAAATGTGTGTATTTATCTAGACATAGCGCATAGTGGTGCAGAATATGACAGAATAAAATGAGAGAATGAGGAAGAATGGAGTGAAAGAACCACACCAAACTGCAAAACTGCTGCTTAAGCAGGTCTTGAGATATTGAAATGTGTCAGTTTCAGAGCCCCCTATGGAAGTTCACTATGTTTGGTGTGCATCTAAAAAGATATTGGTAGTGATGTAGGGCGTGGAATTTCAAAATGGCAGCTTCATCTGTTCTCTAGAAATGAGAAAAAAAAAGCCACTAGTCAATATGTTGTGATGTAAAGGCTCAAACTTCACCAACTTTCTGTCCATAAATGTTGAAAGAGTTTAATGAAATTTGGTGTGCATCTAAAGAATATAGTAATGATGCAGGGTCTGAAATTTCATGAAGTTTGACATTATACATCACCACATATTGGCTAGTGAATTGTTAGATTTACATATACAGATATACATTATAGACTAGGGTGGTGCTACCCCACAAATGAATTGGAATGAGCCATAAAATGTTCAGGAAGTGAGCACGCTAGCATGAAGGACAATGCACACCAAGGAACATCCACATTATATTCTATATCAGACATGTAGAGGTACAACCATACCTCCACGTGGATAGGTAAAGTCTAGGTGTATGATATCATCAACGAAAAGTTGGTAAAGAAAAAAAATAAACAGAAGAAGAAGAGGAAAGCTGTGTCCCAATTCAGGGGACTACATGGTCTACAAAAGCGCATTCTTCTAAGGCTGCATAGGCTGAGAAGACCAAACCGTAACAAGAAAGCCTGCCCAATAACAGACATCCTGTTTGAGTCCTTACAGCACCCAATGGACATTGGCGTATGTTGGCTGGTGAAAGATGCACCTGTTGGATACTTTGTTGCCATGGAAAACAAGGATGCATATGAAGGAGCCTTCCAAATGCAACAGCCTACTTGTGCTGCTACGACACTATTGCTCTTCAAATGAAGCCCTTGAAGGATGAAGCCCCTGAATTGGGCCACAGCTTATATAGGTCATTCCAATGAATTAATGCTGTATGGATTCGATTTACTCTTTAAACTAAAAATAGATGTAACACATTTTTGTTCATACGCAGAGTAACTGCAGTACCTGGCTGACCCAATTCATTTTACTCAAAGCCATGTTAAATGACTACACACAAGAGTATGTGCTGGGGTGAAAGGCACTAAAGCCATCAGTCACGGTCTCTTGTATACTTCCACGTCACACCACAAGTCCTGAATGAACCCAACTCAATGAAAAAAAAAGACACTGATAACAAGCAGTCAGCTCTAGCCACTGTACCCTCAGTAGGCCTATTAATCTTGCAGAGGTAGTTGTGATGCTAACTGTTCCCTGACTAATGAAGGACAGCTAGCTTTCGCACTGCCCTGCATGCTAATGGGGTGATTAATGTAAAGGAAGCTAAGCCAGAAGCATTGTAACCATGATTGTGGGGATCCTCAGGTTTCTCTTTATACTGTGTTCCAAAATGTATTATTATATCTGAATAATTACACACACAAGCTTACAATGCTGTACATGTAATGCATAATCCTAAACACTAACATAGCTAGATAGATATAGTCGTTTATCAAAAACGGTGTCTTGTCCCTGCTAAATGCACATAGGCTAGAGATACTGTAGATGTGGATTTGGTTCTGAAGACCAAAGTACTCCTTTAAATGTAGAACAGACGGAAAAACCAAGAGGTCGAGAGAGCAACATGAATTTAATACTAAACACTTGAGCTTTATCGCATGACTCACACCCTCACTTCTACTCAAAGCGATATTGTATATGACATAGATACATGCAGTGCGAAATATATATTAATGTCAGAATTGTGCTTCTCGAGGACCATGACTCATAAAAATGGCTGTCACTCAATCTCAGAATCTCATTTTCATGTTCACAGGTGCTATTTAAGACACATCACTCTAGAATTATCTTCACGACTGGATGATGAATCAAAAGAAATGGGAGGAACGGAGCGAAGTCATTAAACAACACGTTTCTTTTCCCTTGTGTAAAGCACTGATGGTTTAAATTCATTGCGTGTTCTCAGTGTTCCACCTCCGGTGTCTCGGCTAAAGAAAGAACCTTCATTTCTTGAACCACAGACCAATTCCAGGTTTCCGGTATCTCAGCTCCAAATAGCTCTACGTTATGTATGAAAGCACTTACCTACATGATATTAGCATTTATATTAGTAAGGAGGCTTAGTAATAAGAGAGGAGATGCACAGACAACACAATCTATTCATTCCTCTCATTTGAGGTGTAGATTTATTTAACAGAAAAAGATTTATAACAGCTCTGATCATTTCTTTAGTAAATAGTTTTAATTAAACAGACAGGAAGTAAGATAATATTGTGTTTACTCCATGCTGCAATCCTCCTATCTGTTTTTTTGCTTCACTGCAGCTTTACGGACAGCCAGGGCAGCTTACGAAACGTCTCATGTGGTCGCCCGGGGAATAAAATAAAATATGAATGCGAGGGCAATGAGTTGTAGATTCCTAAACAATTAGGAATCTGCTGAGGTCAGAAACATGGAGCAGGTCAGGGATGTCAGAGGATCAACCTATTGCTCTCACTGAAGGTCTCACCATCCAAACAGCATCCCAATCTAGCTACTACTGCACAGCATCGCAAACAGCACTCAAACATGGAGCAGTGGGAAAAGTGCAGAAAGTGCCTTGACCCCTAATCTTCACTCAGTCAAGCTTCAATAATTGAGGATGTGAGAAATCAGATGATAAAATGGTCTTACTTTCCTGATACCCCTGCCCTTGGGGAATGCTGTGATCGAATTCCTACTGGGCTCCATAATCCCTAGGGAATATTCCTCAAGTGAAATGGTGTCCAAAAAGTCAAACAATTCTACCTAAAATCTCGCATCTCTTTGGGAGTGTACAGGGGGCACAAGACTCATGCTGTTGCTGTTTTGAATATTAGAATGTTATGTCTTTCACATTGAAGACCCAATGGAATCACAAGAGACATTGGGCTATATTCCAGTGAGTAGCCTATAATTCAACAGGAGCCAGTTGGACCATATTCAGTTGGCTAATACAAATTGAATAGAATTTGAACCATACTCAAAAACATTAACAGAAAATAGTATTGCAGTAGAAATCAGACCACACTTCTTTGGGTAACATAAAAGGTCTATATGAAATTCACATAAATTACACCATATTCTAAAACGTCATCAACAGGGATCACATGGGTCACAAATAAATCACAAATGTGAAAGGAGACCAGTAAAAGCCAGAAGTAAAAACCTGACCTCCAGGGCCCAAGTGGTGCAACGGCAAAGCGTTCACCCTATTATCCAAAGATCACTAGTTTGAGTCTGGGTGATGCTGTAGCTTCCCATAGCCGGGATACAAGAAAGCAAAACTGGCCGTGCTCTCAGGGGCAGCATACACGTGCTTCTATGTCAATTGGACTGACACTGGCCAATCACAGGGTGGCTACTGGCCAAGTTGGGAAGGAAAATTTTCCTCAGAGTGGGTTACACCACTCCCAGATGTTGCATGACCAGCAGTTCGAAAAGAAGCAGCAGCAGAGCTGACTCACACATGGGAGAAATCCTCATGGATTAGAATTGGACATGACTAAATGTTTTTGGAAAAAACCCTTGACCCCTGCCAACACCAACACATAAGTCTTTTTTTTTTTTTTACCACAGTTTCATGTATACATGACAAAACTTCACAATGGGATTCATCATACTTTATAAACCTAGTTTGTTTTTGCCCAGTCTCTGAAAAATCATATATGCAACCACACCATGACTCAGATCAGCTCCAATGTTTCTTCCCTGGCCCACGCTATATACATTTAGCAAAACCAATGACAATTGTTTTCGCAGTTTTTCTGTAATCCGGCTGAGAATCAGATCAACAAACAAACTGCACTGAAAAAAGCCTCCAGCCTCCTTGGTGGAGGTCATCAGACAACATCCCAGTGTGTAAATATTATAAATTCAACATGTTCCACATAGTAATAGGATCAAACCTCAAGGAATAATAACTAGAAAAGTGCATTTCCTGAAGGAAACACAAAATGGTTACACAGCTAAAGTGAATTTCAGTTGCTAGGCTATTGCTGCATGGTCAATAATGGTGCAACTGTTTTGCTACATATGGCATTCCTGGTGGTTTCTCTGGTGTTGCGGGAAATGACCTCTTGCTGATCAGTTCCATCTAAAAACTGGATAGGGAAGGTCTGATACAGATATATATAAAACTGTTTAAATACATACAAATAAATCCTCATAACTCGAAAAATAATTTGTCAAACACTGAGATATGTTGAGACTACAGTTCAAATGGAGTTTCCATATGAAAGCAGAAGGATTTTAGACAAGAATGTTCAGAGAATAGTTGAATTTGGCCGATTCTCACTGAAAGCTGAAGTGAATGGAGTGAAATTGAAAGAATGATAGAAAGTGAAGTATGAGTGCAATCTGTCCCTAATTTGGGGTGATGGGTCCCGATGGTTAAGGGTTTACATGGTTGCAGCTCAAAAATGTACCAAAATACAGCAGTTTACAAAAAATCGATCAATCGAGGAAATGGGAATTTTGGAACAATGAGTGTAGCAGAAGAAAGGATAAGCATTTCCTGAATCACACAATCAGACCGAACAACTTGGAGTTGAAATGATGTTGATATCTCAAAAGAACTGTGGGATGACTTTCCTGGTGAATAAAATAAAATAAAATAAAATACCAAAGTAATAATAATAATAATAATGATAATAATAATAATACATTCATTCATTCATCTTCTTGACCGCTTATTCCTTTTCAGGGTCATGGGGGAGCCGGTGCCCACATTGCTTTGCAATGTGCAACCATAATAATAATAATAATAATAATGCAATTCACTATAGGATTCGAATACTATAAAACCGAATAGAATAGAATTCCAGAGGGAATCCCATGGGAATGCTCTGAAAAAAAACGTCCACTGCTGAAATATAGGCTCTGACAAAAATCTCAAACATGCATAAATCACACAGCTGGACCAAGTGCGCATATCAGCTTTAATACCCACAGTCTGGTAATTCCCTATCAAGATTTTGGAGCTACATTCTTCTAGGCACTGCCTGGTTAAACCTTAAGTTTTGACCTTAACTGTAAATGTGTAAGTATGTCATGCTTTGCCGTATATACTATCTCTCACTTTACCTTAGATGTCCTGTAGATGAGCAACGATCTCCCTGCTCAGACAGTCTAGCTGTATACTAATTGCTGACACACTGAAAAATAAGACAGAGGAAATGGATGAGCTCCTGGCCAGGAGGTGCATGTCAGGGTCCATTTGTTCCTTCTTCACTGAGCACTGATAAGACTAATGCAGTAGAACACTACTGCATTTCACAATATGGCAGACATCTCCTGCAGGCAGAGCCACAGGTACCTGGAAAGTGGGCCGATAAGTATAATTTAATTACTGTTTAATTGTAACGTAGAGCAATTGCCACCCTCTGCCCTTAAATCTGTTGAACTGAATAGAGAAGTGAGAATGATCCGTCTTTGGAAATTGCTCAGCTAAATGAAAGCTTAATTCAATCATATTTTCCTGACAGATAAAGTCTATGCTACAGAGTCCAACGCTTCCACACGATGTCTAAAGCAAAGTATGAGCTCTCTCAGTATGTTGTCAAATTCCCAAGCTGCTTGTCATTTTGATTAGGTTTGATTTGTTTTACTGATATTTTAATATACATCTGATTCTGCCAATTTTCAGATTCAGAAGGTTACTGATCCCCATAGAGGTTACGTACTACTCGTTCGGTTCCGCACCGTGCTCACACAAAGTGAAGATTTCTCAATTTCAGAGCACTGTTGTGTCTTTTTGTGAAATGTCACCATGTACCAAGAGACTATTACCACACACTATCCATCACAATGCTGATTCTACTGTCTTCATGGATATTCATCTCTCTTTCTCTTTCTGCCTCTCTTCTCCTAGACCCTCTTTAATAGTCAAAGACTTCTCTAGCCATTCTGGTATTCAGAAAAAATATAATCCAAAACTTTTAGTGTTTTCAAGACGGAGTGTTGGCTCACATGCTATCTGGTAAATATGATCATTGAGAAGGAATCTTATCATGGACAGGGTGATGATGGACTTCTACAAGTGGGTCAATTTAAAAGGTCTTTCCTCACCATGTTGGTGCTACAGAATAAATTAAAATTCCTAGACTGTAGGAATTGGCAAATGACTCAATTTGGAAATTGAGGGTTTAGTGACAGTGCCAGTCAGTAAGAGTGAAGCTTGGGAAAACTTTCAACATTATCTGCTTTAGAATAAAATAATTGCTTTAAATTCCCTGAGATGTTAACCACGTTGCCCCTGCTTATCCACCCAATGTGAAAGCTTCACACTAATTAACTTAAACTGATCTTTAACCCGGACGCATCGACGCTCTGGCGGTCAGTGACAGCTTCTTGCCTGTGCTGACCTTTAGGTTTTAGCCTTTCTTCCTGGAAGGCAACTGTCAAAGGTTTCATTAGCTTGGCAGCTGATTTACGCAATCAGCCGTTTCGGAACATGGGTTCACGTAGAGATTGCACTAAATTCTAAATTGACCCTCCAACTCATCTAAAGTTCATCTGAATCCTTGGAGCATCGTGCCAGATATAAATGAATATGTAGGTGTCTGAGAAAGCATGTATACATAAACAAAGCCCCCAGCTTCACTTAATTACCTTACATAGTAATCCATCTTACATAGTCATGTACCTGGGATTCATGAGATTCAGGATTAGCAGTTGAGAAATGCCTACAGGAGCAGAACTGAGATGGGAATGGGCAGAATCATATTAGAGTATATTTATAGGTGTGCCTCAATGTAAATGGATGAAGTCATTGTGAACTTTCAGATGAGCTCTCTTTATGTCTATATATAGGTGGAGCATTAGACAAGAATCTTTAAAGGATTAACCCTTTTTTTCAGTAATTATGGATTTGGAATTTATATATCGGGTGCAGACAGAGTGCATAATTACCATAATTACCAACTACACGTTTACAAGCCAACTACACTACAAGAGATTCTCCTGTACAACTCTGTCACTCTTTTATTTCATTTTCCCTTACCAGATATGCTAAAAATGGTTTTATTATTTATTTATTTATTTAGATTACTATTATTATTATTATCACTACTACCAGTTTATTATTAGTCTTATATTATGTCAAGCACAGCTATTTGACATGTTCAATGTGCTGTCCCTGGTGTTGAATCATTGGACACTGTACCCTCAGCTCTGTGTTCAGCACCAGGGACAGTGTCAAATAGCTGTGCATCACAGGCAACATTCCCAGTTGTTGTTGCAACTTTGTGTTGATAACTTTTGAACCACAAGAGACATTGCAAAAGAGAGATTGCGGCAATCAATTTCTGAGACAATTCTGGTCTTCTTTGATATGCTACATGACCACCTACCCACTGGAAAAACTTGCTCTTGATCCTATATGGCAGCTTTCAAGATGGTATTCAAGGTGGTATTCATTTTCCCTTTTGTTTCTGAAATAAAAGGGTGTCCTGAGACTTTTGACTCACCCTCTACATATCAATGTATACACTACAATGACCAGAATGAGAGTATTATTTTTAAAAATTATTAAATTATTTTTTGAAAAATATTACAATTCAATATTACCACTGTTTGGTAGCAGTGCTTGAAATCCTGAACTGTGAGGGTGTTAAGAGTCTCGGTTGTGGCTCTATGGATGTTCTTTACTGTGCCAAAGTAGTGGCCTTTCAAACATGTTTTAATCTTGGGGAACAAGAAGAAATTACATGGAGACAAGCCAGGGCTATAGGGTGGATGCGGAAAGACTGGAATATTTTTTCAGAAAAAGATTTCTCCAAGCCAGTAAAGCGCATGTTGTTCCATATTATCAGCTGTGACAAAGCACATCAGCAGGGTTTCAGAAAAAACAATGACTGGGCACTGTGAAGGCTAGAATGAAACTGAAACGGGTTCTACTTTTTATCTGAGAATCACTATCCCCATGTTTCAGCCCTCTGGAGCCTCATTACACACACACATGTATATGTACTGATCCATAGCATTAAAACCACCTCGTTGAATCTACACTCTTTGTCCATTTTATCAGCTCTACTGACCCTAGAGGTACACTGTGCAGTTTTACAGATACAGACTGTAGTTCATCTGTTTCTCTGCATAATGTGTTAGCCTCCTTTTACCCTGCTCTTCAGTGGTCAGGACCCCCAGAGGACACCCAGAGGACCACCACAGAGCAGGTGGTGGATGACTGTCACCAATGCAATGACCCTGATGTGGTGGTGGTGTGTTAGCATGTGTTGTGTGGTTAGGATTGGATCCAAAGAAACACATCGGGGCATTTAAACTGTACTTGGCTAGATGCAGACTTTTGAATGGAACAGTACTTGGGCTGCGACTGATTACGTTTCTCAAGAACACAAGTACAGACAAGAACGTAGATTGAGAATCGGCTACAGACTTCTGTTCCCTTGATATAAAGACTAATATTTAAAATTTAAAATCTGAATAATCTAGACTATACTGAAGAAAAAAAGGTGGATCCTCCATCCTAAAGCATTGTTGTAAACGCTAGCTTCTGTAACTCATGCTCTAAATCTTAGCACTGAAACACGCATGTACTCAGCTAGAGACAGTCCTGACAGATACAAATACCTGTGACCTGTTATGAATTATTTAAAGCAGTCATTAGAATAGCCAGATACATCCCAAACACCCCCTTCCTCCTCCTCCGAACACACTGATACACTTCCTTGTCCTCCAAAGGAAACACAAGGCAGAGGCAGTGAGAGAACCCCTGGGGAGGAATGCAGGAAAACAGGCATGGAGAAACATGGAGACAGGCCCTGTTCCTGTACAGCTACTGCAGAGAAATAATAAAAAGAAGGGAGGCAAGACGGGCAATGAACAGTGGAGTGCAAAAGAGAAAAAAATAGAGAGACTTTCTGTACTTAGGTACCTTTGAGATTTTGTGCTTGTAAAGACAACAAGAAAGGTGTGAGTAGGGAGCAGAGAGTAAAGGATGTGTGTATGGGAGATACATGATGGAGGTGGTGTTGTTTTTTGTTTGTTTTGTTTGTTTAAACAAAAAAGTACCATAGAGAGCATAGCAGATTAAGGACAGGTGAACTGCTTGAGGATGTAAAGAGATGAAAGAAAGAAAAGGAACTGACATATGAAAAGAATAAAGAGAAGGAAATAAGGTAGATGATTCCTCTGGCTCCTGAGCTTAGGGACATGTGAATCCAGGGAGATTGAGTTTAAGATAGAAAGAGAGAGAGAAACAGAGAGAGAGAGAGAGAGAGAGAGAGAGAGCGAGCGAGAGAGAGAGAGAGAGAGAGAGCGAGAGCGAGAGAGAGAGAGAGAGAAGAAGCTATAAGTGATTCACACTACTTGTTATATCAGGGTTGCCAGTGGAGAATTCAACATCCACAGAATACAAATAAGGCAAAATCGGATGCTTTATTGATGACTCTCCAGTAGGGATTAAGCAAATCAACTGAACACAAGAAGTAAAAATAGAGACAATGAATGAATATTCATTCCTACCAGTTATTTTTAAGTGCTACTGAATTCCCAGCATTGTAATAAATTTAAGACTGTGCAGAAATACACATTTAAAAATTTTAAAACCACTGTTTATATCAGTGGAGAACAGAAAAACATCTCACCACATGCCAAATCTTGAGGCAGAGGGGCTAGAACAGCAAAAAATAAAAAATCACTCCTGTCATCCAAGAACAGGAATCTGATTCTGGGCATAAGCTCATAGAAGTCTGGTTAATCAATCCATCCTCCAATCCATCCATCCATGCATTCATCCATCAACCCATTCATCCATCCACCCACCAATCCTCCATCCATCCACCCACCAATCCTCCATCCACCCACCAATCCATCCATCCATGCATCCATCAATCAACCCATTTATCCATCCACCAATCCATCCATCAATCAACCCATTCATCCATCCACCAAACAATCCATCCGTCCATCCATCCATCAACCAATTTATCCATCCATCCATCCATGCACCCACCCTTCCATCCTTCCTTCCTTTCTTTAATCTTTTCTGTTGTATGAACGTTATGTAATTTTAAATGTTATTTATTTATTTTCTTATTTATTTGCAACATTTTTTAAACCTGTTTACTGATGAACTGTACTGCCATTTTGAACACCCAGCCTGTCTCTGGTCACCCGAACAGCCTCCAAGCAGAATCAATCCCCCCGGCTGTGTGGTCTTCCTAACAAGCCTTAGCCGTAATTGGGATAATGAATGCAGGCTGAACGCTGACACACATTGCAAAACTATCGGGTTAGCCTTTCTTGAGTAACAAGGTCCAGTCGGGGGAACTTCAGGGGCTAATAACGAGAGCTTTGGAGGGAAGAGTGATGAGGACATTAGCGTAACACACTGACTCGCTTGATTGAGGTGGCTGAGCTGGTCAGCTGTAGCAATTTGGGTGTGTGAACATAAATGTCAGGAAGAGCAACAACATGGTTAAAAACCTTTATATGGATGCATATGTAGAATTGAATTAGAAAGGAATACAATTGAATGACGGCAATAATTGAATTAATCTGTACCCCTGCCATTCATGCAAGTCATGTAGCAGCAGTGCAATGCTTTGCAAAGTCTTTGCTTACTTACACAATAAAAATGGAGAACGGATGCCTTTGACTGTGGCATGGCTGTAGGCTGCAGATGGGAAACATCTGATATGCTGACACAACAGTCTCTAGATCACTGGAGAGGATTCAAGACTTAAAGCAACGATTAGATGGTCAGCTGGCCATGCATATGGTTAGAGCTACAGTCTTCAGGAAAGCATCTCTTCAGAAACAGAGTTGTAGACCACTGCTCTAAAGTCTACACAGAACGGTGCACAAAACAAAAAAACATCCACTGAGCAGCACTGCATGTAAAGCATCTTCCTGACGAGGTAGGAGAATTGTCAGATTACCCTAAACACACCATTACCCTAAACACACCATCCCCACCATGAAACATGGTAGCAGCATCATGCTGTGGGGATGCATTTCTTCAGCAGGGACAGAGAAGCTGGTCAGAGTTGATGGGAAGATGGATGGA
>JANCOA010000037.1:2871315-2882076 GCA_024363135.1 Leptodoras oyakawai
TCTCCACCTGTAATCCTGAGTTTATTTTATAACTTTTGTTAAAATAATAATCTTGTCTTAATGATATATGATATATATATATATATATATATATATATATATATATATGATGCCTGCTGGAATAAGGCTTAAAAATGTTTATGTAGGTTTACGTCAGATGTCAGGAAGTCCCCCTGCTCACAAGCGACTTCCAGAACACATCCGATTTTGTGTTCAGACACACCTCTTAATCAGTGGTTAATTCAGGTGTTTCATAGAGTCTCAGTGCCAAAGGTGTATAAAATCAAGCATGTAGCCATGCAGTCTGCCTTTACAAACATTTGTGAAAGATTGGGTCATTCTAAGGAGCTCATAGTACTATAATAGCATGCTACCGTTACAACAAGTCAGTTCGTGAAATTTCTTCCCTCCTAGATATATATTCCACAATCAACTGTGAGAGGTATTATTGAAATGTGGAAGCTTTTAGGAAGCACAGCAACAAAAGCTGTGCATCGGATGCTTCATGGCATGGAATTCCATGAACAAGCAGCTGCATGTATGCCATACTTCACAAAGCACAATGCCATGCATCAGATGGAGTGGTGCCACTGGACTCTGAAGCAGTGGAAACGAGTTATGAACTCATTTGTCTGCCAGTCTGATGGATGAGTCTGGGTTTGGCAATGCCAGGAGAATGTTACCTGCCTGACTCTATTGTGCCAACTATAATGTTTGGATAATGCAATGGGGTTGAGTTTTAGAGGTTTTTTTTTTTTCCAGTAAAGGGAAATATTTTCCCCTCAGCATACCAAGACGTTTTGGTCAATTGTATATATTTTTTTTTTGTTATAGCAGATTGAAATAATATTTAGAATTATATTTATAAAATGATAATATTAAGAATCAATTAATTAGTTATTTCTATTAATGGTGAGTAACTAGCAGTAATATAGTAGGAATAGAACTAGTAGGAATTGTGGCTGCAGACTAAAACATCCTTGGCAATCTTCTTCCTGCAGGCCACACTTGAATGCTTTCCATCCTCCAATCCACAGATGTTTTGTTAATTGGCAAATTAGTATAATCCTTGGAGCTTGGAAACATTAGCGTTTTAGAGCAGGGAAACATTTTGGGAAACTCTGATTAGTCTATCGGCACTCTCCATAAAAATAATGCATCTATAAATTAGGTGTAATTGAATTAAAACCAAGTTTTGTGTATCTTTTTTTTTATCTATACATTTATTACTAACAAAAAGATACAAGGCAAGTTTGGTCTTGCAAGGCTTCATTTATAAGCTAATTCACTTTGCAAACTTTTAAACATTTTCTTAATGCTTCAAATATTATCATATAAGCTGACCGGACTGAAAAATTAGTCAGCTGTGACTTTGGCATGGACAGGACAAGTTTCTGGACATAGGAGACATCGATGTTCAGCCACTTTTGCATCACAGAATTGCATAGTTCAATCTGATGCCTCTTCGTGGATGCCTTCCCTGGTCTTCAAGAGGATTCATATCTGGGGATTTTGTGGGCCAGTCCAGATGTGTGCCTCTGAATATTCATCATGCCAGCCACTCATATTTGCAGCCCTGTAAATGTGAGAATTGTCATCTTGGAATACAGGGACAGGACAGTTATGTTCCTCAGTAAGATGATGAGCAAAAGGCAAAACCTGGTTGTAAAGCAGTTCAGTGCAGGCACTGTGATTCAAATCTCCTGTCCCCGCAACTAAAAGCGCCATTTCGGTATAATTAAAACACCCCCAGAACATCACAGAGCCTCCTCCAGCTTGAACCACACCTTGCATGCATTACTCATTAAAGGCTTCCTGAACAGAAACGAGATTCATCTCAACAGATACCATGTTTCCAGTCAATGACAGTCCACTGTAACTGGGCAACTCTGTGAGTAGAAGTGAGCAACAGCCTCTTCCATGCTACTGTATTGAAGATCTCCATGGTATGCAGATCTCCTGCAGAGTGTTCTTTCAGAAATGGTTGTGAAGGATCTGCACTGACAATTCTTGCCTGGAAGCATAGTGGTTTTTATTCACAAGCTGTGAAACATGCTGGCGGCCCTTGTCCGTCAGTTTCAGGTTTTGGCCATAATTCTGATGGGAATTCCCAATAGACTGGGATTTTTGGCACTGCTGGTAGATCCGTTTGACCGTACACTTTGACAAACCTGCAAATTCAGCTAATTCCTTCACACTATGGCCTTTGGCACACCCAAATGAAATTACTCCTTTTTGCCAATCATTAGGCAGTATGCTTACTCCAAATGAAGTGCACCCTTTGGTTATGTTTCATGCAAATAAGTTGCATTGCACAGATTAAAATGGAGAAAGCCTGGACTAAGCTGCTGTTTCATCAACAGCTAACTGGCTTAGAAATGACAGCATGACTGCTTAGGACATTCAAAGCACCTAAACCTTGTCAAACGAATCCAGCAATTACAATGACACTTCAGTACACAAAGCTGGAACTAATCCAATATGGCAAGAAATGCATTCACATCACTTTGAAGTCTCTCTCTCTCCTTCTCTCTCTCCACACATGATAATGATGATACATGTGTCTGACACTTCTGAAATATGATCTTAAATGCTTGTTTGAATATTTTGCCCCCAGTCTAATAAGGCACTTATAATCCCATCTATGCACAATTGCATAGTGCTTTCCTTGTTATGTATCTTGCGATTTTGTTTGAAATAAATGTCCAAAGGCTTTCTGATGGAAACCATTTTCTCCCAGTAATCGCTCTAATACTGACTCAAAGAGTCTCTCCTGTTTGAAGTAGAGGCTCAAAAGTATCTAACATTCCCTTAAGAGGTCTCAAGAAACACTCTCTTTTACAAATGAAACCAATCAGAAGCCCAGTAAGGCTGCCTACATGGCAAAGTGGGACTCCCTGTGCAATATCCGTGAGCTGTGCACGAGCAGTTAGGATGGCCAGACAGGGAAAAGGAGGTATGGAGATTAAGCTGCTTTGGTGAGAATATCACAGCATGTTTCTGAATGCACTATTAGAGTTTAGGTTCCTGTCCAGAGAAGAGAAATGCAACAGAAAAAATATGAGTCAGCAGGTTTATGCTTCTAGGAAACTCAGACTCTGTCAACCAAAATGCAGACGAGGTTGTTTTTTGTTTCCATTCTGCTACCTTTCTTTTGTCCCATACTCCCTTGGGCTTTGCAATTTTCTACCTTTCAGTTACATTTTGCTGGAAGGATGCAACTAGAGGAACAGTAGCCAAGTAGATATCATATTGACCATTCAGACAATTGTTTCATGCTATTAGGTGTGTCTAAATTATAAAATAGGAAGAAAAAAAACATGTTGGCATGGGAGAACAAGATTAAATAATGCCAAACATATGGAATATGGAAATAAGCTACTGAGAGGTTCTTACAAATTCAAACAAGTAAGGATGGACTTTACGTCACTGGTGAAAATACTAACCATGTCCATAACACTAATTCTATCCACTATAACTTTGATCTTGATGCTAAATAAGGAATAACACCTGACAGGGCATGGTGTTATAGCAGAATAATCAGTGATGGTGTGTTGTGATGAAGTTGAATAGACTCCCTGAAGTCTGGGGTTTTATTCCTTTTATACCACAGCAATTTGCAAACAGATTTATTTCTTGATTTAAGAAATTGTACACATTGTAGTTTTCCAGTTGAGTCGGGTAATTGAGTTTAAAATTGTGTAACAAACAAACAAACAAAAGCCCAAGCTAAAAATACAATGAATAAATATTCCATTATTTTAATGTCTATTTGAAATCATAAAGCTGTAGGTCTAATGAAATAAGCCTTCACAAACGGGGGACAGGACAGCTCAGTGGCCAAGAAGGTGGATTACTGACCAGAAGGTTGTGAGCACAAATCCTACCACAGCTAAGCTGCCACAGCCGGGCCCCTGAGCAAGGCCCCCAAACCTGAACTGTTCAGCAGGGTAAATGAGAATAAATGAAGGACAACCTGGACACTCATTGCCATAAATGTAAACCAAATGTCTCCAATCTTATCCACGAAGGGCCGCTGTGTATGCAGGTTTTTTTTCCAACCAAGCAGAAGCTTTCACATTATGAAAGCCAAGATCCATTGATTAGATGCATTGATTAAAAACAGGTGGAATGAGGTGTGGCTTCTGATTGGTTGGAAAGAAAACCTGCTCCCACACCAGCCCTTTGTGGATAAGATTGGACACCCCTGATGTAAATGTACAAATATTTAGGTAGGTTTATATCAACTGTCATAAAGAGCTATGAACACCCTCAATTAATGTAGTATGGCTCATCTGGGTCATTTCAACTACTCATTTTTGTTGTTGTTGTTTTCCTGACCCATTTATTCTGAACCATAGTGATTTGTTTTGCAGGACATGATGCCCATATACCTTCAATTTCCTGCTTTACTGACAGAGCTGCAGATTCCTGTCACTGATACAGGACCACTTGAGTGAAATTGGTCATAGTGAGGGTGAAGTCGCTTCAGGATACTGTCTCAGTTACAGGCATAAAACTGACAAATGAATCTGGACAGAAGGTTGATCTCATAGGGTGAATATAAACTGCAATTTTCAAGAAAGCTGGCTGCTCTGTTAGTATATAATAACAAGAATTCTCTGTAGTTGTAAGGTATCTATTTAAGACATATTTAAACACATATTTATAGCCAAAGGAACCCATTTAACCTTCTCACATATTTCTAGTTGCCGTACAACATATTTAGAATTCAGTTTGTTTTCCTTTAAAGGGAAATGCACTCTCTTCTACTGTTTCTTCTCAAACCACCAGTGGTACACCATACATCTATAATGTCCACTTGTCATTAATGTATTCCCTTTCATTGCCTCAGGACCTCCAAAATGAAGTCAGGGCCCAAGTCCATTAATAAATAATGCATAAAAGCATAACTGTTTTTGATCTCTCTTCCTCCACCCCCATGCCCCAATATCACTCATCCCTGTAGGGTGGGGTGGGAAGAACATGATCACAATTTCCTGTCCATGTCCCTGAAAGTAATCTGGGCTACCAGTGAGGACATGTCCAGGTTTCTAAAAGGAAGTGGTAGAGACAGTTTTAAAAAGCTTTCCTGGCCACCTCGGATATTCCAAGCAGAATACATGAGTTGATCTGACAGCAGGTTTAATTTAAAATGTCTAAAAAAAAACCTCGCTCTGTTCTGAGCTGAACTCTGAAGCATCCATTTAGGCAAGTTACAGTTCAGGCTTTGGGATGAGCACATTCATTTACACCTAAGTGCTTTTTAACCAGCATCATTTCACTGAAAGGATTTACCTGCCAGATTCATTACAGGCTGAAAAAAAGAGGGAGCGGGGTTCTGTCTTTTGGCTTCAAAACTACCGTCGGCATCTCAGCTGGGATAAAAATCAGGGAATTGGCATTTGTTTCTGCCATCAATGCAAGAGATTGCAGTTGCATTTTAAGTGTGTATAAACTTTTGAGCCTTTAAGTGGCACTCGATTGCATGTCAATGTTAAATTTGTACTTTTGCTTAAATTCAATCAAGTTCAATCAAATTTTACATAGGGAATGTTTTGTGTATTCAGAGTTCGGTTATGTATCTGTGAGTTGCCAGATCTTTCTTCAATAGAATAGACCAAGATTGGGTTTTTGTTATTAGCCTGGCTGGAACAGTTTACTGATCCTAGCTCAGGTGCTGGGATATAGTCTGGGAATACTTTTGGCAAAATGAACTGCTGGCGGACCAATCAGTGACCAGAGGGACAGGCTGACACAAGTGTGATGAGACTGAAATGAAGCATTTGATATGAAATGTAGTTCTAGAGCTTGAAAAAGCGATACAAGCAGTGGAATGATCATTTACTGACATGGCATGGAGTTGCAGTCTGCTCACATCGGGGGAGGGTTTGTGTACAGCTCGGTGAGTTTGGGCACACAACATATGTCATGTGGTGGTAAAGGCTTAAGCCAAATTCTACACCCATTAGGGTGCAATAATTGGAAACAATCCCCAGTAGTGTGTGTGAATTTGTGAATTTGGGTCTGGTTACACAAAGCTATTTTGAAGAAGCGTCTAGACAACAGTTACCAAACACAAGCTTTCCTTGAGGTAAAATCAGAATGAAAGAAAAAGAAAACCTTTAAAGGATAGGCTACTTAAGCCCTCATCTGCTTTGCTTATTTTTCATATGAAGTTAAATCATAATCTCAATTTGAGGTCTGTCCAGAAAGTAATGAGAATTTGGGCTTACGTATGGAAATGGTGGTTCAAGGTCAGTTAGAATGGGATCTCAGATACACAGTAGGACCCATTTCAGTTGCATTCCAGCCTTCACAGTGCCCAAACGTTTGTTTTTGTGAAACCCTACTGAAGTGCCTGGTCTCTGGAACGATGCAAGAGAGTTTGGAGCAAATGTTTGGTACGAGATTGTTCAAGCTGTTGTAGCTGAGCGCTGTGTAGTAATGGGTGGATATTATTACAACATTACGATGGAGCTTCACGTCTGATTTGATTGGGGACTTGAAGTCCACTGTTAGCAATATATAGATCATTCTCTGCCTACATGTTGGTTAAAGCTGAGCCTCTATCTAAGAAGGTGGATCTCAAGTGCAATGATTTGTAGTCCAGATCTCACCACAATAACATCCATTTTGTTATACCTCCACTAAATCTAACCTAAAACGAGGCATTTGTGTTGGATAAATCCCCAACGGTGGCCCGTGCTCACCACTCTCTACCCCCGGTGACACACCACACCCTGTCATAGCAAGCTTTAATTCCTATAAAAGACTATGTCGTTATTCTACAAGACAACAGTGAATTACTGTCTCAAACCTGATGACCTTCAATGATGTCCGTACAAAGTTATAAGTAAGAAGTCTGTTAGGGCATATTTTACCTGGCGCAGTTTCAAGTTACTCCTGATGGCAGGCACCATCACTTTACTACTCCTATGAAGTGATTTATTTCTATCCTCTCTATGAGACTGACAGTTGACAGGTTTCTGAGTGTTTTTTTTTTTTGCTCCCGCTCCATTCAGCCAGCTGGCACTTAAATGACCAATCCCAATCTACATAATGTGGATAATGGGGTCTGTGTAAGATTTTTGAGCTAGAATGTTAAAGGTTTGAATATGCTGACATTTTTTTAAAGAGAATCACAGAAGCTATATGATTCTGTCCTCTTTAAGAGACCTGAACTGCACCATTGATCTGGTTTTAGATTTATCAGATTCCCATTTATTACCCCAGTCTTTGATGTCCCAACCAATTTCTGAGTTTCTATCCAAAAATGGTATTACTGACCCTAGGAGATTTCATATTCCACAGAAGGAATTAAGGACTTCTCTTTTGATTCTCATCCGCACTGAATTTATTTAAGGATCCACTATTCTTTGTGGGTAGTTCCCTTATTTCTAAAGTCACTTATTATCCAATAATTATTTCAGATCATGTACTTTCTCTAAAGCTTTCTCAGCTCCCTGGAGATTCAACTCTTTATCATCAGAAGATACATTTCATTTCATCCTATACCAGACTTTCATTTCATCCTCTATTGATGATTTTATTGCTACTAACAAGAATGACACCACTACTACTACTACTGATCTTTTATGGGAATGTTTTAAAGCTTACTTACAGTACGTGGTCAAATGATCTCTTACACAGCATACTGAATAGACTATGGAAACTTAAGCTGCAAGATTTAATCACAAAAGTATCCAAAAAGTATTTGGATAAGGTTAATTCATTGTATCTAACACCTGCTTTACAGAAACAAAGACTTGACTTACAGGCTGAGATTTTATTACCATGATGCTGAAGAACTACTGTTGCGTATACATAGTAATTATCATGAACATGATGATAAACCATCAAGACTCTTGGCTCATCAGTTAAAAAGACAGATTGCATCTTGGTTAATTCCCCAAATTAAGGACTCGTTGGGTGTGCTCTGTTCAGGTCCTCTGTCTTTTAATGCAACGCACTTTATTGGAGTCTTTACCAGTTTGAGTCCACATCAGTTGACACTGAGATATCTTTGTTTTTTGAGGATGTAAGCTTTCCTGCTGTGAATTCTGCATTCAGTAGCGATCTTGATTTGCCTTTAAGTTTGGAGGAGATTACTGTCTCTGTCAAGGCCATGCAAACCACTAAGGCCCCTGGCCTGGAAGGATTTCCAGTTGAAATTGGATCGTCTTTTCTTAGCGGTTTACAATGGGTCACTGTTGTCTGGGGCTCTACAGCCAACCTTCACCGAAGCATCTGTAGCCCTTCTTTTAAAGAAGGACAAAGATCCTACTTCTTATACCCCATATAGACCTTTATCTCTTATATATGTAGATGTGAAAACTCTGGGTAAAACACTGGCAATGCAGTTGGAGAACTTCCAGATATAATTTCACCAAAATAGCTTTGGTAAGGCGCATCACCTTTGTTTTTAATGTGCAAACTGTATGAAATGTGATTTTTACAAAACTTTCCACTTCTGCTCCTGAAGGTCTTATTTCATTGGATACAGAGAAGGTGTTTGATTGGGTTTTGAAGTTTTGAACAGATTTGAATATGGGGACAATATTGCTTAAGGTAAGATTTCCCCCAAAGCCAGTGTTTATACCAGTGATGTCCATTGCGATTCATTTTTTTGTCGTGTGGGACCAGACAGGGATGCCCTTTGTCTCCTTTGCCCTTGCTATTGAACCTTTGTCAATTGCGCTAGAATGTCTTCCACCTTCCACCATTTCCTGCTCTGGCATTGAGCTGAAATGATCATTGTATACTGATGACTTCTTGTTGTATGTTCAGATCCAATGAACTCCCTTCATTCAGTCTTGTCACTTTTGAAGAGATTTGGCTTCCTCTAGATTTCTCTTTCTGGTTTTAAAGCTCTCGCCCATCTTATTACCTTCTTTATAAGGTATGGAGAGGTTCCTAGAGTGAGAAAATGACTATTACTGAGAATTCAATTTGACGAGGAGACCGGCCATCCCTTTTTTTTATTCTATCACTGGTCAGCTCATATCCAAAAGCCTCTTTGATGCTGTGCTGTAGACCAACCTCCATCCCCTATGCCTGCGCTGTTTACTTCTTCCCTAACACTCAAACTCTCCAATTTTATGAGTAGCCTGTTGGTTCTTTCCAGCCTCCACATCCAGTTTCAGTTCAGGCATCATCCTACTTTGACTGTTTCAGTTTTTAATATATGGCATGAGAGAGGTATCAAGTCTGGTTCTGATGTACTTTTACTCAGTTAGCTGCAGAGTTCAAGCTGCCCTCTTCACATTTGTTTTGATACCATTTAGATGTACACTCTATTAGTAGAGTTAAAAGTGCCCGGGGCCGCGAGCTGGACACGACTTTTATAGAGCAAAGCCACAACCATATAGGGACAAAGCCAAAAGCAAGGTACGTTCTAGTGCAATCTGTTGCAGCTGTTGCAGTTTAAGGTTTTACACAGAGTTTATCGATCCAAGCCCCATCTATCTAAATTCTATCCCAATGATGTCAATGATCAGTGTGATGCTCATCACAAGTATTTCTTTCTGTCGCTATCTATGTAAATTCTGGTCTGACTAATTTCTGTTAATTACACAAGTTTTAGGAATAAACATCAATATAAGTGCAATATTTGTTTTTTCTACTGTTTTGCCTTCGCCCACATCTTTATTGGTGAGACGCCAGGTTCTCTTACTGTGGAAGTCGCCAAAACCCCTTTCAATTTCATTGAGGCTCTGTGAAATCATGTATTTTCTTAGACTGGAGAAGATAAGCTTCAGTATAAAAAGTAACACTGGTGTATTTTATCATAATAGCGCCAGGTTATGCTGGATAAAATTTTTTATTTATTAAATATTACATTAAATTTATTTTATTTTATTTATTTATTGCTAGATTTTTTTTCTTAAAGTACATTCATTAACTGTTTTTATTGTCGTAAAACTACGTATTAACAACAGTCTTTTTTGTGGGTGTGTGGGTGTTGTGTTTGGGGTAACAAACACTTATAGATTACATTATTTGATGCTGTTCATTATTTTGTCCTATACATATTGATTTGCTTTTGTTTGGTTGTTTTAATGCATCTTCATAATTCCTCAATATAAAAAAAAAACAAGTGCTGAATGGCACACGGCATCACCTCGAACAAAGAAAGCAAATCAGAATTCGAGTCATTGTTCATCGTCTTTTTTGATTCTCAAGGGATCGAGCAGAAGGCCAAGATTAAAACACGTTTCAAAGGCCACAACTTCAGCATAGTAAAGAACTACCGTAGAGCCACGACCGAGACTCTCAATAGCCTCACAGTCGACACATTCAAGCACTGCTACCAACAACAGCAGAGGCTTTGGGAGTGCTGTGTGGTCACCAGGATCATATATTGAAGGTCTGATTATATTATATTGATTTTATTGAAAATAATTATTATTACTTTCTGTAAAGACCTCATATAAACAATGTCTCTAATTACATCACTGTTTTCTCTGAATTATTATTATTATTATTGTTATTGTTATTATTATTATTATAATGGCAGTGTTCATAGGGCCATTAATAAAACTGCATGACGCTTACATAAGACTTTCCTAACAACAGCTATAACCCTACATAAACAGTTTTTTTCCAAAAGGTATCAATTGTGATCAAATTCGATGTCAAGTGACATAAGAGGTACATCAAGGGAAAAACTCACAAGCTAACTTAGTTTGGAATAATGGTGCCATAACCCTGTCATAGGTTTTCATAAAAAAAAATTTCAGTTGAGCAAAATGAAACTCC
>JANCOA010000037.1:2886840-2899036 GCA_024363135.1 Leptodoras oyakawai
TTGTTCAACAATCTCTGCAGTTATTTCATCTTTCCATTGACAAAGCTGTTGGATTGTGCTACATGCAAATGTTTTATTGCTTGGTAGAAAACTGGGTTATAAATATGTCAGAATGACAAGACTGCATAGGCATGTTGATGCTCTTTTCAAAGAAGAAATGTGAGGCAGCATTTGTTCTCCTCCCATCTCAGCAGATTTTGTTCTGTTCTCACATGAAATGCGTGTCACATACAACCAAAACACTGAGAAATAAAATCTGTCATCTGTGAAAGTCCAGCTCAAACTCACTAGCTGAAAAGCAACAGAGAATCTCATTCTCACACCATCTTCATTAGGAAAGTCTAGAATAACTACTAACACGGATTATTAGGCTACATACGTAATAAGGTATGAAATAAATGACTACATTCTAACACGCTGTAAGGGGTCAAGCATTTTATTAAGATTCAGATAGAAATGATCTATGCTATGATCTGTCTGCAATATTAATGAATGTAGTTTACTTCTATATGTTCGTCATTCCTCCTCACAGGCAAATATAATTTATAGTTTTATTGACAGCAGTCTAAACCCTTCAGGAAAAGAGAGAAAACAGCATCTTTTGTTTTATGGATGAGTATTAGCCCAAGTCTCTGTCTTTTCTCAGTGGTGTTAAGGTTGCCAGCCGTGTTTAACATGTACTTCACGAGTACACGTCTAGTCAAAAGTTCTAAAAAAAAAAATAGTTTAAGGTTCAGAACTATAATACCACAATAGCCATTACATGTGGAAATAATAAACAGGCCTTGATCCATGTACAGTTGTGCTCATACGGTTACATACCCTAGCAGAATTTGTGATATTTTGGAGAGAGAATATGAATGATAATACAAAAACCTCTCTTTTCTTCATGGTTATTGGATGGGTGATGTCGTTTATTATCAAGCAATTGACCCAAAAATGACCCTGATCCAAAGTTTACATACTCTAGTTCTTAATACTGTGTATTGCCTTCTGAAACATCAATGACTTTATTCTGTCGTACAGTAAAGCTGACCGTTGGATCATTGTCATGTTGGAAGTGCGTCCCATGCGCAGCTTCTGGGCTGATGAGCGCAAATTTTCCTCCAGTATTTTCTGATTAAATGCTGCATTCATCTTGCCATTCATTTTGACCAAGTTCCCTGTGCCTGTACAGCATACACCTGCCCTAAACTAGAGATCCACCTCCGTGTTTCACAGTAGGGGTGGTGTATTTTTCATCATAGTCTTTGTTGACTCCTCTCCAAATGTAAAGTTTATAGTTGTGGCCAAAAAGTTCAATTTATGCCTCATCACTCCAAATATTTTGTTCCAGAAATATTGAGGCTTGTCTCTGTGCTGTTTGGCATATTGTAAGCAGGCTGCTTTGTGGCATTAGCGTAGTAATGGCTTTCTTCTGGAGACTCGATAATGTAGCCCATTTTTCTTCAAGTGCCTGCTTATTGTGCATCTTGAAACAGCCACATCACGTTTTTCCAGAGAGTCCTGTACATCGGCTGACGTTGTTTGTGGGTTTTTCTTTGCATCCAGAGCAATTTTCCTGACTGAAAGTTTTGTTGGTCTACCTGAGAATGGCTTGGTTTCAACAGAATCCCTCATTTTAATTAGAGTTTGACTAGTGTTGATTGCCATCCTCAACTCCTTGGATAACTTTTTATATCCTTTTCCTGTTTTATCAAGTTCAACTATCTTCTCACGCAGATCCTTTGATAATTTCCCCATGGCTCGTAATCCAATGAAGTCAGAGGAAACTCACTGACTTTTTATACACACACTAACTTCAGAGCAGACTGAAAGCAGACAGATCACAGGGGAGGGTGGCTACCTTTAGTAGGCTTTTAAATCTGTGTGTGTATGTTATCATGCCGAAACTTGTGAACTTTTGATCAGGGTTGTTTGGGTAGTTTCTGTTGTCATTATGTAAAGCTTAGAAGATCATTGAGATCATTGGGATTATTTTAGAGACGCTTTAAGAAGTAGCCTTTATTTATCACATAGTGTACATACTACTGCATGGTGAAATTATTTTCTTCGCCTATCCCAGTTTTTTGATGGAGGGTTGGGGTCAGGGGGCAGGGTCGGACATGCTGGGGCACCCCTATAGTGGGGGAGGGGGGGTGCTTGGGGCATGACGGTGGCAGCTTGGTGGTGCCACGGCTTGAACCCCCGAGCTTCTCATCAGTAGCCCAGAGCCTCCATTCATTAATATTAATCACCAGCTTCAAAAAATAGCACTTGATCCAGTACATGTATCATTTTCCATTTTAACTTTTATACATCATGCTCTCAAGTTATTCACACACACACACACACACACACACACACACACACACACATACATATTTAATTTGATTTATTGCATTAATAATATAATGCCAATGTTTTGCTCATCCGGTTCCCAAAGTTTGGACTGGCAGTCTGTGTACGCTGTAGAATAAACACCACAGGTATGTTGCTTAAATGCTCTTAAAATTCATCCAAGTGATTCACGCTTTGTAAAATATCAATGGCTCACAAGAAATAAAGAAGGCTATGAATAAATGTCACAGTTCTGTAGGGATATAACAAAAAATAATCTCATTACTTGAACAAAATGCCAACGTGTATCACAATGATTCATAACCTTGTCAGATAAGTGATCCTAAAGGCAGCAGGTAGTAGCTAATTAGCTTAAAATCAACACATTTATACAGCATGTGAATGTCGCTTGAATGGTGTGACCACATCTGAGTCACTCTGAAGGTTTGAGACTCACCCTTTAACCAGCTCCACCACAATAAAATCACTCCCATCTCCACTGTTGTAAAGGATCAGGCCATCGGAGCTGGTGGTCTTGAACTGGAAGAACAGGTGCATCGAGGCGTATGCCTGCAGCGTAGCCAGCGCCAGGTAACTTCCTTTGCTTCTGAAGGTTACAGGGTCGGCGATGATGTGGCGCATGCCGAAGCGGGCGTTGAGCTCGCAGTAGGAGATATCACCGTTCTTGCACTGGTCAAGGTACGGGACGCCGTTGACCATCAGTCCTTGCAGGTGGCCGACGAAGTTGGACGGAACGACAGAAATGAACTGTCTTTCTGTCATGATGCCGGTCTCAATGTTGTGGAACTCTAGGCGGGTGTGGGCTCCGGTCATCTGACCTGGAGAGAGGCGTAGGGTCTTAGCAGTGAATTGGATGTAACATTGTTTCATTGTTTCAGGTGTTGCATTTGAAACTGTTTGATCGAATTTTGTTGACTCCTAGGATGACTACTAGGTCCAATTTTGTGACATGAAGCTAAGTTCATGCTTTTTATTTCTCATTAAAACAAACATTATGAAGACTTTGTTGAGCCTAGTCCTCATAGTGTCTGTCCTACATGGTACCCAGGGCCTCCATTACCTTCAGTGGTGACATTGTCCACAGAGAGCTGCAGATTCTTGCCTCTGCGCACCACTTTTACTGAATGCCATTCGTTATCATTGAGCTTCTGGCCAGCATATAGAGTTTCAGGACCTTTACCTATAGGAGGAGAGGGCAGTCAATCACACAGATACACACACAGAGGCACACACTGTCTTACTCGTACAGTGCAATATATCAGTGTGCATCTATATAATCTTGCATTCTAAGGAAGAGAGTACCTGAGTGTGTGCACACATACACAGATACACACACACTCACACACAAGCTGTTATGCAGCAACCTTTCCAAAGTTCACAACTGACAGCAGAGAATTTTTCCAAACAAACTCGCATGAAAAATCTGTATGAAAAAAAAGAAAAAGAAATAAATGATTCTCACACCGTTGTGTATTTCCTGGTTGCAATGCATTTATACCAATTGTATGTTTAATACATTGCCAGTATCAGAGATTGTGGGATCTGGAAATAGCTTATCCTAAATCAGCTCTGTGCATGAGATTATTCTATTAGTATTTTTTTTATTTTTATTGAAGATTTCTTTACATCTTTTTTTGTAGGTCTACCTACTTCTATCTGCAATATCATTAATAAATTATTAATAAAAATTAACAACATTAATCATTTTTACATAAATTAAACCAATAAAATAATTGTTGGTATATAAATGAATAAGCCATAAATTCATTTATCCCCCAAACTCTTCCCATACAGTTCCAGGGGACTGGTCTTTTCTTTTTATTTTTTTTCCAAACTTGTCAGCAGGTTTTCAGCAACACCTTCCTCCTTGTCTGCATGAATACCAGCTACCAGCTGAGTGAGTCAAAGAAAAAAAGGCAGAAGTGGATAGGTGGAGTATGAAAGTGGTGGGGGGACAGGGAGAGACAGAGAGGGAGATGGAGAGGGGGAGGGAAGCAGAACCTAACTAGGTCATTGTGAGATTCACAATGTCACCTCAAATCCTGCTCCATTCTCCATCTGACATTCCTTGCACTACAGTACTCTGACAGGGCATGCTGGGTAATTGGCTGGGCCAGACTCGTCATGGTGCTTGCAGCCAATGGTGCATTAGCAGGATTCAAAGCAAATGATGATCTGCGTTCCCTGGAGGTGAAGTACTGAATCACAAGAAATCATACATGGACTCGAGCTTGGCTTTAATCATTCATGTAGCTTCATTAAAAAGGCTGATTAGTATTAGTGTTGGTATTCCCAAACCCAGACTACTGGCTTTAATTACACAATATACTTTTTAGCCTGAATTTCCTACCATGCTTACACCCTGTTTTATCTTTAGCTGAATAATACTTGATACAATCTGTCTAGCTACTAATTTAAATAACTTCTGCAGCCCGTGAGATCAGCCAAGTGAACTACTAAGCAGCTTAAACACAACACAAGGTTGTTTTTCATTAGCTGGCTGGCTTAAGCAATGCTGCTAACCTTCTATATTGCATATTTATTGTTACTTTTTTGTCATTTGGAGTGAATGTATAAAGGTTGTGTGTCTGACTCTGGAAAGGACTGTGTGATTAATCTGAAAGGCAGGGTAATTAATTTGGTCGAAAGGGACTGTCAAGCCTGAGACTTAACACTCTGAGCATAAAGCAGAAACAATTCCCTAATTAAAACGGTCTCTCTGTTCACTCTCCTTCATGGTCATAAAATAGTCAAGAATAGTCACCTTATTTCTTCTAAAAAAAAAAAAATATATATATATATATATATATAAAGTTTGATTGATGTGTACAAATGACTGTAATAATAATCCTTTAAGATCCACAATATATGATATATTTGCATATCAGGGTGTCAGGGGGAATTAAAAGGAGTATTATTTTCTTGATGTACAAGGTATGACATTTTATTTGTGGTTTCATTATCTAGCTAGCAAACTGCATTTCCACAGCAACCTCCAAAATCATTGAAGCTATTATTTAAGTTGTAAAGTTGTCTTACCCAGGGGCAGTGGTAGCTGTCTATCGGAAGGTCTGCTTTGGGCCCTTGAATGCTCAGAAAGGGCATCTGGTGTAAAAATCCTGAACTAGATTAAGATCTGGCAACCCCAAGGAATGGAAGCAAGCCGTTAAAAGGAGAGGAAAAAAGCTGTTTCATTTTATTTTATTTTACATTTGGACACACCTTCTCATTCAATGTTTTTATTTTTCCCCCTACATTATAAATGAATACGGAAGTCCTCCAGACTATGAAGGAACACATAAGGGATCATGTAGTAAACTTAAACGTGTTAAACAAACCAAAATATGTTTCAGAGTTTAGATTCTTCTAAATAAAGTCAGCACCTTTGATTAGCTCTGATTACAGCTTTGCTCTTGAGGGAGTTCCCAGAGGTGCTGAGTAACTTGTCGGCTGCTTTGCCTTCACTCTGCGCTCCAACTCATCCCAAACCATCTCACCTGACTGACCTTCATTTCTTACAGTAATGATGGACTGTCGTTTCTCTTTACTTAGTCGAGTCGTTCTTGCCGTAATATGGATTAGAATATTACTCACATAGGGCTATTCACTGTATACCTGTAAACTCTACCTCTTCACAACACAGCTGATGTCTCACACACACTTTATTAAGAGGGCGAGAAATCCAAGAAATGAACTCGTGACGAGGCCCAGCTGTTAACTGAAAGCCGTTCCAGGTGACCACCTCATAAAGCCGACTGAGAAAACACCAAGATGTGCAAAACTGTCAACTAAGCAAGAGGTGCCTACTTTCTAAAATATAAGAATCTAAAATATAAAACATGTTCTGGTTTCTTTAACACTTTTTTTGTTCCATATGTATTTCTTCACAGTTTGGATGACTTTAGTATCAATGCAGAAAACGTTAAAATAATGAAAAACCACTGAATTTGAGGTGTGTCCATAGTTTTAATTGGTACTGTACTTCTCTGTAATGTTGTACTTCAGTCTAAGTTAAAATGGACATGGAAGAAATTACAAAGTCTTCCGTTCTGTTGGAATACAAGCAGAGCAAATCTCTGTCCTGACCAAAAAGTTCACTGCTTGCTGAATGCAAAGTGAAGAAATCTTATTCATGACTCAGACACTGACTCACTGCACACAAGAGGATCAAATTCAAATTTAAGAGGAACAAACCTCAGTAATGGCTAAAAGGCTCCATTACTCAAATACCAACTGACTAAATTCAAGAGGACAATATCACGGTCCTGACCAAAATCTGACTCAAACATGGACTCACTGAACATAAGAGGAACAAATCTCAGTCAACACCAAAATGTGATTCAAACACTGAATCACTAAACTCAAGAAGACAAATCCATGACTCAAACACTGACTCAGTGAATGCAAGAGGTGCAAATGTTCTCATGATTGAAAGTATTCACTGACTTTCTCACTCTGACTGGCCCTAACCCCAACTTGCTCAACTGTCTCCAGTTGCTTGATCTACAATCTGCAGCATGCTTGATAATCAGTATTAATATTTTCCGTTCATGGTTCAGTTTTGGTGGTTTGTTCACTTTACTGATTTGTTCAGGAACTAAAGGAACTAAATGATGAATTCATGAACAGACTGGAAGGACGTGCACTGCAGAAGGCTGAACAGTAGGCTATTAATGTGCTCTCTCACATATATACACACATATCACCAGGCTACCACTCAACCAAATCACTGTAATAAACGAAGATGCCCAAACCTGAATGAAAAATCTAATATTACACCTTAAATAATTTCATGCAGTGCTACAGATCAGGGTCCTTCCTTCAATTCAGAGCAATTAAAGTATAGTTTCTCAAAAGGTAGCCATGTATTGCATGCTGCGGAAAGCATTCTGCTTCACTGCTCTGAGAATAGTTATATTCACATGTACAAATAAAAAGGAGGATTGATTCCTGGGCTGGCGCTGGGTCCTTTCGGTGTGGAGATTGCATGTCCGCGCCGTGTCCGTGTGGGGGGAATGCAGTCAGGTGAACTAGAGATACTAAATTACCCCTGTGTGTGAGTGGCTCTGTGAATGCGTCTGCCCTGCAATGGACTGGCAACCTGTCCAGGGTGTTTCTCTGCCTTACTGAGCACTGGGATAGGCTCCAGCACCACACCCCCACCAGATAACGATTGAATGAATGTGTGTGAGTGTATGTTTAGTCAGCTACATCCTGAAAAGTGTGTGTGTGTGTGTTTATGTGAGAGAGAAAGAGATTAAGAGAGACAGAGGAAGTAAAGCAGGGATCTCGTTTAGAATTATACAGTCCACTCCTTCACACTAAGCAAACAAGAGGGTATACGATACACACACTACACCATATTCATTCACAGGAATGTCAGTACTAAACGAGACAAGCTCTCCCAAACATCCAGTTCCCCAAAGAAGAACTCCCATACTCGTTCTTTGGATAACATGAGCAGATGGACAATATCAAACCGGCATCTCAATAGACAAGACAATGGGTCTGGCACTCCATCGGAACAATACATACACAGAAACAGATGGCATGCATCGGACAAACCGGCATTAGATATAAATAAACCCCATGCCCCAAAGTCTCTCAGGATGTAAGATGTAATCAAGTATCCGTTTCCCTACTGACTGTTTTCTGTAAAATGCAATGCAAAAGGCTTTCAACACATACACTATCGTGCACACAGACATCTCCCCTCAGGTAGCAAAATAAAATTGTACACAATTATTCCTGGTTGTTTCAAGATCTAAAACATCTGGTAAATCTGGTAACCTTCAGAAGCGCTAACCTCTTAGTCTAACCTCAGGCGTGCTCAGTAGGTTGAATTGTTATTTTTGAACATGGAGGCCCACTTTCTTGCTCCCATACCACCACAAGTTTCCCCTAAAATGTTTTGTTATAGAGATCCACGGGTCTGGGGTATATTTTCAGCTGTACAGACACTACTGGATGATCGTCAAAAAAATATATTACAGCAATACTACAGGCAGCAGTGTATCTCTATGAGCTGTTTGCTCTTCCATGACTACATGTTGCTACTTTATAAAGTATATAGGCTACAATATGATACGGAATTAAGTATGTTTAGTATATAATTTAGTATAGAAAACTAGTTCTAAGCCCGACATAAAACAGACAAAAAGGCAAGACTGTGTGGAATAAAAAGTGAAATTACAAATCCGTCTGCTACTTCAGCACCACGGACAGCGCCATTGATTTATCGACACGCAGCATGGTTAGGCTGCTGGATTACGCTCCTTCCCGGCTTCTGTGTTCCTTCAAGGAATTTCGTCTGGTATTGCCGCCCCTTCGCACGGTTCAAACTGTTCTCATTTATGGTTTCACGATGTTTGAAACAAGCAACCAAATGCTATCAGAGCAGGGGCAGCCCTTTCTATATCCCAGTATCTCTAGAAAACACATCTCTTCTGAGAGCTCGCACTTAATGTGCACTTCAGTTTCTGATCTCCTGCATTTTTTTCCTAATGATTTAGATTTAGTACTTAGTGCTTTCTCCAAGGCCTCCTAATGTACCGAAGCCTGAGTGTTGCACCTTACTTGTAAATCGCTGTGGATAAAAGTGTCTACCAGATGAATAAATCTAAATGTAAATGTACTCATATTTCAGAGTCATGGTCAGGGCTCAAGAGTGTAACTTGCACAAAACTCAGTTAGATAAAGTATCTATGGGACAGGCAGACTAGACAAACAAAATCGACTGAACACCCTCTCTGCCCTGCAATCTCTCTGCTACCAGGGGATTTTGGCCACTTTGCCCTCATACTGACTAATAGGTATGCCGAACGTATCACATACTTCAATCGTACAGACTTCACCTTCTTACAGATAGAACTTTCCTGATTCTTGCTCTAACCTTATAATCACTCCAACCTTCATGCCCTCATTTCTAATTTCAGATGCATAGTGTAACCTTCAGAGGAGGGCTCTAAACTTCAAATACTCTTGACTGTCTAACCTTCCGAAGCTCCCTCAAACTTTCAATTTCATACAAATAGTTAACCTTCAAACTCCCACCGTAACCTTCATATTCTCACGCCGACCTCTGAATCTCAGTCTAACCTTCAGATTCCCAAGCTAACCTTCTCGTTGTATCCTTCAGCTTCTTGCTCTAACCTTCATATTCATTTCTATCCTTTCAATTCTCGAGGTAACTCTCGGATTCTCGTTGTGACCTTCAGATTCTCACTCTAACCCGCTCATTCTCACTATTTTCACTCTAGCCTTCTGATTTTCACTGTAATCCTCTGTAAACCTTCACAGAGGGTTCTTAAATGAATATACCTTGTGAAGGACTAACATTTAAATTCCAAATACTCTGAAATGGCTAAGCTTCAGATATTTGATCTAAATTTCCGATGCATGTTTTACCGTCGAAATGTCAGTCTGCCCTACATATGCTCAGTCTAGCCTTTTGATTGGCAGTCTACCCTTCGGATGCTTCGGGTGCTTGCTTTACATTTCAGATACTCCTTTTAACCTGCAGCTGCTCAATCTAACCATGAAATGCATCCTGTTCTACAAGAACATGTGTTAGATAGTCTGTGTTATTTTTACCTCAAAGAATTGCAAGAGAACTAAAAACCTGATAAGGTCAACACTAAGTCTACATTATGTATTATAAGAGTGCAAGCAGAATCTTCTTCATATACTTGCTCTAACTGATTCATTCATCTGATATGAGTAATACCACAATCTCCTGGCCATTACATCTAATGATAACATTATTAGCTCAAGTTATATCTGTTCTCTTTTACACACACTGCACCACGTCCCCATCTGTGTTTGTGTTTGCTGTTCTAATCACTACCTCATCCACCCTTCACACATGGTTGCTCATGCACTTTTTGGGCATTAGGCATTCTGTGGTTGTGTGTGTGTGCATGGAGATTGTGTGCCAGGACAGTGGGCATAGTAGGGTGGCATATGAGTGAATGCCAAAGATAATCGTAGTCGCACTCTAAAATACAAATGTTGTAGGCAGTAATGAGCCACCCATAAGCAAAGATTAAAAGTATGACTCATCACTCATCAAATGAGAAACTGGATTTGGTTTATGAAGAAACCATAGAAACACTGAAGTACCAGGAAAAACTGGTATACCAGTTAATATTTGGTAGGATCCCAATGGGGGCAACGTTGCATAGACCTCACACTGTTGAGGCCCCAGCATTGAATTCTGTTACTTGAGCCAGTGTTCCATGCCTATCGAGTGGTAAACTTTTGAAATGCTCATACGTGAAAATCTAAATTTTGCTTCTACCTCCAAAACGCTATGACCCATCATCTCACGAGCTCCAACCATTAAACCGCACTGAAAATCGCAAAATCGTGATAACTTGATAACATCTCTAGAAGTGTCTATCGCTTTATATACTCACTGGCGTACGCAACCAATAGCGTGCATAAGTGGCATTGTTATATATTTTGCATAGGCTAGGCCAGTACCAGTTTTTCTGGTACTTCAGCGTACATACTTGTATATAATATACAGCCGTACTGAATTCTTGATTCTGACTGGTCAGATGGTGCCGATTCATTTTCTATAACTGCATCTCAGACTGTAGTGCCAACTGTAATCCATTATCATTTCTACTGTACAATAACAACCGATGTCCAACGCTGTGCATGAAAGACACTGATGTAACATTTAAGGAAGGAGTCTGTAGTGTCAGAGCTTCATAATGGCCAAATCAAGCTCAAGCTTTTGCCAACAGTAACTCTGCTTCATTTTGAGCACAGTCTTTATACCACCCTGACATTGATTATTGTGTATTATCACTTACATATTAAATATTTTGTTCCTTTAGTGCATTGTGTTCTACATAATGCGGGAACATGTACATGTAACAATTTGCCCTTAGAGAAAATAAAGGCTACAAGTGCAATGATTATTATCAGTATGCAAAGTAATCAGGACCACATAAAGCTCAATGTTGATGTAGCTTGATTGTATTTTAATGAAATTGTATCTGCTATCCGCAGGCAGGCTGTTGTATATTCCCCAGTTTAATGAGTATGTGTTCCAAAAATGAAAACTCAATGAAACTGGAAAAATTTGAAGAGACAGCCATATTTGGCCATAAATTGGTCTGTAAAACACAAACACTCACATTTCACACACAGAGCCAGAGGCGAAGAAAACCTGTTATACAAGCTACTGTCATGAAGATAGTGCTATAAAGTGTAAAGGACAAACCACATGCACATCAGAGCATTTTCTCTGCCTTGTGTAATACTGTACTGAAGCTAAATATCATTAGGGCTACATCCGTTCTGTTATGCATAATATCATTTTTCTTCTTTTGAGACTAGATGGCAATGCAACAAAAAAAAAAAAACGCCATCTGCTTTGTCAGCCCCTATTTTCTATCCTATGATTTTAGTCTGACTTGTTTCTAATGGTTGGGAAAACTCCTTTCCGGTAAGCTCTACACACCTCCACATAAAAAGCCTTATGGCAGCCTTAACAGTATGAACTGGACATGTGTGACTAATGGGCCTCCCGGAAATTAAGCACCCGCGTAAGCCGAGTCTGAATACAACAAACTTTCCCTGCAGAAATATTTGCACAACATCACCAACTTTGAATAAGGTCCTAAACTCATAGCAATTGAAATTCACTTGGCAGGATATAGAGGTCTGTCCAGAAAGAAATAAGACTTCTTATTTTAATACTTTCATTTATTTATTTATATATCATTCAATCATTTCATTCTCATTACTTTCCGGACAGATCATGCATACCATGGCAAGCCTTTAACTTTAATATAAAAGTAATCTAGCAACTTGTTAGCCTGCTGGTGTATCTACGCAAATG
>JANCOA010000037.1:2915690-2932118 GCA_024363135.1 Leptodoras oyakawai
TAGATAGATAGATAGATAGATAGATAGATAGATAGATAGATAGATAGATAGATAGATAGATAGATAGATATTGGATTTCTGATTTTCACGAGCTGAAAGGCATAATGATCAACAAAGCACTGAGATGGAAGCGGGTGCCACCCGCATCCACTGACTTCAAGAGTGTATGAAAGCAAAAGAAGATCTCTTTGAACATAAACTAGGAGATGAAATTTTAAGTAGGATTACTGTACTGTAGTATAAATGTTATTTACCAAAGTCTTCCGAGAAGACGATATCCAAGGATATAAAATGGTTCCCTTTTTTTGTTGGACACCGTGTAGTTTTTGGGCAATAGGTCAAAAAGAAGTTGCCTAAAATGATAAACTTTTATGGCTAGTTGTCTTCAAGGATGTACATTACCCTAGCTGATTACGATTCACTTGTAGAGTAGCGCCACCTTCATCAGCCAATATTTTGTCATGTAACAGCTCAAACTTCAGGAACCTGACACATAGTCTAGATTTCAATATCTTAACAACTACTTAAGCTACACTTTCACACCCTGGAACACTACCACATTCTTTAGAGACATGCCTCTAGAGAAATTTCATGAAATTTCATCCACAGGGGACACTGGGGGCAGCTGACACAGTCACTATATCCTTCCTCTTTCTATCCTTTATATGCAGCAGTCATTTTCCGCACCACCATGCAGCACATCTAGTTTATATCTTATTAACTGTTTACAGCTGTTATAATGTACTCCATGACAGAAAATGACTTTTTGTTGAGAATACTAATCACATAATACTAATCACACCTATAAACTACGACATGGCATTCTATAATACATTTAAAAAAAAGAATAGAAGGTTTTACTGGTGCTGAATAATTAAAGTCCCACATACTTATCTACATGGAGGCTAAACACACAAAACACCCAGTGTAACTATATTTTAAGTCATTTTTAATATGTTAAATATTGACACTGTATTAGTGGAAATATGTATTTAATTTAGTTGAAATATATGTTGAAATGCATGTTTCTAGGAAGTGTAGATTCAAGATTCAGGAAGTGTATAATATGACTCATTAGTCATTAGGCATTTATGGATGTTGTATTCCTGCGAATAGGAAATTCCCCAAGTAAGCGTTTTTGTACCACATTTCTCATTTCTTGGAAAATATCTATCTTCTTCACCGAATCTCATTTTGCTACTGATGGCCTGCTGATATCATTCATGACCTTACTTCCAAAGTTGTGTTCATCAAATTTTTACTGATTCCCATAAGCAAAATTAGTGTACTATAAGTATAAAGATTTTTATTTACCAAAGTCTTCAGGGAGGCAAGATATACTAGGATATAAAAAGGCTACCAAACAAATCCCACAATCCTGAAGACTTTCCCATGGAGGAAAACCTACTGATTATTATACAGCACTGATGCTGGAGACTAGGTTTTATCTTCTGACTTATGGGTAAATCTTTTAATTACTCTCTTCCCTTGGTTTTGTTCTTTGAGTGTTTTCTTAATGTTGTTGATCATTCTGTGTTCAGGTCGCATGTTTTTTGTTTGCCACATTGCCATACACTTATTCCAGTCTGAGTATAATGTCACAAGCAATATGTGTGATATCTGAAGGTGATTAATTCTTTGTGAAGACCTTAAGAACTAGTGCACATGTCCAAATGTCCTTATTACCTTACAGGTGTCAGAGTATAAGAGTGTGTGTGTGGTTCGAGGAGCACAAGTGGCTCTCGGAAGAGATCTCTGGACCTGTCTGGATGTATGACTGAAAGTTATGATGCTCTTTTAATTGTCTATTAAAAATTAATTCAGAGTCAGGCAGGCACGTCTATGGGTGTGTGTGCGCACCTTCTGCAATCATACCATAAAAGTGGATAAAGCAGCAATAAAATCCCTTCCATTCCACTACCTCTCCTGCCTCCTTACCTTTTCTTCCCTCCCTCTGAAAGTCAACATGACACCACTCCCCATCGTTGACCTTCTTATTGCTGGCCTTGAGCTTGATGCTACCCGAGCCCATGTCCATGAGCAGGTACAAGAAGCCGTCCAGCAGCTCCATGGCAAAGTAGTCTGTTTTCAGTTCGCGCCCGTGACGCTGCTCTTTGTTGCCCTGCGGCTTGCCGTGGCTGAAGAGAAGCAGGCCGCTGGGTTCCGTTGTCCGGAAGTCGAAAGAGATGGAACTCGTCTTTTTGGTGTCCCAGCGTGGTAGTGCGATGTACGACTCTGGGGTCTCGAAGGTCACGGGGTCGAGCGCTGCTACGTCCTCGCAGCGGAACACCAGGTCACCGTGGAGACTGATCTTTGGGTCGCGCTCGATGGCCAACCGGGACAGCTCCAGCTTGAAGTCGTTGTTCTTGTATACAACCTGCAGGCGGAGGTAAGAGAATTTCAGCTTTTCAATAACAGGCACCTCACTGCTAATATACAGGTAATATTGTTGGATTTGTACAATCAGGCAATAAAGCTTTACAAATATATTCCAGATACACTGCATCATTATACTCTGTTTTTAGCAATTATATTTAACTTGAGACATAGTAAAGAAACTGACCAGAACTATAAGAAAAAAAATTGGATTCTTTGGCTTAACAATAAACTAGTGATTAGAATGTGTACTGTTCAGTGACCTGAGGCAGAACATTGAGTGTGTGCTTTATTACTGGGAGTAATATTCAGAGTAATACAACTGGCAAAGGTCTAAACTACAAAGACAGAAAAAAAAACAGGCTATACATGTGCACACATTAAGGTAACAACCCAAAGCCAAGAAGAGGGAAATATATAAACTGATTTGCAGAAAACGAGCAGGAAACCAGGAACTAGAAATAACAGGGAACATGTAAAAAAAAGCAGATTAAGACTTGAGACCTTGCGACACTGAAACCCCAAGACAAAAAAACAAAAACAAATCAGTGAAGGTATACGAAGGTCAGAATGATCTTGGGACAATAGGGAAATAAATCAATGATGAGAAATGGGTGGAGACAAGATATGAATCATATACTGTGATACAGTATTATGAAAAACTGCACATGGCATATGTAAACAGGCATGAAAGACAGAAGTAGTGCTATTCACACTGGGAGTTGATGGTGACGGTGGCACACACTGAGAGGGGGGAATTTGTGGCAAACCCTCAAGTGCTCAGCTCTATATTTGGGTCAGATCCTCTCTCCATTGTAAACCACTTTGAATTAAAGCACCTGCCTTATGAATAACAAACAGATCATTAGATCGCAGTAAACCCCTGATTTATGACTGCTGCAGATGGAAAGCCGTAAACGTAATTATATGATATGGGCGGCCCAGCAAAGACCAGTGAGTCAACTTTATTGTTGATCATTATTCCATATTAGAAAAAAAGAAAATAAATTTCATGACCATACACATAATGAGATTTCCCCTTTTTCCCAAAGTCATGTACAAAGTTATTACTGTCATAAAAACTCTTAATAATCCTCACAGGCCTTAACTGTAAATAATACCTAATTATAATTCAACGCTTGAAGGGGGCTATTTATATTAGAGAGACAGCAGCTTGCTTCAGTGGGATTTCTTGTTTGCATAAGCAAGTCTTTCAAAATGATGATAAGAAGCATGGACAGAAAGCATCCATGCATGACTGTATACAGACTTCTGGAAACTTTGCAAAACGTTGAACTGGCTGCATTACTGAGGTTGGAATAGTTTAATTGGTTTGATCACACCCCAGCAGGAATATGCAGTCCAGTCTTTGGTGTGTTAAGCACTTCCCTTCTCAGCTTCATTTGTATAATGAAGGTTCATAATTAGCTTCATCAGTTGCCTTAGTGCACATTAAACTCTAAACTAAACAATGCTAATCTGTACACCTGGCAAGGTCTAGCTGGCCAAGGCATTAGGAATGAGAAGAAGAAGAAGAAGAAGAAGAAGAAGATCATCCACTATAGCATTACTACTATAATACTATTTGAGGATGGTGATTTCTATTGAGTACAGAACATTTATGTACACAACCTATTAAATTTCTATAAAACTCACCTTAGTGTTTATAGTTAATATATACTATTATATGTTATAATACTAAGAATGTAAGGGAATGTAAATACTTAAATTAGACTTAAATTAGGTTGGAATTCAGCTAGTTAATAACTTTAAAACTATGTTAACATTTATGTTAACAGTGCTAGAACTTCCTACCTCTTCAGACTTAAGCTTTAATACAATGTAGACAAAAGAGAAAAAAAAGCTTTAGGCCACTCCCACTTTGGGTTTATTTGGAGCACTAATGAAATATAGCTTAAACCTACATAAGCCCTTCATGGTGACTGACATAAAGCCATTCAAACATTAAAGTTGATTAGGCTAGACTAGTCACATTTTTTTTCTTGACACTTGGGCTGGTGGATGATGTTAAAACAGTATACCTGGTCAAGCTGGCTAAATAAGAGACTACATGTGGGCTCAATTCAGGAATGGATTCCATTTGAAGTCTGAGGTCCCAGTCAGAAATTTTTACAGGAATGGATATGAATCACTGAAGCTGGATTTCCAACTCGGAAGGTCAGGAGGACCTCACAAACCTCACCTTCAAAATCCAAAATGGCTGCTCTGTGCATCAACAGTAGTGAACGCTGTAGTAATATATTGTTTATTAGCACTTCTGTCTTTTTTTGGATTTCATTAAATCAGTCAGACAGTAGTGTTTGTGTGTGTAAAATACCACATAATGCCTTATCATCAACTGGTATTGCTGGGATTTCCAAACACTAGGCTATGGAGAACTTCAACACCACCAGTTAATTCTAAATCATTTCCAGTGTTGTCTTTTGAGGACAACCATTCTACTGTACCAACGGATGTTAGACGGTCTGGTCTTGAGCTTAAATTCTGCAAACAACAAAAATGGGTCAAACTAACACCTCTTCCATCATGTGGACCTCAGCCGTTACCCAGGAAATCAGTCAAAGCCTTTACAGCCATACAAAATCAACCTGGATAAAGAATAGACTACTTGTTGTGCTACAGTTGGCTCTATTCTCGTGTCACTCTAACCACCAGAGCTTTTAGCAAGCCATGTGAAATATGTGACACCAAGCTGGCTGCTTTTCAGTGCCACGTTTTTTGATTAATTAACGGCAATGCACTTCTGTAAACCGAGTTCATCTTGACAGGGAGCACATTTTTTTCTGGGCACAGGCAAGGCGACACATACAAGTACACAGTGCCGGAGCCAATCGAAGAAATCAATTTTTAATTTGCGTGTCACAATGGCGAATCTAGTTTAGCATCAAAACTGGAATTAGGTTTAAATTAAAACACAAGTGCACACACACAATCAGAATGATTGAAATAAAGAGGGGGGTTGTGGGGTGAACCTAGTGTCCGATCAGCACACAGTGAGGAAGGTAATGGTGTGTAAAATAATACACAAGCAGCTAGCTATCTGCTACTTATATATAATATACAGACACACCTTATCCTTGGCCACACTCACACATATATATGTGCTTGTGTGTGTGTGTGTGTGTGTGTGTGTGTTTGTGTGTGTGTGGCCAAGAATAAGAAGAAACCATGATCGTTTTTGAGCCTCAAATAGAAAACAGGAACTAGTTGGTAGAAACTAAAATTTGTCAGGGTCAACTGAAGAACCATGGGATCACATGTGCCATAGAAATAATCCCAAGAATCATTTGAGTCAATCGTTTTCATATTTCAACTGTCATCAACGATACACTTACGTCTTTGAGGCAACCCATGAAGTTGTTGCTGACTGGTGATCCCGGAAGGTCAGCGGTGTTGGGACTCCCACCGATGTAGAAGAAATCATCTGAGCCTAACATGGTATAGTCCTCCTGTGTGTACCCAGTGGTGGTCAAAATGCCATCCACTGATATGGTCACCTGTTATTGGGCACGGCCCGTCAGAGAAAGCGTGAGAAAGAGAACGAGAGAAAGAGAGAGAGATCCCCAGAGAAAGGTGAGGAAAGAAGAAATGGAGGGAAGGAAGAAGCTGCATTAAACAGTGCTTAGAACATGAGCAGTCATCTACCATGTATTGCTTCTATAAGGTTTGATTTGGTTGGTGAGGCTCAAGGCAGTAGATGTTTCTCTAGAGTACAGCTGCAACAGCCCTCTCTCTTTAATCTGACTGTTTATCTACACTACTAAATACATTTCAGTACAACCGTACTTGGTTACACAGTTTTATAACTTTTATAGTATATAGTAAGGTTGTAAACACTTGTAGTATGTTGGAAGGTTGTAAACTTTTATAGTATATAGTAAGGTTGTAAACTTTAGTACTATAAGGTTGTAAACTTTTATAGTATATAGTAAGCTGGTAAACCTTTGTATTATATAGTAAGGTTGTAAACCTTTGTAGTTTACTTTGTATCTTATAACATTGTAAAGATTTTTATTATTATTGTATTAAGGTTGTAAAATTTTGTTGTATGTTCAGATTGTAAGGTTGTAAACTTTTGTAGTATATTATAAGGTTGTAAAATTCAATAGTATAAGGTTGTAAGCATTTGTTGTATCCTCATGTTGTAAAGGTTTTTAAGATGTTGTAAGGTTGTAAACTTTTGTAATACAGTACATTGTGAGGTTGTAAACTTTTGCAGTATGTTATAAGGTTGTAAACCTTTGCAGTATAACTCTGCGATATAAGGTTGTAGAATTTGTGAAAGATTTTATAGTAATTGCTCTGGTATAATTAAAAAAAAAGTTAATTTACTCTGGTATTTGTGCTATAGTGTGTTATATGAACATTATTTACAATGCAACATGTTAATAATACGTAATGCATACTATAGGAAAAAAAATAGATACAAAAACAATAAAAAGTATGCATTTTACACCAGTAATTATAATTTTGTGTATAATGCCTTACAAATTCATTAAAATATCCATATGTATCCATAATCCATTCCAAACATGGCCTTGATATGCAATGTTATAGGAAAGCATGGGAAAATGGCGACACAAAGAGAGAGCGAGAGCGAGAGCGACAGCGAGAGAGAGAGAGAGAGAGAGAGAGAGAGAGAGAGAGAGAGAGATAATTCGTCTAGGTTGTGTTCCTTTGATGTCTTCAATGCAGTTGAACTGCATGTAGAAGCAGCATTTCCCAGTGTGTCAGAACAGCTTAATTAATTGAATTTGTGGCCTTGACTTGGCTTGATAATGAGGAAAAAAATGCTGGTCAATGGAAGCATTTCTGTGTTTTTGGTAATTGGGTTTTCGCTGTGGATGGGTCTCTCACACAAGTGCCGAAGGCCTGGTTTGTGCTGCATTTTCAGCCAGATAGCATTTTGTGTTTAATTACCCTCATAGTGCTGGCCGGAGGAAGCATTGAGTGCTCCAGGGTTTAATATGGCATCTGCTACGAAGAAATCAACACAGTTGGATCAAATGTGGCTGCTTGGCTAGAAGCAGCTAAAATGTGCCAGTGTATTTGCATTTTCTATATTTTTTCACCCTTTTTGGGAAGTTTTTTCTTTCTTTCTTTTCTGGGCAACCTTGCTTATATACCTTCCAATTAAACTTGAACCAACAATATTAACTTGCTGTACCATCGGTCAAGCAATCTATAACGATGCAGCTCAAGTACCAATTTCTATGGAGATTTGACACAACAAAAGCAAGATTTGGAAAATGTTGGCTATACTTACCTTCCTTCCTGCCCTTTTATTCATGAAAAAAAGCATGAAAACAATAATCTGCTCTAAATTGGAGACAAAAGCAACATACATAAGCAAAATAACAGGTTTTGTTAGAATATCTTCCTTTTCTTCGAGAGAAGCTTGGACAGGCCTTCAACAGCTGTACTTTAGAGAAACTCCGACTGAGCATTCTTGTGCCTTTTTCCCCAGTGTTTCTTTCCTGCTTTATTTTCATTCATACAATTTTGGTTGCATCGTTTGTACTTCCCTTGGAAACAGGGCAACACATTTTTATGTCTGCTATGAGAGTGAGAGAGTCTACAGGGAGCTCAAGCTGAGCCGAAGGGGTTTGCTTTAAGCGTAGAAGGGCGCCGTTTCGAGTTCCGTACATATAGGTGTTATGTAAATTGTCCTTGGAGACCCATGGATACTAGCAAAGATACAGGAACACTCGCAAAGAAAAAGCTCAGAAATTCATAATGCGAAAGGGAGAACTTGAACACAAATCAAGAAAGGTCAAGAACGCGACATAACAATGTGCTCCATGTGCGCTGTCAGTTCTAGCATAGAAATGACTTTTGATTATGTATTCTGTTCTGCTGTGTGGTTGAGGCAGGAGCTTTACGGTCCAGGCGATAAACACTGTTTGGCAATTACGCCTGTGCTTGGAGAGAGCCACCACAATGCTGGTGACATTTTGATGATGTTGGCACAGCTTGTTTGTGGCCTGGCCTCCATCGTTAGAACATGCGAATCGTTAACAAGGGGCGCGTCAGCCAGCTGCCAGCCACCTGTGCGAGAGATCCAGCTGAAAAAAGGGGGAACAGGAAGGTTAGAGCTAGCTTCCATACACAAAACAACAGACTTTGCATGTATTTTCCTTGTTGCGGAACTGCCTGATATCTATTAGAAATAAATACTCAGATCTGTAAAACCTGCAAATGTTATTGTACCCTAAGCAGGTTTAAGTCAAACCCGATAATACAGCTACATGTTTACGTTCATGTTCACATTACAAGTATAAATATTTATGTGACATTTACAAAACCATGGTTTGCCTTTAATGTGCACGGTTACCTAAGGATACTACCTAAGGACATTTTAATGGGCGTAAATGCAGAGCTGAGTGGGTGGAGCAAGCTGTACCTAAAGACAATAGGGTGCCTAAGACATTTGCACCGTACTATAAACATATTGTGACATGTATGTATGTATGCATGTATAAACACCTTTTTTACTTTTCATATCCAGTCATGAACATGTAGCACTTTATGACAAACCAAGGACCCTTCCCCCACCACTAAAGAGCCAATCATGCACTGTTTTTAACAAAGTATGAATTTTTATCCACTTTATTTTGCATTTATTTCAGCAAAATTATTGGAATCACTTGGACGTACTTCAAAAACGCCATGCTACCGAATAAAACACAGCACATGTTCACTACTGAAAGACATTCAGCTAAAGCTTGTACCTGGATTACATATAATTACATATAATACATCCTGATAGAGCAGAGATAGGAGGTATCTTCTAGTGTGGGCAAAATATACCATGTTACAGTCTTTGACTGTGTTTATATATAAAAGTGAACATTTTTTTAAAACAATAAAGCCTATACTTATCATCTGATACTGGAAAAACAGTAATGGATGCGGCAGCTGAGACTAGGATGCTAGTCGCCTCCAGCTGAGATTCGAGGCTCAGCTTGGTTTCAGGTTCTTGCATCATAATCTCACATCTGGGTGAACAGTGTCAGGGGATGTTGTGGCTATATTTTAAATGCATGCAGAAAACAACCTTCTACTACGGAGGATCTTGGTCAAATAGCGAACGAATTAAAAGTTTGACTATATAGCTCAAAAGTCATTAATGAAAATCATTAACAAAAATCAATAATGGTTATAACCAGGTTAAACATGTTTTTCTAATGTGCTTTGGCTGTAACGGATAAAAAAATATATATGTAGATACTTTATTTGAAAGGTACCTACATAGGGGCTTTATAAGTATGTTTATGTAATGAAACGGTCGTAATAGTGCATTGGAAAGCAAATGCTACATGTAATACGAGTGTGTTGAAGGTACACTGTAGGCACCCTTCTAATAAAGTGCTCGTTTGAGCCATAAAATATCTGCTAACACCATCTTTATGGGGTGATGTTAATATGGCTACTTGGCACAAATATAAGTGACATGAAGCTGCATAAACATTCTATAAGAAGTTTCAGCTGACTAAGATTGCTTTGATCAGATTTGATGAGAAGTTGATGTAACTCCTGCATAACAGACTAATTACTGTCGACAAATATGACATTTTTAAACACATAATTATGTAATGACAGGTTCTTGAACATTCATGAATTTAAATATTACTATTATTAGTATTTATTTATTTAAAGTTAACCCACTTTATTAGGAGGGAAACATTTAATTAAATTAAATTAAATTAAATTTGATTTTATGCCAATAACAATATCATGGCACTTTAATGCCAGTGTGTTTATACTTCAGCTGTTATAAATAGCTTATGTAGGCTTCATTTAGCCATATGAAAGAGCTTTAAAAGAGCTTTAAAACAGCAATATAGGGAAAGCTTATGTGCAATGAAACACTGATAAGTCTTCAGTTTCTCAATAATGATTCCAAAATCAGACTTGTTGTTTGATGTTTTACTTCATCACTCCTTTATATACTCTCCCTTGACCCCCCTCCCCTTTCCTAACTCCTTCGTTCATCTTATTTTGCATTTTCTTGCCTTACTTACTTCTCTCCCACTCTTTTCTACTCCTCTGCTCACCTGCTCTTTCAATATCTTCGAGTTATTTTTAATACTAACAGCACAGATCTACAGCTGCATAAAAGCTAGTCATCTAATTCCTCCCTAGTCCCCAGTAGATTTGCTGGAAGTCACTGCAGAGGCGCATGGCATTAAAAAAAAAAATGCTGGACTAAAATTCTCCATCTTGCTGTCACGAGCCCATTCTGATGTATATGGGAAAATTGATCTCCTGTCAGTCCTGAGGTAATTATTTTATATTGATGCATTGGTCTCAGCAAGTTTGCAGAGCCTACTTTATATATATTAAAAGTGAACTGACAGGCCATTCTTCTACTCTTGAAAAGCCTGTGACTGACTAACTGCTTTCGCAGTAATCATAACGTTGTCAAGAGCATCCAAAATGAGCCAGACGGCAAAACGTTTCATTTTAGCAGACCAGCCGGGTGATAACAGATTCCAGTTAAGTGATGGTAGACAAAAAAGAAAGCATATGGCGACGGCTCAGTGAGAAAACAGAAAATCTATCTGTTTTATTGAACACCAAAAAAAAAAAAAGCCACACCACAAACGTGTTTTATCACTGCCTTATAAGGGTTTGCTTTTGATCATGTTGAGCAAAGAAGATTCGCATTTATAGAAAAATGACTGCTTGCCAAGTCTGTACTCAAGAGTGAAAATATAATACTTCTCTATTATGGCTAATGTTGATGGAATTGCTAATGAATACCTGGAACACCATTTACATTAAATGTCTTACCTTGAGACTTCAGATTTATCATTCCTTAAATACAGGTACTCCTACTAATTCTCTATTCCTAGGGTGCTTATACGCGTATTAGACTGTTTGCTGTATTATGAATGGCAGCATATTAGATCATTGTAGTTTATGGGCTATTTGGTGTGGATGTGTCTGTCACACATAACCCAAAATATATGCAATGTTTGGTTCAGTTCCAGCCGCTAGGTTAATGTTAATACGGGTTGAAATTTTCTCGCGACAACAGGATCTCCTCTAGACTTCATTTGGAAGTTTACTCGCTTAAATGGTCTTGGGCTGTATTTCTGGTCTGCATGAGTATGTATGATTTACCTGCCTAAAGAACTGTACCAAAGTGCAAAACAGGCCAGCGTTTGATTCAAACAGACAAAATGCTGAATATGTGAAAGCGCCCTTGGCACAATTTAAACACAACTCCTTCCCCTAGGACTTCAAATATTCCCAAACCATGTACATAGTCTTTATCTCACTCCAGCCAGGTTTAAGAGCTGTAAAGCTCACTGAAGTCAGACACTTGCCTCAGGTGCCTTTTTCATTTGTATGCTAGAGAAATTCTGACTGCCCACGCATACCTAAAGAAGAGGCATTTGCTTTAAGAGAGCAAACCAAACATATCCTCCAGCAGTTACCTAACATCCTGCTCATTCAGGTTTCAATAGATAGTTTATACATGCATGCACACACACACACACACACACACACACACACACACACACACACACACACACACAGGGATAATTGTGTCATCCGTGCATGCTAATTAATCCTAGAAATGATTCTACCATCAGCCACACAGCACATTGGATGATATCTATAGCTCAGAGGGTGATGGGACTCTGTTTCTCTCCTGCATCAGAATTAAAGATACTGCACTATACGAGAACCATAGCATAAATGGAATGGTGCTCCCCCATATATATCTGTGATATTCAGTAAATCATTTTTAAACTTCTGTCATTCCACCAATGTAGCACTAAACTAACTAAATCCATCTTGTCTAACCCCTTAAACAGATACTCGAATACATTCCCACATTGCATCCATTCTACTTACCTTTAGCCTAAGTTGGACAAAAAAAAAAGCCAAATTGTAAATCCCATCAGTGTACACTGGTGAACACTGGAATAGGCTGGTATACATCAGTGTATATTAGGGTACACTGGCATACATTGGTATATATCAGTGTACATCAGCTTACGTCAGTGAACGTTTGTGAACACTGGCTTACATTGGTGTACATCAGTACACATCAGAATACATCAATGTACACTGCTAAACACTGGCATACACTGGTGTACATCATGCATTATGCATCACTGGATATTGGTAATTGTTGGTGTACATCAGTGTACATTGGCATACATCAGTGCACATTGGTGAAAACTGGCATATACAGGTATACATCAGTATACATTAGTGTACATCAGTGTATCTTGGTGAAAATTGGTGTATACTGGTGTACATCAGCATATATCAGTGTGCACTGGTGAGCACTGGTATACACTGGTGTATAATGGGATGCATTAGTGTACATTGGTAGAAATTGGCATACACTGGTATATATCACCATTTTACAGTGTACTTTGGTAAAAACACTGCTGTACATCAGTCTTCATCAGTGTTCACCAGTACACATCATTCCACATCACTGAACATTGGGGAATGTGGTGTATATCAGTATGCATCAGTGTACATTGGTGAAAACTGGTGCACATTATTATACATCAGTGTACATCAGCATGAGTACACTGGTGACCACTGGCATATACTGGTATACATCAGCATACATCAGTGCACATTAGTAAACACTGGCGTATACTACTGTACAATTTAATGCATAAGTGTACATCAGCGTACATTACATACATTGGTGAACACTGGCATAAGCTGGTGGGTCTCAGTACAGCTCAGTGTTAACATATGTCAATGTACACTGGTGAAAATTGGAGTACAGTGGTGTACAAGTATACATCAGTGCACATTGTTGAATATTCACGTAAGCTGGTGTACATCAGTATAGTACACTGGTGAGCACTGGTGTACATGAGTATACATCAGTGTACATCACTGACCATTGGTGAACATTGGTGTACACTGGTGTACATCGGCATACACTGGTGGCAGGGCAGCATATTAGTGTACATTGGCATACACAGGTGGACACTGGCGTAGTTTGGTGTATATTGGCATACGCTGGTGGCAGAGCACTTTAAGCCATGAATCTTTGCACAGGTGGCTGGCAGCTTGGTGACAATCCGCAGTTTCTCTTCAGACTTAAAAAGATAGATGGTACTCCAGAGCTGAGGAAATTGTGATTCCAACATCATTCCAAAGTACAAATCAAGCCGACTGAACTAGCCAAGTGAATCCCCAAACATGTTAATAAAACCTGGGGATCTGAATAGAGAAAGAGATGAACAAGATACGGGCTAAGGGGGACTTTAAATGGGGAAATATGTATAAGTGTTGAGGTATTGGGTTGAGAGATGAGGGAAATCGGTTAGTACTTTAGTAGGTAAGGGAGAGTCAGACACAAAAATGGTTGTTAGTACAGTTATAACAAAGATCTGGTTCAAACAGTTGTATTAGTAACAGATTTAGGTTTTAGTAAATTTAGTAAAAATTAGAAGAAACACAACTGGAGTAGTCAATTGGAAAACTCTTCTACGATTTGATTTGAAAATCAGATCGGGTTTGTCAGAAACCTCAAGTTGTTTGGTGATAAGGGGTTTGTTGAGGTTAATAATGAAAGAAAGCAATCCATCCAAAAAATGCTAGTATGGTGGAGAAAAAGCCATGCAGTTCAAGGGGACTTTAGCAAACAAAACCAAAAAAGACCTCACATCAAAGACAAGGCCAACTAAAACCACTCAGCAGCAATGGCAGAAGGGTGTCAAAAAAAAAAAGCTACAGAACACACCACTGCACTAGGAAAGAACATAAAGCTCCACAGATGTTTAGTTGGTTATGGGGGTTAATCATAATGCAAAATGACAGACATGAACCCAAAGAACTCTAATCCAAACACTCGTGCAAGCCGAAACGTCCTCGGCTTGGGCAGCACAGACACCCTCCCAGGATAGAGATGGGTAAAGGTAATGTAAAGATCACTGAAACCATGCTCCACAAAGCACCACAATTAAAAAGTAATAAAAATGCAGGTCATGATATGATAAAAAAAAAAGATATAAAATAACAAGTGAATGCTTAAATGACTGAGGTTAAAGAAAACTAGAAGAAAGAGGGAAAGACTTTTGTTATTACAGTGAACACTAAGCACTCTCAAAGTGTTACTGAAACATTTTGAGCCACAGCTTAAATATGTCTTAAAGCACAATAACTGCATATGAATGCATTTCTAATAGAGGTTCTCTTAAAGAATCGAGCACAACTGCATTTTGTCACCAGCAGCCCTACTGATTAAACCTCATGCTGTTTGCAAATGAGTGCACTCAGCTGTAAAAGAAAAGTTCTTTCCCTGCAATGTCTCTTTTTTCTGCTTTCTTTTTTTTCTTTAACAAGATCGGATGAAGTCATTATTTATTTTAGTGGTACTTGGCCAAAAATGGGAAGGGGAAAGAAAGAAAACGGCAATCACACACACACACATATACAATATATATGCACATTAAATATGCATATACATTTACATACATAACTAGATGTTATGCTGCTGATTTCAAGGAAATTCGGATGAGTGCATAAGAGATACTAAGGCCAGGTAAAGAGTTTTGTGTTAGGGTTACTGATAATATACAATATCATGGCATACGAGGAATCTGATGTCAGGCAGTAAGAAGGCAAAATTATATAATATGGATGCAAAATATTAGTTTGATAATGCTTTTCAAAATATTCTAAACATTCCCTGTTAGAAGATGGTAATGGATGCAGTGTCTTAGTAAATTGATTCATTTTAAATGGTTTTGTGTACGACTAGAATATAAATAAATCACTTTCAAAAATGATTATTATATTGCATATTATATTACATGAAGTTTTGGTCATTATAATTTATTATACTTATAATTTAACATGTAAAGTTCAGTCTGTATAGTATTTAAAGCATTCAGTTACAAAAAAACATCTCTCATTCGAAAAGAGTTCAATTATCTCTTATCTGTCCATGTATTAACAAGGAATATATACTTATATTACTGGCAGGTCCACTCAACTGTTTAAAACTTAGTGTACAGTTGTACAATTTACCACTTTGCAGCCATGTACAATGTCATACTATGGAACAAACCAATGGAGAAATATAGGAAACAGCTACGTGCTGTACACGTATGAGATGATAAGCACAATGGCACTGACCGCTATATTAGCAGGAAAACTGAGAAGAGGACAGACTACAGGATTAAAGCTCTGCCACAGCACTAGCAGGTAGTCAGGTTTAGTCACGTTGCATTGTGGATTATGTCAGAAACCACCAGGCAAATCTTAAAACAGACCAATATTCCAGTGGAAGCGAACTCAGTATTTAATTATAAGAAAATCTTTTGCGTAATTGCAGTTTTTAAGTGTGTACCAATGTATGCACTTAAGTGTGTCTGTTAGTCTTACTGCCAGCCATTAGAGTCATCATAAATGATCATTTTAATTATGGGATGTAATTGTAATAGTAATAGCTGAATCCTTATTATTATTATTATTATTATTATTATTATTATTATTATTGGTGAAAAACAGTGAGAAATATAAAAGAAAGAAAATAGACACAAATGAAGGTTCTTCATTTTTTGCACAAAAAAAAAAAGGTTTAGGGAATCAGATGAAAAAAGGAAAAAAAGCCTGGGTGGTGGAAAAGCAGAACACAGCTTATTATAATGAAGGCCGAGGAAAAGAGAAATAAAAAGTGGATATTTAAGGTTTTTTTGTGGCTACCTTGAGACCGATGGGAGTTTGTGTAGTCAGTAAAAGCAAACAGAATAGAAAGAGGAAACGGAAATCCAGGGCAAACCAAAGTAGAAGACAATTAGAATGATATCTACCATATAATGCAGTTTGTTTACCATAGCGTGTCCAATGCCTGAGTGCTTTAGGAGAAAACAGGGGAGGGGAAAGAAAAAAAATATATAGCAGTGACAAACCGTGAATTCAATAAAGGTCATATGTTTTGTTTTTTTTGTCTCTTTAGTGGAGACTTTTCTGAGCTGGAAAATGATTTTGTAGGCCAACTGGTTTTAATATCTATTTCAACTGATTTATATA
>JANCOA010000037.1:2979276-2989792 GCA_024363135.1 Leptodoras oyakawai
CCCCACCCGGGGATCGAACCCGGGTCCTTCTTGCTGTGAGGCGACAGCGCTATCCACTGCACCACCGTGCCGCCCGTATTAATAGTTGTACTCAAAAATTGTTTTAAAAATCAGCTTCAGCTATGCTCATATGACATGAAACTAGACCTGATTACTGTATACGAGTCTTCTGAATGTTGTATGGCACTGGAAATGAGACACAACTATTGAACATATCAACATTTACCTCAGATATGTTGGTAAATTATTAAGAAAATGCTCCGTGATACTTAAATTACACTATAATTCGCACTGAAAGCTAACTAAATATCCAGCAGTTCCACCATTTTGAAAAACATCAACAATGTCACACATATTTTGACTTGAGATTATAAGAATCTGCAATGTTTAGGTATTATTGAATATATTAATAGTTTTACTCAAAAACTAGATTTAATTTCACCTTCATCAATGCTCCAATAACACGAAACTAGACCTGAACACTGTATATGAGTCTTCCAGCTATAGAATGACACTGGACATGAGACAATAGATCATACTAAAATTACACTATAATTAGCACTGAACGCTAACCAAAGGTCCAGCAGTTCCACCATGTTGAGGAACATTAACATTGTTGCACATATTACAGTATATTATTGAGTGGACTGTTGTTTGTGGAATTGTCTTCTAAACATGATGGAACACAAGAAAAATGATCAGAAGGAAGCTTTTTTGCTGACAAACAGGCCTGGATGCAGTAAAAAAAAATCTTTTCAGCTAACTCTACATATAGCGCTGAAGTTAGACGCATTGTGATAAATAAGAGAGGAGGTCAGGTTTCTGCTCTCCTAATGGGCTGTATTGTGATTGTTCTCTCTTGTACAGAGCAAAAAAAAAGGTCATCCTGGGTCATTTTTCTTGCTAGCACATTAACCTCACAGTGTCTCTGACCTCAGTGTGATTTCAGTCTTTTGTTACACACCAGTTACTCAATCGCCTCACAGTCAGATTTCTCACTGACAAATAAGGTTGAAAGATGTCAATGAAAATAAAAAAAACCTTTCCTTTAACAAACCAATATTTTAGATGATACAATTTATTCATGAATACAGGTTGAAGAAAGTAGTCTGACTAAGAGTGATTATTACATAGCTGGGTGTTGTGCTTGTTTTATAGGAGAGGATTACTCATTTATTTATTCTTAGTGAATTTTACATGATTCATTTACTTGCTTCCATGCCATTTATTTCATCTAAGGCATGCAGTTTTATGTAATCACGTATCATTTATAACTTACGGCATCATGTGTTTACTTGTACACAATACGTTTCAAGGCATAGCATTTTTAAATCACCTACACTTTCAGATGTTTGATCACATTACTTAGAATATCATCTTTATTCCCCCTTTTTTTTCTCCCCCAGTGAACATCTATCTCCACCCCTTGCCCTAATAATGTCAGTTACAGTATGGTCTTGCCTTTTATTTCTCTGGTCCTCTGTCTCTGTCTCTCTCCCCTCATTTTCTTCTGTTCTGCCTCTCACAATATGGTCCACCAATTTCTTGCTTTTTCTCTCAATCACACAATAAGGTCTTTCAATCTCTCAGCCTCTCCCTTGTTCTCTTTGTCCATCTCTAAGTCCCTCTAATTTGATACCATCAGGTCCATAATAAGACTCATTATTTGCTTCAAGGGTGGTAATAAGCATAATAAACCCGACTCTGTAGCGGGCTGTCTCTGTTAAATCTGCCTTCACTTGGATACAATCTGTACTAAGAACACAGCTACAGACACCTGCTGCCCTGAACACATCCCCTCTGGATCAGCCATGGTTTGTTTGTTCCACCCACCCATCCATCCATCCACTGATCCACCCATCCATCCATCCACCAATCCACCCATCCATCAATGCATCCATCCACCCATCCATACATCCATCCACCAATCCACCCATCCATCAATGCATCCATCCACCCATCCATACATCCATCCACCAATCCACCCAACCATCCACCCATCCATCCATCCATGTAATTATATATATGTTTATTTATGGCATCATAACTGGGGTTAGTGAGTGGTTTAAAATGTAAAAAAAAAAAAAAATTATGCCATGTTGGGTTTTTTTGCGTTTACCTGATTCCTCAATAAAAATAAATAAATTAATTGATTCATTCATTAAAAAAAACTAATGTAAGTGCAGGTAATTGGATAAACCTCAAAACAGAATCTACTCTGTATGAATCTGCCAACAGAGTATATATCAACAGACTAGATAGCTTTTTTTTTATAATATCGTAGTTTGTTAAACAGAAACTTTTGCTTGGTCTACATCCGGGCTACTTTCTGACTGTCGCATGAAAAATACGAAATTATTGTCAGATTTAATTTTCCTAATTTGTCAATAAAATACATGCCGCATGACGACCTTACTGGCTCTAACTCAGCCCAGGGCAAAATTTAACAGACACACATTTAACAGTAAATAAGTGATCCAGGCCAAACAAAACAGTTTATATGTCAGTGAAAGATATCCAGTACAACAGTTTCTCTTTTAACAGCATGCACACTCTTGTCCTAATAATAAAGCCTGCCCCCCCCAGGATAGACTCGGTGAGTGAAAGAAAGTGAAGCTAATTTATGAAGCCTTCCCTGGTCTCTATCTCACCCTGCTCAGTCATAAAGTACCTCCATAAGTACTAGGGGGGCCTGCTGATTTATGTCCAGTCTGGATCTCATGTGAATGGTGCACAGTGTGTCCTCGCTCCCTGCTCTGGCCTAGAGCTTGTTAGAGGGAGTGGAGAGAGAGCCATGAAACTGCAGACTTGCAGGAGTGCTCGACACACACTGTCTTATGTTTCTCTAATGCTTTATTGTACAGAGACCTTAGCTCAGTGTAATGACACTGTTCCAGCTAGTGATAAAAATACACTCATAGGCAATAATGTCAATTTCAAGCAAATTGCACCAGACAATCCAACAGGAAGGATCTCACAGATATAGCCACCTGAGATGATGCTGATGGTGATGATGATGATGATGATGATGATGATGATGATGAAATAAAGGTTCACAAAAAGTTTTTTTTTTTCTGCATACCCTCCACAGCAAGTAGTACCAGCTAAATTGGGTTAAAATTAAACTTCCATTTACCATTATACACCGATCAGCCATAATCTTAAAACCTGACAGGTGAAGAGAATAACACTGATGATCTCAATACAATGGTGCCTGTCAGGGAGGTGGGATATATTAGGTAGCAAGTGAACAGTTCTGGAAGTTGATATGTTGAAAGCAGGAACAATGGGCAACCGTGAGGATCTGAGTGACTTTGACAAGGCCCAAATTGTCACTGCTAGATGTCTGGGATAGAGCATCTCCAAAATGGCAGGACCTCTAGGGTATTAAAAGTATGCATTATTTAGTACCTGCTAAAAGTGGTCCAAGGAAGGACAACCAGTGAACCAGCAACAGGGTCATGGGCCCCCAGGGCTCATTGATGTGCATGGGGAGTGAAGGCTAGCCTGTTTGGTCTGATCCCACAGAACAGCTACTGTAGCACATATTGTTGAAAAAGTGAATGCTGGCTATTCAGCATCAGGACACAGTGCATTGCAGCTTGCTGCATATGGGCTTGTGTAGCTACAGACCTGTCAGAGTGCCCATGCTCCATCACCAAATCACATGGTGCACATCACAATGGGCATGTGAGGATCAGAAATGGTTCAGAAAAAAGGTTTCCTGGTCCGATGAATTATGTTTGATTTTACATCATGTGTGTGGCTGGGTCTGTATGTGTCTCCTATCTGGGGAAGAGATGGCACCAGGGTGCGCTATGGGAAGAAGGCAAGCCGGTGGAGGCAGTGTGATTCTCTGGGCAGTTTTCTTCCAGGAAACTTTGGGTCCTGGTCTTCATGAGGATGTTACTTTGATGTGCACCACTTACCTAAACATTGTTGCAGACCAAGTATACACTTTCATGGCAACAGGATTCCAGCATTCCTTTCAGCAGGATAATGTTCCCTGCTACACTGCAAAAATTGTCCAGGAATGGTTTGATGAACATGACAAAGGGTGTTAACTCTCAATCCAGTTGAGCATCGGTGGGATGAGCTGGACAAACAAGCCAGATCCATGGAGGCCCCAGCTCACAACATACAGGGCTTAAAGGATCTGCTGCTTATGTCTTGGTGCCAGATACCATAGCACACCTTCAGCGGTCTAGTGGAGTCCATGTCTCTATGTTTTATTGGCACAAGGGGGGCCTCCACAATATTAGTCAGGTAGTTTTGATGTTATGCTGATTGGTTATGCTGATAATGCTAATTGGAATAAATACATTCAGAGTATTAGATAATAAAATCTATTACAGAATCTATGTTACCATTTCAGACTTGAAAGTAAATTAAACAGATAAACAAAAAATAAATATTTAACCCCAAGCGTTTACTGAATGCTTTCATAATGTGTCATTTAAATAATTTGAACAGTGCAAATCATTAATAATTGTAGCTGCCTGGATCAAGATCTGTGATGCTCTGTACTACTGCCGGTTTCAGAGTATAATCAGAGAACAAAAGTGATCTGAGGGAGAAGTCAGATGAGCAAAATGAGGTCAAAGCAATCTGTCTCTAATGTTCTCTCATAATATATATTTCATCCTCTTTCTAGCTTCTGTTCTCTCTATCCCTTTCTCATCCCATCTATCTATCTATCTATCTATCTATCTATCTATCTATCTATCTATCTATCTATCTATCTATCTATCTATCTATCTAAATGTAAACATGCCCCTTCCTCTTCTCCATGTTGTGATAAAGGAGGTTGTGTGTCCTAATGACTTTGTAAACTTTTTTTAATTTCACACACTTTCCCCCTTATTCATGAGACCTGGCATGCCACTATGTGAAACCCACTTTCTAAAAAACTGAAATCTGTGATTTGTTAATTCACTTCAACTTTAACATACAAAAGGACAAAGCAAAGAGTTTCAGTGTTTTCAATCATGAACTTAATTGTATTTGTTAAATATAAATAAATTTAGTCACTGATCCCTGCAACCCACCCTTAGCCTTTACGCACTGAGATTACCCCTGACTCCCTGAATCTTTTCATGAGATTATGAACTATAGATGGTGAAATACTTAAATTCTTTGCAGAAACATTGGATTCGAACTGACTGACAATTCTCTCATGACCTTTGGCACAAAGCGGTGAACCACGACCCATCCTTGCTTACAATGACTAAACCTTCTAAAGGTTTAAGCGATTTAACAAATTACAGACTTCAGTTTTTACTGCATGTTTAGGAAGGCTTCTGAGAAGAAAATTCTGTAACCCGCTCAGCACCACGAGACTTCACTTTATGTCCGCTCGAAATTCATCCCATAATACATACTTCCGCTTTGTTTTCTGTTTCATTTTTCTTCTAATTTGCACCTTAATACAAATGTGTCACCCTGAAGAGCAAATTTAAGGTATAACTGTTAAAAATTGTTATGGTATAACTGTTAAAATTTATTTCGCACATATGCTCTTTTACAGTTATTTGGAATGAGGTTCTCAGGACACAGGAGGATGAGGTATTAAAAAAGTGATGTGAAACAATACGCACAACAAACAAAAAAGAGAAGTGCGTCAAACCCTAAGGCGCCTGTGAACGCTGCAACCTGGAAAACTGGAATAAGTATGAAAAATACAAAATTTTGTACTAAAGTTGGGCATAGGAGCAGATGTCAATATCTGACGACATCAAAATTCATTATAGCATTATATAGTATTTATGCTCTGAGAATATTTACCAGGGATGTAAGTGACAACAGATGAATTACTTGGATTGGAAAGGTAAAATAATCAGATACGAATACAGATATGAACAGCAGGAGCCCTATTCAAACAGTTTTTATCAGTTTGTTTGATCATTTAGATTTTGGGCTTTTGGGAAACAGGATGTTAGAAAAGGTATGCACAGGTATTAAAATGGTTTAATTCTGAATACATATACACATATTTAGAACACTAAACACATCTCTATGACAGGCAACCATGCACTGCCATCCGAAAATAAAAATGATTAGCAAATGTAATCTTAAATAAACTTAACAAACTGGCATTATTATTACTAACAGTTCTAGTATTACAGTGTACTCCAGTTGTGTTTGTTGTCCAAGTGGTGTTACTGTAACCCACTAGAAGTCAGGACAGATAAGGTTTACCATTAGAGCTAAAAAGATATCCATCATAGCTACGTTACTTGGAAACTGAATTTGATGAGCATATTGTCTTTGTAAGGTAAAATTTGTATTCAGATTGACTGAATACTTTACACTACAGCATGTAATTATTATGCAATGCAAACTTTGCCCACTAAACGGATATGTGAAGCACTAAGCCGACACAAGTGTACCTCTAAATCAGGGGTGTCGCACTAAATCCACCAAGGGCCGGTGTGGGTGCAGGTTTTCCATCCAACCAAGCAGAAGCCGCACACTACTGAAAGTCAAGATCTGTCGATTAGATCCATTGATTAAACACAGGTGTGTCTTCTGCTTGGTTGAAAGGAAAACCTGCACCCACACAAATGACAATACATGCACAGACTGGGGGAAAGAAAACAGGGAAAAAGAAGACTGGTGGTTGAATATAAAGGAGTAGGAGTAGAGAAATGGAGAAAGTGAAAAAGAGAGAGAGGCTGGGAAAGCTAAGGGAGGCACAGCTGTCTCCTTTAATGACATGGTTCGCTTCCCAGAGAGGGAGGCGACCACGAGGAAAGAGAGGAAGCAAGAGATGCAGTGCGTGAGGGTGTTATTTTACAACACCATTTCGCCTCTTCGGCAACAGATTGCATTTCACTGGTCTCTCATTTCACAGCCGCATGGCTTTTTAACAGCCAACCCAATAAACACACACATACACGTTCGCGACAAACCGGGCCTCTTGAACCGTCCATCCAAATGACAACTGTGACGATCACCGGTTACGACAAACGTATACCGTGTGCGGAACTCGCAGTTTTACCTCTGAGCTAACTCGCTGACCGTCTCAGAGTGAGCGTCGCATACGCTGCAATGGTGTTTTCTACATCTCTCGTTGTCTATCAGGGAAGTGAAAGCTAGCATTGTGAATAGTGAATAGGGAACAGTGAATGTGAAATATTGACCTACTGTGCTTGCACGAAGAGGAATTTGTCCTCCGCATTTAACCTATCCGTGCAGTAAAACACACGTTTACACACATCGGAGAAGTGAGAACACACAAGCCCAGGGTGGTGGGCAGCTTTATCCTGGGAACACGTAGGCTGTGTCGGAGTGAGTCAGGAGTCGGGAACACTCAAAGTAAAACATCGACACGAAGATATTCAGAGGCATGATCTATCCGAGCTGCTATGAGTCACAGGATAATCCTGTAATAGTAATCCAGTCAGAATAGGTCAGATTCGATCAAACGTGTGTCATATCTAGAGTTGTAGACTAGCTAGCTACAGGTAGTGACACCGTTTGCTTAACTGCATTCAGCAGTAGTTTAGCAGGAGCTGAACTATTTAAGAAAATACTGTTGACTCTCCATTAACAAGTACAAGTTTTTCAGACAACATTACATAAGCATTATGTTTGAATCAAACAAACTGCAGTTCAGTCTGCTGAGGAAGTATAAAGGGTGTATTAAAAGAATCACAACTCCTTCTCCTTTGTTAAAAGCTTGTGTGAACCATCTAGCTCAGTATGTTGCCTATTTATTTTTCACTGAGAAGACTGAAAAAGACATTTTTATGTATTTTATGAGTCTGAATCAAACTTTTTTTGATTTAGGTTCAACGTTCAATACATATATGGAGACGACTGGAGCATTTGGCGTTATATTCAAAACGGTATCAATGGAAATCTTAGGGGCGTACAGCCAATAGCTCAAGCGATAAAGCAAGTTTTTTAAGGGCAGGTCATGTAATTTAGTAAGAAATTGTATAAAAAAAATTAAAAAAAACCCTGACATATTACTTTCTTAAAAGGTGCATTATTACTACCTCCTGCACCGTCACTACGTTTGCTGTTGTCAGAAACCTTTGACTCTGAACTACCATCTAGTAGATGTATTGCTTAATATCCATGCCAATGTAAAGGATGCATGGAAATACATTGTGCACTGTGCAACACATAGCAATGCCACCTATGCATGTCATTGGTTGCATCTGCCAGTGCGTATATGATGCAATAGGCATCTATGAAAGTTTCTAGAGCTGTTTCCACCATGAGAATGGCAACTTATTATTATTTTGTGAATTTCATGTATGAGCATTTCAAGGCTGTCCCATGACTATAAGAATTCTGCAAAACCTTGAACTTGAACTCGGCAGCAGGACAGCCATAAAAAGACTGAACGTGAATGTGACCAGAATCAGCTAGTGGGAATCGTTTCACATGATAGGTGTGCGACACTGCTTCAAGTAATATCAGAATACAATGCTGGGGTCTTAGCAAACATCAACGTGAGGACTGTGCAACATTCCTGACGGCTATACCAGTTTTTCTGGTACTTCACTGTATGTGACCAGGGATGTCCCAAACCACATCTGAATATGGTGGCAGGTAGATGTCATTATTAATTTCCTCCCAAAAGAGTGTCTAAATCGTGTAAAAATGTTGTGCAACGTTCTCATTTTCATGCTTTGTTTACATCGGATAAACTTTTTCTCCAAAATTTATCTCCTAGTAACAGATTCCCTAAAAAGATAATTCATGGCCGTCACCCTTATTGGTTTGTGAATTGATTAACAGGGGTTAATGCACAGGTAGAGAACAAAAGATCAGAAATAAAAAAACAAGGCTGGCTCGTTGATACACAGGCAGAGGCTTGCAGACACAAAAGCCTGCTGTCAACTGGGAAACCTCTGACCCATCAACAAACACATTTTAGTAACGTCTGAGAGAATAATGAGAACAAAAAAAAATGACTAGGGGAGCCATAATGAGAATTCCACACCACTCTTTTTTCTTTTTCCTCATACAAATGCCAGCACTTATCGAAATCATCTTGGCAGGAAGTGATTACAAAGTGATTCCTGTCCCAACTTCAGAGAAATGCAACGACAAATAAATAAATAAATAAATAAATAACGGCTGCTCCGAGGAAGCCGGGGCAATTGTGATGTCAATAAACTGATGAAGATAATGGTCTAATCACATTAACATTTATGGAGGCAAACTAATCATCAGACCTGTTAAAATTTCCACATCATCTCCTGCACCATTTCCTAACACGTATTGATGAGGCAATAATTGGAGAGACGTTACGTCAGCTAACACACTGACATCTGATTTGACATTTTAATTGTTGTGGGGCAATCTGGTTTTAGGAAGGCTTAATTATAGTTAGAGATTCATCAATCTTCTAAATGTGTTGCGGGAATCCAAGCAATACTGGTGAGTATTTGTTTCCGTCAGATGGGAAGCCTGTAATAAGTTATGTGCCTTCCGTAAATGACACATGATGTAATTACACAATTTCAGCTCTGTCCAGGTGAAGTTGAGACAAAACAGGTTCGAATTTTCTGCTTGATTTCTTATCATGTAAGAAATGCTGAACTGATTTTTATTAATGTGTACAGACCACCAACTTCTAACAACATGCCATAGCCAGTAGTGCCCTGGATCTAACACAAACAATACTCTTCGACGCGGTTGGTTTGTTTGTGGGCCAGGGAAGAACCCGTTACATTTTGGAGCGGAGTGGATCCGTGTATTATTTTCCACTTCTATTAACATTGAACTGTGGACAGTGCAATCAATTACAGAACATGTTTAGATTGTCTTTCAGTCCATCTCAGATGACTTCAGGCCCAGAGAATTCACCAGTGTTTCTGCGCGAAATATAATACATGGCTTCCTCTTTCCATAATACAGTTTCAGGATGCATTTCTTGATGCAGAATTGGACTGCAGTAAATGGCAATGATTTTATAATACTCCCGAGCCCATGTGTCTATTTCCATCACAGTAGCATGACGGTTTCTCAAACAATACCGCCAGAGGGCTCGATGATCACAGACATTCAGCCGCGACAAGATTTCCCCAGACTCCCTGAATCTTTTCATGATATTATGAGCAGTAGATGGCGAAAGACTGAAATCCTGCACTGCCGTGGTGAACCACAACCCGTCCTTGCTTACAAAGACTAAGCCTTTGGTGGATGCTCCTTTTATACTCGATCTTGATGACCTCCCCGGTTACCAGTTACCTGATTGTGGAACCAAGTGGATTCCAGTGTTGCTTGTACAATTAACAAACAGAATTGTCATTGAAAAAAAAAAGCTTTAAGGGATTTAATAAATGACAGATTTCAGTGTTTATTATTTTTAGTGTCACAACCTTTGGAATTGATTTGATTTTTTTCCCATCCCTAAATCATCGTCTAAGGACGTTTTGTAGAAATTGGCATGGGAGAAAAGCTTAGAGAGAGGGAATGAGAGAGAGAGAGAGAGAGAGAGAGAGAGAGAGAGAGAGAGAAAGAGAGAGAGAGAGAGAGAGAGAGAGAGAGAGAG
>JANCOA010000037.1:3013582-3032134 GCA_024363135.1 Leptodoras oyakawai
TTCACTTTCACTCTGCTCTTACTGGTGCAATGTGCAATTAATGAAGATTGGCCACCAGGCTGGTCCAGTTTAGCCATAAAACCTCCCACACTAAAATGACAGGTGTTTCAGTTTCATTGTCCAACCCCTGTATTATATTTGAGCAAAACAAATACATGCGATTATACAATTTAGAATTAATCCCATTATTTCTGTGCTTAGTTTACACCACTACAGTAATGCATGGTTTGGGGATTTTAATAAATTAGGGCCTGAGACTTTTAGCTTGTCCAAACTCAAACTCCAGTAAGCATGTTACAGATCAACATGGTCTCAGACATGTACATTTTTTACCAGTTTGCATGATGCAAGTTGTATGAAATGTTGTTATGCAACTTTGTGTTTTGTTGATACATTTAACTTATTTCTTATATAAACCTATACTTGCATCCATCCCCGACTTCACGACATATTAATTATTTAATTCTTTCATTCAAGTTAGAACCAAGATGGCCACGCCCTAGCACAGACTCTTGCGTTTTCACCTGTTCACATCCCGACTTCTTTCTGCACTTGTGTCTCTACTCATTTTGTGTTCATTTGCACTGATCACTATCACCTGTTTTGAGTTTTCCCTGAGCCTGTGCTCATGTATTTAACACCATTTGTTTCAGTGTTCTGATGCCAAGTATCATAGCCACCCTGTGTTACTGAGCCATTGCCAGGTTTATTAACCCCAACGTGTTTTTCATTCTGCGACTCTCGCCTAGCTAAGTTTGTATTGTCTGCACATCGTTTGAACCCGACCGTGCTACTCGGATCATGTATTTGGATTTGTCTGCCTGGTTTACAAACTCTTTTTTATTAAACCTGCACTTGCATCCTATAATCCATCTCGGCAAGCTTCTAACATAGACTGGTCCGATCCACAAGGAATTTTTAATCAAGTTGAGAGGGATGGTGTAACCTTTTGGTTATCCATTCATCAGGAAAATACAAACACCTAATACCCATGTACATACTCGTTCCAATTGTTTTTTTTTCTGGTTGGAATAATATATTCTTTCTGCACATGTATGTCCCATGTAACATTCGATGATGTGAACAAGTTTCTGGGAAGGACAGAAGAAGACACAGTGGATAGAGGATAAACAACGTTCAATCAATAACACTTAATGTTCATACTTTAATAAAAGACCATTGCGTCATTCAGAAATCACAAATCTCTCCCACTTTCTTTGCTTTGGACTTGCTGCCTAATTAGATGGAATAGCAAGAATTCATCCTAGGACACAAGGTGAGTCTTGAAAACTGTATTAACAGGCAGAACAGTGCTTGTTCAAACCCATATATATTCTGATTAAATGCTTTGGGCATTTGACTGGCTTGATTTTTTAGCTTCACGTAAACATTACATTGGAAAATCTAATCAGAATGACTTCAATCAGGTTGAAGAAATGTTGTCTGTGTAAGTGCAGCTTCTGTGTCCTTTATGTCTGGTATCTATGAACTGAAACAGAGAGTAGGCTGAATCGTAAATGGCTTCCTACTCTCAACATGTTGTACGTGCACTGCACAGAAAATTGCATAGTGGTCTCTACCTGCTAAGACGTGCACCATATAGGCATCGGGAAGCCATTACGGATTCACTGTATAGCTCTATAGGTATTCTGGATTTTACAGTATATTTCTACACAGTTCATGAACATAAACTGTAATGCAATGGAATGCAATAATTATGCTGTCCCATTTATACTTCAGACAGCGAATTGTCTCTGATAACACACAACAAAACACATTTCGCGTTTTACTTTAGCTTTAGTCAATTAAATTAACAGGATCATTTTGAAAGGCCAATAGTAATTCCAACAAAAAAATCAATTAATCAAGCCTAGCTGACTACTGTACAAGGTGTCTTGTGGAACCAGACTGCAGTTTGTATGTATAGGATGTTTGAACAGATGGGTATAAGAGAGTGAGAGAAAGAGAAGGCTTGGTAAAAAAAAAAAGGTCATCTTTCGCCATACGCAAGCATATACCTGTAAACAAGACCTTCATAACCTCATTCCTCCATGAAATGCTTGGCTAGGAGCTGGTGTACCGGTCAGTGTGTGGATCAGTGTCACAGATAAAGGTCAGGTGAAGAGCAGGGAGGATGTTTGTTCAAGGAAAACAGGAATAGGAAACCTTTACTAGCTGTATAATCCAGGTTACAATTATCAGAGCAGAACACAGCACATTATTCCTTCCACAACAACGCTCGCAGTGAGAAATGAGTGGCAACCAATTAGCTTCATCTTGTGACCAGTGGCTGAACATGCTATTGATTGGGTAAGTCGTCAAGACCTCTAAAAGGTAACAAGGGGTTTGTTGGGGAATTGGTGAGCACTGTCTAATGATGCCAAACAATGAGAATGACAACAGAGAAGTTTCAACAAACTCTGTGCATTCTGGACACAAACACTCATCCTTCTGTTCAGTGATTTGAAGAAGCAACATTTCAGCAGTGGATGACATTTCACAGCAAATCGTCATTTCAAACAATTAAACAGCATTACCTTTTGTCAGGAGCGCTCCGTTCAAAGGTGTGTCTTCAGGAGAAAGGCCAGAGTACAGGACAAGAGAGTGACGGACAGGGCGAAGTCAACAAGATGAAGAGTGTGTGTGGGGGGGGGGGCATGGAAGTAGAGGAAGGGATTAGAAGGGTAGTGAATGGCGGGGAAGGAAAAAAACAGTGGGTAGAAAAGGACGGATTCGTATTTAAGAGGAAGGGAGGGAAAGTTTGGGCAAAAGGAGCGTTTTTTTTTTTTTTTTTTCGCACACAAAAAAAGCGCAGCAAAAAACAGAACAAACCCATACCTTGGCTGTTTAACGTCAGGTGCGCCAGACCTTGAAGGAAAGAACAGAACAAAAGAAAGAAAGGAAAAAACGAGGTCATAAAAAGGCACGGGAAGGAAAAAAATCATTGTCACAACGTTGGACTGCAGTTTGTGACAGACATCCTGGGGCAGACATGGATGTCAGAGTTTGAACTTAAAGCAAAAATAATTAAAATAAATTAGAGAGAAACAAGATAACCGAAAAAATAAAACAAGCAAACACTTCTTAAGAGAGGTGTGGGGGACAGAAAAAAAAAGCATTTCATTCGGCGCAACTCCCGAAGGCCATTGCTCACTCAAATGCTTTTTTTTCCTCTGAAATACTTATGAAACACACACATAACTGTTTGGCAGTAGGAGATTTTTTTTTGTCTGTCTAAATGAATTCCTGATCTTCAACTGAGTTTCTATTTCAAAGTGATCTCTCTCTGTAAATCCATTTAGCTACCACAGAACCAGAGATAAAAGCAAAGGAGTTAGTAAACCCTACATTTTCTCAGCAGATTTCCCAACCCAAAAAGGCTTAACCAATGCAAGGGGAGAAATAAGCCTGACTCTTTAAGAAGGTCAGCAATCAGAATATAACATGTACACCAAGCCCATAGCGATTGTATCTGTGTTAAAATATTGATGGCTAATCCATAATCTAACAAGACAAAGGGATTGGCTCAGAAAGCTGGAGAATAAACCGACAGGGAAACCGTCACTAAAGGGCAGCTTGGTTTTACACCACCATATGTTCCACCTGATTGTACCAGTTTTGCAATTATAACCCTCATATCAATCTTGATGTTGATGTAGCACATTCACAACATAAACGATATAGCATGTGGTAGAACATTTCAGGTCAATTCAGTCCTTACATAACAAAGACTCTCTGAAGTAGACCTTGCTCAGAACCAGCATGGACAGGTTCCCAAACCTGGTCCTGGAAAATCCCCCATCTTGCAGGTTTTCCCAGTTTCTAACACACTGGGACCTGTCCATTGTATCTTTGAGTACTTCAGAGTACAATTCATTTTGCAATTAAAATATCATTCCATTCCAAGTAAAACCACAGAAGTAAAATACATTAGTTTATTTATTTTTTTTATTTTTTTATCTTCTTCTCATTGGTGCTGCCTGTATTGAATGAAGCTAAAAAAATACAGCCATCTTTGATGGGCGCTGAGCAATTTTAGGGCAACAAAAACTCTCTTTTTTGCAGCTACCTGCTAATGGAACACAAAAACAGGGGGAAAAGAATTACATGTGATGAGAGTTGCTCTCTAATTTTAGAATGTTTAGACCCTCCAGTTGAAAATGTAACCACCTGTGGTCTGTTGTATTTCAGACTTGCATGGCTGCAGGGAGACCAGACAGAGGCCATTTCATCAAGAGATTTGTGAAGGAATAAAAAGGACAGAATAAAATGACAGTGCTCTCTAAAATTCATATTCACAAACACCACATCCACTGATAAACTGGGGTATCAATTGGGGTATCCATTTGGGGTATCCATTGGGGTATCCATTGGGTATCCACTGGGGTATCAATTGGGGTATCCATTGGGTATCCATTGGGTATCCACTGGGATATCAATTGGGGTATCCATTGGGTATCCATTGGGGTATTCATTGGGGTATCCATTGGGTATCCATTGGGTATCCGCTGGGGTATCAATTGGGGTATCCATTGGGTATCCATTGCATTCTGGTTAGTATTATTTCTGCTCATTAAAAAAAATCTGTTTTACTAATATTACTTTATTACTAATATTACTGATTTATTTTAGCCTGCAGTTTTTCCTCTGCAAGTCTTATCTAAACCTGTAGGCACCACATGGAGCTGGGTCTGAAATGCATCATCAGATCCGTGGTAGCTCAGAGGAAGCTGTTTGATCCACAACAGCCATGCCTCCCCACCCTTCAAGTCACAGTAGAGGAGCCTGCATATTTAAACATAGCATGCTTACTCGCCATCACCATAGAAGGGCTTTCTAGTCAGCTTTCTCTCCTAGCCAGAAAGCATGAGCACAGGCCTAATAAGTTATTGCTAAATTGCACCACTGTAACTCATGTAACTTTCAAGGGGTTTTACTACAAAGGTTGCTGTATTTTTTTGCCAACCAACCCTCAAGCTCTGATTCATCCTGCATAGCCTTTATAATCCCCACAATACCAGGATCTCCACCTACACAGATTCTAACACTCTTGCAACACCTCAACTCATAGGCAGGACCACCAACCAAGAAGAAATTCCTCTTTTTATCCTCAGGCTAACTCACTGCCCTGTCATCCAAGGTCTCCCAAAGCTCTATAAACACAATTGGGAGACCATAGGCATTGTTTAATAGCTTCCTCTTTTGAATCCTGCATCCCAAGTTCCAATTACTACAAGCCTCCACTTCTTTGAAAATCCCAGACAGTGATTCCTGGTCAGTATGAAAGCCTGTCAGACATGTTAAGCAGGAAAGGCAATCTTCTTTCCTCGCATCATCCTATGGTGGCATCACTGAACTAGAAGAGAGCACAGCACTACCAAATCCAAAACCTTACCCCTTCCCTACATGTTAGGACAGGACCAAATAGACATAGTAAACTATTATTAATCAAAACCAAAAAGAATGTGAATTCCACAAGCAAAAATATATAGTTTCTGATTACATGATACGTCTAGAGTGATCAGAATGCAAGCCAAATGAGGCTGAAAGCTTAGAGAATTGGCCTTATCTTTCCACTATTAGTTATGGTATTTAGTGCAGTTTGCATCTTTTGAATCAATGGCTCATTAGTGGATTCAGTAGTATATAGCCCATTTAACCACTATATTTAAGGGAGGCTCTTGTACCCTAATAACATATGGCCATTGCATGATCAATCTGAGGTCCTAGCCAACCCACCCAATATTTAATGTAATGATAAATAAAGTCATGTATTCATTTTTAGAACCCTTAGAGGGTTGTTCGGTTTGACCATTGGCCTGCTTAATGTCTGTGTAAATAACCCTAAAACAGATGCTTTCCCTTTCAACAGTGATTCAGAATGGAACCCCTTTAAAACCAAGTACCAGTAAACAACCCAATAACTCTTGCAAATGGAGGGTCTCGATGCACAACAGTGTCCGAAGGCATTACTAATGCTAATCCACACCATTAACATGTCAGCAGCAGGGTGTAATGCTGTAGATTTTGGTGCTTTACTTAACAATATCTGCCATATTCTAAACAATACACACAGATTCAGTATTTTGTATTCACTATGAGTGGATGATTTAAATAAACCTAGAGTCTATCATGTAGGATGATCAGAGTAGCTGGCCACAGAGAAAAAAGTGGCACAAAGAACCCAGCCAACAGCATCACAGGGAGCTCCCGTTTAGTTTCACACCCCTCCTAGCCTCACAGCATGACTGAGGTAATTGCCACAAAGTAGATACTCGGATACTTCTCAACTCCACTTACACAAATATTCATGCAGCCCCAAATAAAGAAGTAAATACAAAATTGTCAATCATGTCAATGCTTTTGACAGGATATTGCAAACCAGATAATACTAAGCCCATAAACACAAAACCAGAAATAGAATGCCCCATCCTTGAAATACCAGGAAGCCCTTGTAAAATGTTATATCTGAAAACCCAGCTAGTGTATCGCAAGCAATATTACGTATTTATAAATTCAAAATGAAAGTGAGATGTAATGTATAAAAGGGTAATTTGTTGTCATTCAGAGAAGCCTTCGCTGTCATCACGATGGTGACCCATAAAGCTGCCAGACCGTGATTGGCTGAGGCTATGGAGTGTCAGATGGTGGTGGGATCCTAATTTTATCATTAAGGCGGACATCTTTGGAAATCTGCCCTCTTGCTTAACATCTGTAATAATCAGGCAGCTGCAGGGACCGTATGGCTCCAACCAGAGGGGCTCATGTGCCATTTACACCCGCCTGGGCAAGATTCCTTACTGCATACACAATTCTTCCTCTGGGAAAAATGAAAATAACACAGCAGTATTGCTGTATCCCAGAAATGAGTGGTTATTGTGCGTTATGAATGAATTCGCCTGTTGGGCAGTTGGCTTGCAATAGTACTAAATTAACTTTTGTGCTTTTAACATCAAGAAAACAGAATGTTTCGAGGATTCACTTCAAGAGTACCCTTATTTCCTCCATGCCCTTCAGTGTAGCATTTCTTTTATAAATAAATTATTTTGTTTATGTAGGTTCCTGTCCACTATGCGATGCTCACCAGATGTTAGAATTCTGCTGCTGCAGTTCTTCTGTTGTATGAAACATGGAAGATGGCACAAGGGGGTGATATACAGAGGATTATCATCATTATTGCCAATCTTATGCCCATCTCTCTTCTCGTTCATCAGCAGAAGTGCTAGACAAACTCAGGCAGAGACCTCTCCTTTCCAGCAGGCCTCCTACTGAGCACAAGTACTAGGCAGAACTCTCAAAGGATCGCCTCTGGCATATGGCCACAATTCTAAGCACAGCAGGAGGGCATATGGTTCTGTAAAATGTACAGAATATTTTACAAAGGAGCACCAGTTTTCAACTCACACAGTACTTTAAAGTCTCAACTGTACAGCCAAATGTGTTGCAGAACTTAAGAATCTCAATCATAGATATGGAGAGGTGGTTTCAGAGGTGACTTTGGAGGAAAAAAGCAGCCCTATTCCTCAGCCATTCGGCTGTGCTCTTTCATTTCAGCTGTGATATTAATGTTAAGCATGATGGCCCCATAATTTGATAACAAATGTGGCCTACCATTTGCATACCATGATACTTCAAGAGATCAGACAATTTGCAGGCACATTCACGGCCCAGCAGTCTTGCCCAGGTTTACACTTGCATTCACGGGTTCTTAATACTTCGGGTACCACGGGTTCTGGAATACTACCATCTTACAAATTTTGGTGTTTTTGCTCCTCCAGTTCAACTTAGTTCAGGCTTGTTAATTTGCTCACAAGTTGAATCAAAAAGAGGAGAGTATGAAAAACAACACTGCCCAGGGTTGTAGTACTCTAGAAGCACTTTTCCTATGAGACTAAACCCAGACATCACATCTCTATGAGTTTTTTGAACTTCCCATTCCAAATGTGATTTGTCCCTCACTGTTATAATAACCACCACTCTTGTAGGAAGCCTTATCAATTCATTTTGTCCCACTTTGGGGATTTGCCCAGTCATCCACAAGAGTGTCAGTGAGGTCATGTACTGATGCCTGGGGTGACCAGGCCTGGGGGTGCAGTCTAACCCTAACCCAAATGTGTTCACTTGAGTTGAAGTCTCCGTGCAGGCTCCTTGAGTTCTTCTACTCCACCTTGGCAGACTGTCTGTATAGACCTTGCTTAGTGTACAAGGACATCATGTGGGGGCAGGATTTATGGCATTTGGCAGACACCCTTATCCAGGATGACTTACATTTATCTCCTTATATAACTGGGCAATTGAGCGTTGAGGGCCTTGCTTGAGACACCAAAAGTGGCAGTGGTGCTGGGATTTGAACTCATGACCTTCCAATCCAGTCCAATGCCTTAAGCACTGCCCCATTGTATACAAAGGCATTATATGCTAGAGCATACAAAAATACACCATGCAATTGTGTGCTTCCAACTTTCTGGCAACAGTTTTGGGAAGAACCTCATACTGGTGTGATGGTCAGGTGTCTAAACTTTGCACCATAGACTGTTTTCTACAGTCCAATTTCTACAGATCATTTGTTGTTGAGCTGCACACTAGACTATCAGGAAAATGTGGAAGACCATTCCATTCCAAGTCTGTCTAGATTGATGACAGTTTCAACCTATACATTAAAGCTGTAATGGTCAACAGTTAAGCCCTTACAGTACTGAAGCAGAAACATATTTTGATTGCCCAATACGTTTCGACTTGCTCTCGACACTATATCATCTGCCCCGACAATCAATTGTGATCAGTTCTCAAACCAGAAATTGCCATGAAAGGCTAATCTAGCCCCAGATCTACTGGCTACATACTGTAAGCCTGGTTGGTAATCATTTTAGTATTTCAAGCATACCTAATTTAGCTTATGAATCTTGGCTCTCAGCAAAATAAGTATAAATCTCACCAATTAAAAATCACTATACTGTACACATATGTCCTTTCACTCGGCCCAGACCACCGATTTCCTCGAGGTTCCAATGGGGACAGAAGCTGGCACAGACGGCGGGATATTTGTAAATATCTGTTTAAAAGAGATCTCAGAGATAACGCTTGATAAAGGCAAACGTACATCTCCCCAGGTCCATACATAATGGATGCATCTCTCTTGCTCTCTTTGTTTCTCTCTGATGTGCCCACTCTAATTACATGAAGACGTGAGCGTAATTTAAAACGCGTAAATAATTTACCGAGGTGTCCAAGAGAGGAGGGCAGAATGTTTCATAGCATATCAGAGTGTCGTTGACGGAAGAAAAGCTGAACTTCAAGTGAAGTGAGCCTGATATCAAAACAGGGAAAAACCTGTGTTAAATGTGGCACACTTAATACACAAACGGGATGAGGTAAGTGTTTGTGCAAGTGTGTGTGTGTTTTTTAATAGGTGTGTATAATATAAAGGAATGTAAGGACTTCATTTATTTAAAGACATGATAGACATAATTCTCATTTTAACCATCATGGTCATTATGTTACTAATTGCAAGGACTGCTATATTCTGCAGTCATACTTTTCACCTTTCTACAGCGGAATCTACTGTGGAGAGAGCTTGTGTATGTATTACCTCCACCAGCTTGATTCTCAGCAGGATTCCTGCAAAACTATAAAGCTAAATGTTATGAAATTTGGTGGAAGAGTGCAGCATGGGCTGAGGAAGAGTGATCTGAGTGGCATTGTGGATCCATGCATTGTTTTTTTGCAAGATCAGCCAAAAATACGCTGGGTTTGTTGGACGTGGCCATCCATTCATTCATGAGAGATGGTGGCTTTCATGACATTTTCTAAAATGTCTTTTTGGGTCAAGTTTTATATTACGACAGTGCTGCTACTTAACAGTTCTTTTTAAAACATTCCATAGCCTCCTACACACACTGTCGAATTCAAACATGATAAAACCAGAAGCACAATGGTTCATTTCATTTCATTTCATTTCAAGGCAACTGTATATCATATGGCACTTAGATTTTTGGATTGCCAAAATGTTGTCCTTAACATTAATACAACGTTTATTTTGCTGGTGTCAAATGATGAATCAGCTGTCCTTTTGATATTAACGCACTTTGCTTGTAATTAATATGCTTTTTTTTCCATCTAAAACACCTCTGAGCCATGTTTTACATGCATATGATATCCAGCCTAACGGTACTTTGGGGTGAAGATCAGTTGAAAGCAGAGCATATTATGCGAATCTTGAGTCATGAAAGAAAATGAAAATCTCAACATTATGAGCTACAAGTAAACAATACCATGGGTAAAAAAGGTAAACTAATCATTGTACTGGTCCTCCTGACTTTCTTTCCAATTTCCCCAGTTTACGGTCCAGAGTTCACTCTGCCTCTGTAATATTAAACCCCGTCATAGGGTCATTAATATTCAGATTTATCTGTGTACTAAATCATTTCATTTAGTAATTAAACCTCAAGCGCAAATTTGTAAGTGTGTGTGTGCAAGTGTGTTAACACTGAGCTTGAATAAACTCTAAAAGATCTTCACAAGAAGCATGTGAGCTGAGGAAAAGCTAATTGCCTCCCTCATCACCGAAATGAAATAATGAAATTTAAATAGTTCAATGAATCATTCAGTGTAACACGTTTTGTTCATGGCTAATTTGCCAGCAATACCTTCCTGGAATTAATTGGAAGAGTGAATAGGTCTTGGAGAGTGTGTAGGTTTTTACAGCTGTTTTGTCTCAATTAAACAATTCAGGAGAAAGCATGGGCTTTGGCTGAAAAAAAAAAAAAAAAACGTGACTCTGGATAAGTCCACAGATGACCACTGTCACTGCTCAGGAATATTCAGTTAAATGAACTATGCAGATCACATCCGGGCGTACTGAGCCAAGTCTCTGTGCACATCATGCATGTAGACACTGTTTATGTACTACTGAGAGAAAACAAGACCAAATGTCCTCTTGACGAGAGAGGTCAGAAGAGAATGGCCAGGGAGTTCTGAGCTAATACAAAGTCTCGAGTGGTTTAAATAACCTGTCTTTACAGCTGCGGTAAGCAGAAAAGTATCTTGACATGGCTAGGGTATAGACCAGCAGGACGGCTTAATGGGTTCCACTCCGGTTAGTTAAGAACTGAAAAAAAATAGTGGTCTTTTTCCAATCTATAGCTATCCAGATTCAGTGAAGCTACACCTACAGTAGGGTAAGATACCTGTTCTTAGCTGACAGGCGTGGGAACAGATGTGGTCTTCTGCTCTTGTAGCCTAACTGCCTAAAGGTTCAGAATTGTGAGCTCTGAAATGTTTTGCTCTCCACACTGTCAGGCATCAACAGCCATGCCACGGTCACATGGTCACAGTCAGTCAGCCTATTTGCTATGTCTATGTATCTATGTATCTATCACTAAGTACTTCAATGCACTACATGCCTTTGGGCTTATTACTTTTCCAACTGACAGACAAAAAATATATAAGTGTAAACAAACAATTCAGTTATAGTCATTTCAAATATAATTCTGTCTCGCACATTCAACTTTTAGCCCTTCAGGACATTGCAATTCATGCATCTTAGAAAATCCCCTCTATAACTGGATAGAAAGTTAAAATTACACTTTCAATAATGGCACAAATTAGAGCTGTATGTAAAAACATAAACATAAAAAAGGAGATTAAAAAAAATCCTATTAGATGGAGTTTGCTCAGATAGGAGAGAAATGTGCAATAATAATAATAATAATAATAATAATAATAATAATAATAATATATTTACCATCTCATGAAAACCATCACTTTTAACTACACTGTAAACTTGTACATCCTCACTTAGTCTTTGATGGTACCTGTGTCTCCTAGAGTGCTGTCTCTACTCCTCAATCTCAATCCTCATCCTCAATATCCAGTAGACTGACTACATTACAAACATTGCGGTCCTTCACAAGCCTTCCCAACATTGTACTGTACAAGGAGCTGTCCTCTGGCCACCGCAACAGAGGAGCCCCACTGAAAAGATACAAAGATCTGCTGAAAGCCTCCCTCTGGTGCCTGCAACATCGACCACAACCAATGGCCCTCCCTTGCCTCTGACAGCATCGCATGGTGCAAAACGATTAAAGATGCAGTAACACTTCGAGGACGCCCGGGGAACCAACCTTGAGAACAAGAGGAGCAGGAGGAAGAACAGGCCATGTGCAGACCTGACTTCAGTCAGATACATATTTGCAATCACTGCAGCCGAGTCTGCATGTATCAGTCACCAGCGAGCCTGTAGTCAATGTGGACAGCATCCTTCATAATGTCTTCGTTCACAAAACCAGTGTTTAACGCACTGTAAATCATGTCGGTGAGGCTGTACTTGTTTTTATCTCACAAGTAATGCTGACATTACTCTCGCAAAAGGTAAAAAGCAAGAGCAGATTTATTAACAAACATTATTATTTTGAAAGTAACATGACTTGTAATAATATATCAGTGAGTCTTCCACAGCAGCTCAGTTTAAGGTAGAATTAGCAGCAAAGCTTCAGTCAACCGATTCCTAACTTTAGAATAAGGCCACTGGACCTCTGAAGGTGTGCTGTGGTATCTGGCACCAAGACATAAGCAGCAGATCCTTTAAGCCCTGTAGGTTTTGAAATGGGGCCTCCATGGATTTGACTTGTTTGCCCAGTACATACCACAGATGTTTGAGACTCAACACTGACGACTGTCACACTCCTCAAGCCATTCCTGGACAATTTTTGCAGTGTGTTTGGGCACATTATCTTGCTGAAAGAGGCCACTGTCATTTGTGAATACTGTTGCCATGGAAGAGGTATACTTGGTCTACAACAATGTTAAGGTAAATGGTACATGAATGCCAGGACTCAAAGTTTCCCAGAAGAACACTGCCCAGAGCATCACACAGGCTTGCCTTCTTCCCATAGCACATCCTGATGCCATCTCTTCACCAGATAAGTGACAAACACACACCCAGCCACCCACATGATGTAAAAGAAAGCATGACTGCTCAGACCAGGTAACTGTCTTCCATTGCTCCATGCTGATATTTCTCTTTCTCACAAACCCCTATCTGGTTGCTTGTTAACTTTCCAGTCATGAATAACACACACTAATAGCCAGCTAATTATTATTATAATTTTTTTTACCGGTGGCTATTTTAAAATGCTTTTCGAAATTGGGTTAATGAAAGGCCATGACAGAGCAAACTACATAAAAGCTACTACATCAGCCATTCTGGCAAAGTCTGGAGGCCTGACTAACAGAAGGCAGTCACTGCGCATCTCAGGAGGCCTATTAGAAATCGTGCTGCCCATGAGCATCTGCACGTTCTAACATGAAACCCATTCAAAGCCCCTTATCCCCTTGTGGCTTTCTCTTCCAAACAAATTTCCCCTAAATTGAATTACACAGATTTTACCTCATTGCGCTTCCTCTTCTTTATTAATGTTTACTCGATTATACACTTTCCAAATTTCCTTCAGCTGCTATTTGCGTTGCCAAGGACCGCTGAACCAGTGCCAAGAACGATAAACCATTCCCTCCATCAGCACAATCTTAAATCACTACACTCAGGAAAAGGAAAAAAAAAAAAAAAAGCAGGACAATTATCGGTTCAGTTTTGAATCCCCATGGTCCTGCAGCCTTAGGGCTAACCAGTCAATACCGCAGCTAAATGATTTCTATCTGGTTTTAATGCTCGCTGTGGCTGCAAACATGCTAATGAAGCAAAGCTCTCTGTCAGACACAGCACTCAGTGTTAGTGTGTTACTGGTGTTAGCGTTAAGAGTTTCACTCCGCTTTCATGGTATCATGTCCTCCATCGTTGGGTAAGACACAGCAGGTAAAATATGAAACTATTGGTAATGAGAAATTAATGCTCTCCAACAGGGCCGCGATGCTAGTGTGTCATATCCGATAGCTGAAACTAATTAGCGTGCTGCATCTAAGTAAAACTCGGAGTGCTTAAAAGCTGGGGGATTGAAAAAGAGGACAAATGTGTCTCCAGAATCCAAATCTCGGTAAACCAGTTACCATGGCGAGGATAAAAGACGCCACCAGCAAGGAGACGAGTCCTCTAGAGCGTTAAAGTGATGAGTTCTTCTCTTTTAAGCATTAAAACATAAAACAACAGGATAAACAGGAAGGCTTAGGATATTACTGGAAGTACTTGTAAAGAAGTATTTTTACACAGGGCTAGTATTTCCTCTACTGATATAATAAACAAGATGCCAGTTACCAGCGTGTACCCGCTTTGTCAGAGCTTCACATCATCCTGTCATTCCTCAATAAATGAAAGCAGGGATGCGATGTGTCTAATTTATTTAGTTTCCTTAGCACCGAATGATTAATACCTCGAGCATAACCGTTAAATTCACTAGTGCCAACTGGATAACAACAATAACCGTGAATCTCATAAACCCATAGTTCCTGCAAGAAATCATGGGATGTAGGAAAAAGGTGGATATGCTGACGAGATGTTAATGCCGACAGGGCTGTTCCATTTTTCAGCGTAAAGTGCTTCACAGTTATCTTGTTTGACAAAAAAAATGTAAATTATGGCAAACACTGAAATTTTCACACAAATCCTATGCTTCAGGGTATCCATATACAAGATACAACAACCTGAAAATACTGGTCCTGGAGCGCATGCAAAATGAATAGCAACACCACCTGTGCACTTCATTGGTTGCGTAGATAAAGCGTCAGACATCTGTGGAAGCTTCTAGAGCTGTTTCCGCCATGAGAATGGCAAGATATGACGATTTTATGAGTTGGAGCTCATGAAATGGGTCGTAGCATTTCAGAGGTAGAAGCAAAGTTTGGATTTTCATGTGTGAGCATGAGTTTCAAGGGTGTACTGTGCCTACAAGAATTCCGGCAAAACCTCGAACTTACGATAGCGTCGTGGCCATAAAAAGTGTGGAATGTGACCAGCGTCGGCGTGCAACGCTGTCGAGTGACGTCAGACTGTGCAACGTTCCCTCCAAGATCCTGTAGGAGATCTACTACGTATTAAGTGGTGTACCAGTTTTTCTGGTACTTCAGTATATGGTGGTGCTTGTACATTTATGAACCCTTTGGAACTTCAACACGTTTTCACACCTGATTGAAAACCTTCAACTGATCTGCTCATCCTACTTTTGCCACTCAAAGATACATGATACTGGGTATACATGACTTGAGTGAAAATCTAATGTTTTAGGTCAGGTTTATGCAGAAATACTGTACAGACGATACCAAAAGGTCCATACTTTCAAGCATGTATGAGGTTAAGAAATGTAAACTTGTGTTTGAAAACTACTATCCAGTCTTCGATTATGTTTTCTTGTAGTATGGCCCATGGTGTTTCATTCCTTACTCAGATACTCCTTACAGAGCTCGTATGCCCAGAAACAATCAGAAAAAAGTAAACCAGTCTCTCTTGCTACACTGTAAGAGACAACTGAGAAAGAGAAAATTAAGTAATGGGAAAAAAAACTGATCATGAGGGAATTAAAAGGCACTGAAACTTAGACACAAACCTCAACAATACTTCTCAGGCTGTCGCATTCGTCACTGGGGGAAAAAATTAAACTCGTCCCACTAGGTCTGAAAGCTGTATTTCAAGAGCAGCCCGAGCTATATTTCTTCATTACAGCCATTCGCCTGACATGCAGCTTACAGCAGGGTTTATCCGATGGTTAAATCCACGGGCGATGCGGCATTAAAAACCACGACGGTCATCACGCCGGTTATCTATGAAAGGCAGGATGGTGGAACCATTACTCTCCTGGCATGGAGAACGATCCTCGATCAGCCGTTCCCATGCTACCGTGATCCCGCGTAATACGTCTATTGCCTTCATTAATAATTATATCTGTCAAGGAGGAACTTATCGACCTTGAGGTGTCAGCAACATGCAAGATATGCAAAGTGCAGCTGGAGAGCAAAAGTGAGAGAAAGACGGGCAGATCAAGACAGGCAGAGAGAAAGATAGATAATTTGACGGCATGCATTTAAATGGTCCCAAGCATGTGCAAGGTTTTTTTTTTTTTTCATTTTAAGTAGCTCAGTGGGATTGCTCCTGTACAGCTTATAGAACCACTGCACCCTGACAATATTATCATGGCAACCACCTCACCTTTCCTTTCTTCCTTTCTTTCTTTTCTCTCTTATAAGCTGTTTTACTGTGTTATTCCCTTAATACACAGCATATTAGCGGATTTGTGATATGAATTCTGCATTATAAAATGGTAAAACAGGCTGAGGAAAAGGAAGCGCATTATAGGATATCTGATACTAAAATTTGCTAGCTGTATTTGAAAGAAAAAAAAAAGAGCATCAGACAGAAACTGCACGTTAGGGATCAATAAAATATCTTCTCGGGTCTGAAATTGCGCTTTTGGATTTAAAGGCGTTTGAAGGTTTTCTTTGAGTCGGGCCGTAATTTTAATTCGTCTTTCTGAGGTGCTAGACGTCGGGAATGTAGGAACGCTTTGATTTTTCTTTATGTAGCGTACTTTGAATTGCTACTGTGTATGAAAGCTACTATAGAAATACACTTGCCTCGCCTCGTCGCTTCATGGGCTTTGAGCAGAAAAAAGATTTCCTTGTGGGTTATTCGAGAACTCGGGAATTGATGATGCTTGGAGAGGAAAACATGAGAAGCAGGGCTGCTTGTACAATACAGTGACAGCCTTGTATTGGAGTGTTATGGCTCTTGCCTTATGTGAACAGGTTGATTACAAGCGACATGCATGGGATTCAGCGGTTTCTCAAAGTGGCGTTGCTGAAAATAGAGGAAAATCATCCATCTATCCATCCATCCATCCTGACTGGAAACATACAGAAAACTGTATGTGTGTTGTGTGTGTACACTAAGGATGTACACAAGCAGAAAGGTGTATTAGTGTGTGACTTCGTGGGCGTTATGCTCCTGAGCATCTTGACAGGGGGTTATCAGATCATAGGTGAGTTCATCCGATCTGATAAACCATCTGCCGTACTTTCAAACTGCCAAACCCACCACAATGGTGTCAGGTAGGAAAGCGCCTGGCGTTTTGGTTGGCTTGATATCTGGCATAATTCTGATGTTAAGTTCACCCCCACACAAACACACACACACCTTCCTCCCATGTCTACACCCTTAGTGCCCAGCTTGGCAGCACATCAGACAGATCAGAGCTGCAAAGCTGCAGGAACTGGCACACTAGAAATGTTTTATTTAGGAAAATAATCAACTCGTTTACGAGCATAGCAACTCCTACACGAACATGTGTATTTCTTCAGAGGCGGACCCGCTTCGTGTACATTTTTCAGACGTCAGGGCGAGCTACAGATGATGTCTTAGCCTGCAGGAAAAGAGGACGATGTGCCAATCCAATAGGAGCCAGTCTTCACACTTCTGATGTGCCTCATCCGTTTCTTCGGATCGTTCTTCAGGAAAATAAAGGAAGAAATTAACGACATAATTGCTTTCTTTTCCCTCTAGCCACTGCCTCCTTTGATTTCCTATTGACAGGGATTGAGACAGTATTATAGGGTTCTTGGAGGTAGTAGATTGCTGAATTAAATAAGGTAACAGTATTCCTGGAACAACACTAGGTTAAGGATTCAACAACGTGGCTCGTAGATGCAGAGTGGTTTCAACACTTTCATGTAAAAACAGGCATTTTTAGGGGCCAGGCACAGAATTGTTTTCTTCTTATTAATAGTGGGCCAAGCACTGAAGGTGTGTAGGCACCCTAAGGAAATTGTATGGGGCCAAGAATTGTATGCTTTCTTCTTTTTATTATTATTATTATTATTATTATTATTATGAGGGGGCCCAAGTACAACTGTAAGGAATTTTATGTATTATATTTATGTATTATATTATATTTATGCAACAACAACAACAACAACAACAACAATAATAATAATAATAATAATAATAATAATAATAATAATAATAATAATAATAATAATAATTTACTGAAATGGAGTAAATGTATTGCCCATGTTTTGGAATACTGAAAGTAATAAAAATGAAAAGAAATTTAAAACAGTATAACAAAACAAATAAAAAAAGAAATAAACAAAAAATATTATTAACATAATATAGACCATTATTTATTTTTTAAATAATTATAAAAAAATTGTGAAATAAAAACTTAAAAAAAAATAGTTTACAAAAAGAAAAGAAAAAATGTATGGAAATCTAAAAGTGTTTAAATATGTTTAATTAATGTGGGATTTTATGCAATCCAGCATAACAATTTAGGGTAGGTTACAGTAATGGTCTCCATGGATTAGGAGGCAATCTTGAAAATAAATAAATACATAAATAAAGTCTTAAATTGACTCCCATAAGTGTGTATACTATGTGTGAAGGGGTTCAAATATAAAAAAATGTTGTAAATGACTTGTAGATGTGTTGCTGATTCAGAAACCATTTGAACTGAAGAAGAATTATTTTTTTCCCCATTTAATAATTTAAAAAAATTAAATATGTTACGGGCGGCACGGTGGCGCAGTGGATAGCACCGTTGCCTCACAGCAAGAAGGACCCGGGTTCGATCCCCGGGTGGGGCGACCTGGGAAATTTCTGTGTGGAGTTTGCAT
>JANCOA010000037.1:3032656-3046251 GCA_024363135.1 Leptodoras oyakawai
CCGGCTGGGCACCGGCTCCCCCGTGACCCCGTAACTGGGAATAAGCGGTACAGAAAATGACTGACTGACTGACTAAATATGTTACCATTATCACGATTGTCATTGGTTCCATCCATATTAAAGACTTATACACTATGTCACCATGGTGTAATCACATAAAGCACCTGCAGGTGACCTCAGAGGTTTTGTAGATGTTTTTAGGTTTTGTAGGGTTTCCAGTCTGTATTCACAGTACGTCTGCTACCTGGGATTTTTACACGAATAAAAAAATCTCATTTTATACAAATTTTACAATTTCCATCATTTTAACTACATACGGAAGCAATTTCCGCTCACACAATTAATTATGTTTATCACCTGTACAGGAAGTGTGTTTTTTTTAGCACTAACACACCCTAACAGAACTTCACATTTCATAAAACAGGAAATGCCTACCTAGCATGAATTAACTATTAATGATCCGGCTAATTAAAGCCTTCTGGAGCACGGGAATACCAGAGTGGAAGCTTGGGCATGTCTGATTTTCTGATAAAAACAAAAAAGAACAGCATAGGAACATTAGTAATAATCCAGTTATTGCTTCACATAAAAAGGTTCATTCTTCCTTGCTTGTACACGGCATTGCCTCTGTAAATGAATTCATGGAGTGTGTCACTTAGGGGCTAGCAGCCAAGCAAGAAACCTGTTAATATCATCCTTGACAAGGGCATCAGGGTTCAAATGGATGCTGTCAGCCAGAGGCGATGGTGGGTCTCTCAGTGGAGATAGCAAGAGCAAAAACAAATCATCTACGAAGATCAAGGGAGTGGTTTTTTTCTTGTTTGTTTTTTTGCTTATCCAGTTGAGTGAAAGATTAGATAATTCACAAAGGATGTTCCTTCAAATTTGCAATATAAAACCCAAACTAGAGAGAGAAATACAGTTTATTTACAAAGATAAACGACTTCACGGTACCTTTGACTAACACCCTCACTCCAGGCAGAAGATTGCTTACTGGAGTGGTGCATCAAGCAAGGATAAACTCTCCAATGGCTTTACGACACAAGGCAATCAGGTTGATGCAAAGCAGTGTTAATGGGAGCAAGACCTCAATGCTATAGTTCTCAGTCCCTGGACTTTATTTGGAAAAATCTTAAAGCTAGACTCCAGATGGATTAGTGTAGTCCATTGGCAGGGCACTAGAGAGATGGCCAGTGATTATCAGTGGAGTTACAGTACACATTGGGGTGAGTAAGAGTCTGTGACATGCTTTCACTGGGGGTCTTTTTTTCACTTCCTTTTCTCGATCATCGTGACACACTCAGAGACAGTTCTATTGTTAGAAGAGGATAGCTTGACCACAAGGCCAGTGAGCTGTTAAATCCAATTATATGCAATTAACAGGACCCTTTTTAACAAAGAAGGGGTCATTATTTCCAAAAATCGGAGAGAAGATTGGATCTGATTGTACTCCGGCTATCCACAGAGACCTAAAAGTGGAAGGATAGATGGATTCTGACCTAAAACAGACTAACACAGGGGTGCCCAACCTTATCTACAAAAGAAATATAGTGCAGTGGGTGCAGGTTTTCCTTCCAGTCAAGCAGGAGCCACACCTGTTTAATCAATGGATCTTGACTTTCAGTGGTCTGTAGTTGCTGCTTGGATGGAGAGAAAACCTGCACTTACACTGGCCCTTCTCAGACAAGACTGGACACCACTGGAATAGCATATTTAACTGGAGGGCTTAATATCCTACATTCTTTCTACTTATTAGTTCACAAAACTAATAAATCTGGGAGCCCTGAAGCGGATAATGCTGCTCGCTCACGGCTCCAGGTTCAGTCTTTACCTCGGGGTGTGATATCTATGGAGATATTTGTGTATGGAATTCCTCCAGGTTCCTGATAGTAGGTGGACTGGCTGTGCTACATTGCCCCAAGGTTTGAAAGTGTTTCTACATGGTGTACTATGTGCTCATACTCATTGCTCCTAGGTTCCACCATGAGTATAAATTCCAGAAAATTAAAAACAGCCAATTAGTTTCTTCTATAGAACATACATTGTACAAAATCTAAACTGCTGACAAGAAGAAAGGGTCTTGCATTGGGGTGTACTGTATTCACCAAACTTGGCCATGTGGTTATATCTGCTGAGGCTATTGTTGTAAAAGCATGCATGAACATTCAGTTGAGATAAAAAAAATAAATAAATCAACAAATCAACAAGCACGAACATTTGCAAGCCCCAACAATGGACTGTTCTCCCTGTTACCCTCAGGAAAGCGCTTCAGAACCATGAGGGCCAACACACTTACACTTACACACAGGACTTTCAGGACTCACACACCACATCACACACATTATTGTTTACACTCTGCATTTTCACTATTGTTTACATTCTTTATACTTCTAAATTTTCTTTCTATCTAAATTTTTTTTTATGTATAATTTTACATTTCTAGTTCTTGTTACTTTTTTTTATTATCCCAATTTTTATATTCCTTAAATTATTTTATTTATATTTCTATTTTTATATACTTACAGTTTATTTAGCATACTTGCATTTTTTGCACATTTTGTATCTTTTTGCATTTAAATTACTTTCAACCTTGAAAAGCTTGTGTGCGCAACCTGTCGTCTAAGCATTTCACTACAAGCTGTATTACTATGCATTTGACAAATAAAATTTTATTTGATTTGATTTAAAGCCCCAGGAAACCTAAATTTTAAATTTGACAACTTTTGAATCAATGGTACAAAGTTGGAATAACTGGCAAACATTTGTTGTGTAGTACCATTTTCTGGAAAGTCAGCATAAGTCAAATATGACATGCTCATATCATATCTGATGCTGCTTTTATTACAAAGTTTTCAAGAAGAAGGACACAAAGTGTACAGATGTGAAGCACCAGGATGTAGTCCTGTACTGCACACATAGGCCATCCTGCTGGTCTCGATGCACAAGTTACCAGAGTGCCATAAGTTCAGCCTTGTGGACAATCTTAGTAAACATCATTGAGTGAATGAGTTACAAGCCAGGTCCATGAGGTCTAAAAACATAGATTTATCCTTCATTTTCAAAAAAAAGAAGCCAGGACAAAATGCTCTCCATTTGAATTAGCCTCACCAATCACAATGCTCATCAAAATGAAGCAGCCAAACACTCAACTAGTGCGTGAGAGCAAACAAGCAAGAGCACACACAGTTTGGTTTATACCAAACTCGTGAATTAAACAAACCTGATGCGTTTGTGTTTAGTTCTAAATAAGTGCCATGGAAGGATGCAAGTCCAAGAGCGAGGGAAGTCAATTGGGTTTACGCATCATAATATCAGGCCACACCCACTCTGACGGTTCTCGGATGAGTAGTATTATATCAGAATTTGATTTCTTTTTCCATATGACTGCTTCATGTCTAATATAAAACTTAAATTTGGCATCATGCAAACTTTAATATTTCACACTGTTCCCTGAGACTTTAATGCTGTGCAATGAGACCCAAGAGTGGAGCATATAATTCCAATACAGAGTGCTGAAATCCTAGCAAAGTGGAATTCGTGTACAGCCGCACAACGCAATGCGACATAACCCCAGCATTTCTGATGCTCTAAAATGAGAAGAGTGGAACATTAGAATCGGTTCTATCCGTTGACTTAGATGACTGATGCCTGGGCCAAATGAAGCTAATCCGAAAGGAGGTTTCATCCCGACGGCTGCTGTGTTATGAAGCCTGTAACGGTAAGTAATTGCACGGGATTAGCTGCAGGCTGCTACAGGGACCCTATCTTATAAATAGAGAATTGAACTGTGGTTCTTGATGAAATTCTAAAGATGGATCAATATCCCAAATATTACAAACGTGCCATCAATCTCAATTATATTTAACATGAGCCAGTTATACACACACACACACACACACACAAACAGTGCTAACGGCACTATGCTTCAGTACTTCTGCTGTCTGTGACACCATTCTGGTTCAGCTGTATTCGACTCAAGATAAAGCAGGATAGTGGTCACGCACAACTGAGGTAAAGTGGAGGAGTCACAAGGCGGCTACGTTTATTTCGTTGCTAAAATACATGTGCTTACAACAAGCTATTAGCCACAGGACAATCTGTAGTTTCTTAGTTTGTTAGTTACCTGCTTGCCGTGGCTGAAACTGGTAATATGCGAGTATTGTTACAGAGAAAATGCTGCTCCTTGTGGTCATAGTTGGTAAAACATGTAAATTGTTATTGTTTAAGAAGAGAACTACCTTGGGGTCAGTACAATCAGTATAATGTATAATCAGTATAATGTGTTATTGTTTAAGGAAAGGAAAGTTGCCGCTTAGTGGTCAGAGTTAGTATAATATGCTAATTCATATAATTTAAGGAGAAAATAAAAAAGATGCCCCATGTGGTGGTAGTATGGGTCCTGATCTGAAATGCTTCAATAGCAAAAAAAAAAGAAAGAAAATTAAATAAATAAATAAATGTAAAAACAAAAAACAAAATCATGAAAGAGACATTCTACAGATCAAATAAAATTTTTTTTATTCACGTGCTATGTGCTATGCAAGGCAAAATAAAATAAAAATAAAAGCTTGAGTATGCACTCTTTTTTATTGATTTATTTATTAATTTACTTATTTATTATTTCATTTAATTTTATTTAATTTACTGGCCTTCCCCTTTGCCATGCATTTATTTATTAGTATTATCATATGCAATCGTAACTAATAAAAATAATTTAAATAATTAATTATACATTTGTTCTTTAAACTATGAAAAATCTGCCCTCATATCTTTCCAAGAAACCCAGCTATTTAAAATAAAATGTATTTTTTGTATTTGTTTGTTTAATTATTTGTTCATTTGTTTAATTATGTGTTTTTTAATTTAATATTCATTATTTGTTTTTTAATAATAATTATTAGTTATTTTAGTTTATTTTTACCTGCCTTCCCCTTTGCACTGCATTTATTTGTTAGGATTATCATCTGTAATAGTAACTAATAAAAATAATTAATTATACATTTGTTCTTTAATCTATGAAAACTATGCCCTCATACCTTCCCAAGAACTCCAGCTATTTACAATGAAATGGATTCATTTGTTTTATTTTTAATTCATTATTTTATTTTGGATTTCATGCAAATATATTAATGCGAGTTGGTTATATATTAGTGATTTTCCTCATAAATAATAGTGACAGGAGGTCTTGGGGATTTAAAGGGCACTAAATGGCTCATACATTCATTAACACATTTGATTAAGATGTTTATTTGTGGCAGTGTTGATTACATGTCACACAGAGTGAAAAGCTAATACCGAATCAATGTTAATCAGTCAGCGTGTTTCAGCGGGGAACAATCCAACTCTGTGCATGGATATTAGCATCTGGCAAGTTTTTTTTTTTTTTTTTTTTTTCCATTTTAACGAACTCACGGTAAATCCCTTAACTCCCTTTATTGCCTTGCAGCCTCAGCAGTCAGCAGCCTGCCTTTTTGTGGAACTGCAGTGTGTTGCTTTGCATTCATGAGCAGTTGGCTAGGTGGAGGTATACGAATGATCAATGTCATTTCCACTCCATTTCTATGATCAATGCTACCTCAGCAGGGGCCCTGTCCACACGGTGACTGGAGTTTTTAAACAGGCACCATCTGCTGGGTCCCTAAAGGAAGAGGGGGTAGGTGGAGTTACAGACACCACTTTGGGGCCTGAGATTGTGAGTGTGGAAATTAATAGGGCTTTTTAATAGCTGGTTGAAATACAAAACGTCTAATGTGTAACGTCTTCACTGGATTTGCATACATTCTGTGTACGTTATCGTGAATGTAGATTTCACGGACACTTTGCATATCTCATGGGCTGTCAGATGCAACCAGCTTTCTAATAATGCTTAAAAAATGAAAAAAAAAAAAAAAGCTAAAAGATCTTGTAGAGAATGAAAACGGTAACACTTTCCACGTTTTTGTTTAGATTTTTTTTTCTTCCTTAAACTCTAATATTAAACACCTGAATCTGGAAAAGGTGATTAAACACTTTCCGCTTTCAGTGATCCTGTGTCCACTGTCACATCAGATTCCTGTTCTATGCCATACAGATCCCGATGTAGCGTTAGGGTTCAACATGTTGTGCATTCTGAGATGTTTACTTGGCTATAAAGAGCGTCTATTTGATGTCCCGTCTGCTTAAACCAGTCTGGTCATTGACCTCTGACCTCTCATTAACATGGCGTCACACCGTTACTACACGACTGGCCTACTGGATATAACTAATAAAGTGTCTGGTAAGGGTATAAGTGCATTATATTACATAATCATTACTGTATATACTGTATTTATATGCAGGCCACAGAATGTGTCAAATTCCACCAGATGTCTTTTTACCTAGATTTTGAGAGAGAAAATAAGTTTACTTTTACTTCCCTGCTTGACCAATGCGAGTATGACTGCAAGGTTACACATGGAGTGTGTGTGTGATTGTGCAAAGTATTCCTGTGTGTAAAGAGGTGTGAGTGTGCATATGTGTCTGCTTTTGGTGAGTGGTCTTCTCTGTTATCTTTCTTTGCCAGACTCTCTCAGCAGACAAATACTCCTTAAACCACAGGCTGTGCATCAGCCAGACACATGGGCATGGCCAAATGTCACAGCTGAGAGGTAGAGAGAGAGAGCGACCGACAGAGAGACAGACAGAGAATGGGGGCGGGTTAGTATAGATGCAATATGGAAGTGAATGAATGACAGGGACAAGTCAAAAGTGGAGTGGTAAATAGGGAGGCTTAGGGAAAATAAAAAAAAACATGAGAAGAAGAATGAAGGAAGAAAGTAAGAGATAATGGCTTTCCTGAGCAAATCAAAGCATAGAGAGAAAGAGTGAAAAGTGAAAGAGAAAAGAGCAGCTAGAATACATGACTCTGGTTTTGTGTACTTAAGATGAGGGGGGGGGGGGAAGCAGTGACTTGGTGGTCAAGGCTTTGAGTTACTATACAGAATGTTCCAATCTCTGCCCCCTGTTGGCCCTTAAACAAAACCTATATCACTCTCATCTGCTCAAGTTTCTCCTTGCCCAATGGTATGTTGTATCGGGTAAACCTACAAACGTTAATGCTAAGTGTTAATGCCTACCCAAATAATGTTTATGAAAACAAATGACCAAACTATATGGAAAATCTAAGATACTAACCGTAATTGTAAAACGCCAGACACTGGTTACAGAATTTTGTACAAACTTTAGTTGTCCAGTGATTACTCTGTGAATTGGCTTTTCCACTGGGGAAACTCTACTCCTGACCACTCATAGATATTCTGAATCAACTACAGGTATAGCTGTTGGTACATAATGGGCATTAAAAGTACAAACCCTTGGAAGGCTCTGGCAATCTAAACAAAAAAAGACAAAAAGATCTACCATGCACTAGAAGCTGTACTCAGCACATATACTTAAGGTGCATGCAGTACATTAGCTCCTGGTGAAGCCTTTAATCTGAGCATTGCTCAAGGAAAGAAAATCTCCATCCCTAGTCCTTTTCGACCCACATGAAACGTGTCCGTGCACCTCCTTTTTCAACCATTCGGAACACTGCGGCCAAAAATAAATAGGTTCAGAAGTTGCGAAGGGCGGACTGTAGGCTATACGTCTGCAAATAACAGAGGATTGCAAAAACAACCTGGACTGGAGTTTTAATGCATGCCCAATGTTCAAGAAAGGACAGTGCTGTCTAAACTCCTTTGGGCATTCTACCAGTCTGTTGTTGCTAGTGCTATATTCTGTGCAGCTGTGCTCTGTTTTAGGAGTCAAACTGAACACACTAAGGGGTCGTGGTAGAAACCCAGTCTCTCAGTAAGCTGCTCAGCATTATGGACAATGCATCACACCCACTGAACATAACAGTAGATAAACAAAGAAGCACATTGAATGGAAGTTTGATCATCATGTGAGGTGTTTTCTCCCCACTACAATGAATCACCATACTGCAGAGACACTCCTGATCTCCTGCAGTTTATACTGTGCTGAGCTACACCACACAGCTCCATGTCTACATTATATTATACTATTATGCACTCATTTACACTGTGTTGCTTTTACCTTAACTAGTATTGTTCACCTTCACCTTATTCATTCTCTCTAGAATGACCACTGTCAATGATTTATTGTATACGCTTCATAACTTATATATATATATAGACATTTCTTACTTTGGCTACTTTATGCTTGATGGTGCTTTTTTTTAAACCCTACCCTCTCGGCTCTTGTCTACTCTTGTGTAAAGTGGGTGATACTGTGATGCTGTTTAATTAAGTCTGATCTTCCACTTTAGTCAAAAAGATCTAACATCAGTAGTGAAAGAAATATTCGGATCCTTTACTTAAGTAAAAGCACTGATAGAGCCCTGGGAAAATGCTCCATTACAAGTCCTGCAAGTAAAAGTTAAAACGTCCTACTGAAGTAAGAGTATTATAAAGTACTATATTAGCAGCATAATTTAGTGAAAGTATTAAAGTATACGTGATTTTGTTCCTCTGACTGATATTATATATGGCACCATTGGATTATTAACACTGAAGCATCAGTGTATAAGCAGTATGTGTTGTAGCTGCTGGAGGTTGAGCTACTATATACAGTTTTATTTCTATACAGAGAAAATCTGAGGGGTCGTGAGATGAATGGGATGAAACACCATTCTCATACACAAATCTGAAAAAAAGGGAAATATGTGGAAAAAAAAAGGGAAACCTATGATTTCATCTTCAACTACGTGTTGTATTTTATAGGCTTGTGTTAACGTTAAACAACTTAAAAGTAACTAGTAACTAAAGTTGTCAAAGAAATGCAATGGACTGGAGAATACAGTGGAAGTGGAGTGGAGTGGAAGTAGAAAGTAACATAACATAGAAATCCCCAAGTAAAATACAAGCACCTCAAGTACTTAAGTACATAATTTATGTAAATGTACTTAGTTACTTTCCACTAATAATAATGAAACCATAATCTCAGTCCCCTATGCATGGGGTTATGCAGGGGTGGCTCAGTGGTTAAGGTGTTGGGTTACTGAATAGAAGGTTGGGGGCTCAAGCCCCACCACCACCAGGCTGTCACCGCTGGGCCCCTGAGCAAGGCCCTTAACCCTCATCTGCTCAGTTGCATAAATGAGGTTAACTGTAAGTCACTCTGGATAAGGGTGTCTGCCAAATGCCATAAATGTAAATGTAATGTAAACCACAACTGGGTGAAACACACTCTCATCTTATCTTCAAGGAGTGTCAAAGATACCTTGTGCCTGAGGCATGCCCAGCAAAACATCTACAAACTGGAATGATGAAATGTCCAGCACATCTTTCCACTAATTAATTCCTGTGCCCTGATGGATTATTCATGGCAGGTATACAAACATGAATGACTTGAAACAAAGCCGTCTGGAAGGATACAGTACTGCTGCAAGTTGTAGGAAGACCACACCTTTAAAAACATTTCTCACATCCCTATCTTAACAATTTTGGTTACACATTCTGTTAAACGCCTATATATAGGCAGCTTTTACACCGGATACCCTTCCTGATGCAACCCTCCTATTAACCAGGCTTGGGACCAGCACTCTATGTATTTTGCACCCCTCGATGGCAGCTCAAACCCCTGATATTCTGATCGACAACACAGAGTTCTAACCTATTGGGCTACCATCACCCCACATGACTGCATATTTGGTCAAATTAATTCAAGCACCCTAAATATGTTTGCCATATTATGCATTATGCAGTCCAAATCCTGACAATGCCACAGCCATCCAAGAGTACGGGCAAGCTTGGGTAGTATGATCAGAGCCGTTCTCCTCTCTGACAGTGAACTTCCACTCCAGTCTCAAGTCTGGAGCAGCGTTTTTTTCTGCGAATGCGTTCTGTTTAGCTCCATCTTACCCTTATCCATCACCCTAACCATTTTCACTCATGTCTCATCATCCACCCTGCATTGCCAATATGGGCCACATTACCTGATAGATTTGTCTGTTGTCCTTTACAAAGTAAAGCACTCCCTCAAGACTTTAATCCTACACCCAACTCTACAGACAGCTTCATCGACTCCTTACGACACCCATTACTTTAATGCTAATGCCTGATCATCCACACATGTCAGAATTCCAAGCACAGATGTGCATTATAGAGGTAGATTATGCTAATTTTGTTGTTTGCCATCCTACAGAAATGTTTGTGTCTGAGATGATTTCTGTAGGACAGACAATCAGATGGAGGTTTATTAAAACTGGACTTCTGCCCAACTTCTCGGTAGGTATTTTAAAGCAGAGCAGGTGCCAGAGCCTCGATCAGGGTTCCGCTGCACCGAGATGGCAGATGGCGGGCGAGCCAGGAAGAAAAAAAAAACATGATTACCTGTGTATAGAAATAATGCAAGAGAATGACTTGTTTGCAGCTGTTTAAGATGATAAATGTGGGTAAATGCGCAGAGAACAAACCCAGCTATGGCATATTTAAATCCAAATGCATACGCATGCATGAATAGTTGGATCACTAAACAAATACAGATATAGATTGTGGCACTTCATTACACCCCTGGTACTCTATACAAGTGTGAAATGGACAGAATCTAGAAAATCATGGATCCCAGTAAATATGGCGGGGGAAAAAAAGACTGTATATGAATATGAATGTTGATTTCTTTTATTTTAAGTATGCTTTAAAAAGCTGTTCAGTTTGCAATATAACATTCTACATAAAAAAAACAAAAAAAACAACGGGATCATGTATTAATAATAAGGTGTATAATAAAAGATGCCGCTTGCATGCTTTGTGACACAACGGAGGCGATTGGTGTTCAATAAACCTCAAAGAGGAAATCCTAAATCTGCGAGATTTATATCAGAGGTGACAAGTGGACTATAAAGCCACAGAGTTTACGGTGTTTATATTTGGAGCACGTCAGTGTTCTAGCTCTCACAAAGTGCACGGTATGGGGTGAACAACGAACAACGGCATTATGATTTATGTGCTTATAATATGTGCTGTATATTAGATTCTCAATTCTGATTCTTCAGGAGGTGTTGGCAGTCGGGCCAGCTGTAATTCTAATCACAGGTTTATCTTAAGGCAATGGAACGTCCTGGATGCCATAAACACCCGACACACACACACCCCCACCCCCTACCTCCCACCTCTCATCAGCAAACCCCATCAGGTTCCATGCTTGATATCTTACTATACTGTATTTACACAGCATATACAGTGAATTTGGAAATCATTTGCACTTCCTCTTCGACAAATGCCTGTAATTTAAGAAGCCTGTGCAATAATGAGCCTTTGTTCACAATCTTGCTGTCACACCAGACATATGGCATAACATAAATAAAGTATGCCAAAGTCAATATAATAAACGAGTCAAACTTGGCAGCTTTAATCGTGACGTCAGGGGCAACCCTTGGATCATTAGAAAGGCTAGGATTTGAGAGGATTCTTCATTTGGACTCAGATATTTGTTTGTGTGTGTGTGTTTATGTGTGTGTGCGCATCTCAAGGGGCAGTCTGAGAGCTCAATGTTTGTCTGGTTTAATAGCAAACCCTGTTTAAACAAAGGTCCTTAGGTACACACGTGTAAGCTTCTAATACTGACCCCACACACACACACACACACACACACAAACACGAACACAAACACACACCCTGCATCAACTTTAGGACACCTGTTTCAGGTAGATTGGTTAGAGCACCCTGATGAGAGTGCCAGTAATACGAGACAGGTCTCTAACTGAGATGAGGACAAAATTAGAATAAACACAGCAAGTCAGAGGCGGTGTGACACACACCCTTTTTGTGTGACACACTGACACACCTTATACGCACCATCTGTTATTAATGTACTGTTATACAGTACAACCCTGTCTATTCAGAACGAATAAGACACACACACACACACGAAGACACACATCCATATGTGAAACAATGTGAAAAGGATAGAACAGTAAGATAAAAAGAAGGTCTGCAAGTCAACTTTCCAGTTCATTACTTTTTTTTTTGCTTATGCATAAAACAGGTGAAATAAAAAATAAGAAAAAAAAACACCTAGCATTATTTCTTCATTACCCATTAAATAATTAGAAGCACCAGGCTTCTTATCTGGCTTTAGATCGAGCATAATGTGGCCAAATCCATAGTTATTATGGATTTATATTTGTATGTATTCTATGTGCTGCAGGATTACTAAGTCACAATCAATAACGCTCTGTAATGTTTCTTGAATGTATAATTGAATATATAACCTATTCCAGCTGAATTTATTTTAATGTGGTATGATCGACTGCATAAGGCTCATCATTGCTAGCAATCCCAAGCATTAATACATCAATTTGTTTTTCTTTTTTTTAAACAAATGTATCTATAAACCCAGAATTTCCAGAAAAGTTGGGACACTTTCTAAAATGTAAGTTGTTAATTCACTTGAAGTTTTATTTAGAAGGATGAACTTAAGTCTATTTGTTAAATATGGGCAAAAAAATAAAAAAATAGGACAGAGGTGTGTTTACCACTGGGTCACATCACTTTTTCTTTTAATTATTCTTTTTAATCATTTGGGAGTCAATTGTTATAGTTTTACAAGTGGATTTTTTGCTGTGTACAAGTCTGTTGTCCGATTCTCCTCTTCATGATGCTCCGTACATTTTGAGTAGGAGACAGGCAGCCCTGTCAAGCCACACTGTTGTAACTGGTGCAGAATGAGGTACGGCATCGTCCTGCTGAGTTCCTGGGAAAAGATGACGTCTTGGTGGCAGTCAATATAAGCCTCTGCATCAATGGTACCGTCACATATTTATACACTTCACATTTAAATTTACAAAATACTATTAAGTTTGTGAGTGAAAACACTGAAAATGCTTTCTTTGGGCTATTATCACTTAAATAAACGTTCAAGTGATTTAACAAATTACAGTTGTTTTAGTTTTCATTGCATTTTTAGAAAGCATCCCAACTTTTCTGGAAATGGGGTTTGTATTAGTATTTATCTATTTGGTGGTACTGTAAAGTAAAATTTGGAAAAAAAAATGTTCTGTGGTGTAACAAAAATGCAGTAGTATAACATTTACAAAACTTACTGACACTGTCCTGTAACTTTTGCAAAACAAAGTGATCCTTTCAGAAACCAAACTGACCTTGTAGTGTAACTAAGAAAACTAACTGCTGCTGTTAGAAAACAAGCTGCTGCTCTAGTGTAACTTACAAAACAAACTTATGTTTTAGGGGAGAAAAAAGAAAAACATGACACTGTTGTTTAACTTTTACAAAACAAAATGATGGTCTAGTATAACCTTTAAAAAATAAAATGCCCTTGGAAAACAGACAGACACAGTAGTTTTTATGGGACAAAAATGACTCTGTTGTGTAACTCTTTCAAAAACAAATTATATTGTAGTATAACTTTTACAAAAGAAAATGATGCCCTTGGAAAACACACTGATGCTGTGGTATAACTAAGAAAAAACACTGATACTGTGGTATAACTAAGAAAACACACTGATAATGTGGTATAACTAAGAAAACACACTGATAATGTGGTATAACTAAGAAAACACACTGATGCTGTGGTATAACTAAGAAAACACACTGATGCTGTGGTATAACTAAGAA
>JANCOA010000037.1:3060081-3072285 GCA_024363135.1 Leptodoras oyakawai
AAAGGAGGCCCTACACCATACTAATACATTATTGTGATCTAAAATGACAGGTGTTTCAGTTTCATTGTCTAACCCCTGTATGCATTATTAGACATGTGATTTTAATGGTATTTTAGTATCAGAAAAGTAAGTCTAGAATTGTATAGACTCTAATGCAGAAGTCATATGAATAAGCATCTATAAGAAAATATGTACTAAAAAATAGGGTTCCTAAGATTTTGCACAGCCATGTGTATATATACACACACACACACACACACACACACACACACACACACATATTCCAGTTTCAAAGTGATTTGTGAAAAAAGGGCTTTGGGGCATTGCTTGTGTTTTGACAGTTAAAGGCTTCTACTCCAACTAAAATATTTGTGGCTTATAGATCTCTATCTCAGCATATTTCTTTGTTTATTACTTATTTTCATTAGGCTATTTTGCCAAGATGTTGGATAAGTCAGGCACACAAAATAGAAAGGAAAGAAAAAAAAAGACTAACTATATGTGTTAGCAGTGTCAACTAGTATTGCATTACAGTGTATTATAGTTCAATTATGGGTTACAGCTGTTTCGAGGTGTTTTCATGCGAGTGTGTGTTTCTCCTTGTGGACCTTGCTTTAAACTCTTAAACGCTTTATCCCAGACCTTGTCAACATGCATGGTGTGCCTGCCATAAGAACTATTTTGCACCTGTTCTTCTGCTTCGTGTTTGTGCACTGTATGACCTTCATTTCATTAAAAAAAAAAAAAGGGTCTGCCTGACCTTAAAGCACACGTTGTGCATCCTTAACAGGGCAGAAGCAGACACAAAGTAATTAGTTAGTTACATTCAAATGGTTCCTTGGTCTTAAATACCATTTATTAGACTGAAATATTTTTTATTTTCTACTCGAAGAGACTGTGTGCCAGTGAACTACTTCTTCGGAACATCCCATTATGCCCTGACAAGCATTTTCCAATTACAAGACTGCACTACTTTCTTACTGTACTTCAACAGCCTATGCAACACAACAATCCCACAAAAAACCCTCCACCCTTCTGAGTTACAGTTACAACAAAGGGAAAATAATGACCATGGCACGCTCGTTGGTGCCAGATGGACTGGTTTGAGTATGAGTATTTTGGAAGCTGTTAATCTCCTGAGAATTTCACCCACTACAGTCTCTAGAGTTTCCACAGAATGGTAGGGGAAAGAAAATCCATCCAGTGAGCATCAATTGTATTTGTGAGAGATTTCACTTGTTCAGACTGACAGGAAGTCTTCAGGAACTCACTAACCATCGATTTATGTTGAGTTGAAGAGTCAGAAGATAAAAATGACCCAGAATCATACAGTTTCATCAGACGTTTCTTGTATGTTCCTCATAGATCAATAAGGAAAATGTGGGACACTGATCTGGGAAAGTAAGGTTGTATGCTCTAACATGGCAGCCTTTAATTAGACAAGCAAACGGCATAAAAAATAACATCCAAAATATACTTCAGGATCAGTATTTCCGGGAATCCATAAATCCTATACATTAGATCCTCCAGAATAATCCTCTGATGAACACATTTCCAATCTAACCTTTGAAATCCCACAGCATTGAAATTCCCATTCCTTTGGGAAGAGCCGGAAAAACTAAAACTCCGATCTTTTAATCAGCATCTGATCAAATTGAATTCTCAGTGTTGCAGAGAAATATTACATGCTCTGATAAAACCAAGATCAATGACTGACTGAGAAAGAAAAGCACTGAATGCTGAATGTTGGCCCACACACACAAAAATCTGCCTCTGTACATACTTGACCTTGGCCTATTTTCGAGAAAAATCTGTACCATCGACAATTTCACTGGTTCCTGGAGTCTGTGTTTATTCTAGGTATAATTCTGGTGTCTCTGGTAATACTGAAAGTGTGTCAGATTCCAGTTGTAAAACCAGGTCACTGTACTTCTAGCTCATCAATTTCCATAGCTTTCTCAGCAAATTACCTCCAGGTTCTGTGTTCCCTCCTCCTGCTGGGGTTTAAAGCTGCCTGGATCTCATCAATCTAGTCCAACCTTTCAAGCACTCGGTCAATGCCCCTAATTAGACAGAACTCCAGAAAAATAGGGCAGTGTAGACTGAACTGCAGGGGGACAAAACTGCGGTTACAATTAAAGATCCATCTTAAGTATGCGTGGCCTCAGAAGGTGTCCATGGGAGTTGTTTGCCAGTATCTTAATTAAGAGATTAAACTGATGCCTCAAATACTCCATGACAGTGAGCAGATCTATGAAGGAAGAGCATTGCATTTATAATGGCACTAATGTGCTTAGAGATGCACATGCAAACCTTGGGCTACATGTAATCAAATGTTTTGAAGCTACCAAGAGTATGGTGTATCATTGTCAAAGCGTGTTTCCAAACCAAGGAATGGAGGAACTCGGGTCCACGGTTTCTACAGGTTGTCTGGGGCCAGCTGTACTCAGCTCAACAAGTGAAGCCCAACACCATGTGTAAAAGCTAGCCTTTTCTGGGACTGGGTGAGAAACAAGCATGATTGGTTGAACTTGTCATATGACTTCCTCGGTTTGTGGTCACTAGAGGACTTCACAGGCATTCGAACGCATTCGATCACCCTGAATGTGCTCATTTCCTTGTAAAAGCAAACCTAGAAATGTTTTAGTCTTTTTACATCACATCAGTTTGCCACCTATTAAGTTTTAATGTCAACTATATCCGTTTCCACTATTACTTTTCTGTTAGCTCTTCCTCACATCCCTCAGTGAATTATTTTATCGCTGTTCAAATTAAAAAGTCAAAGAAAGCCCAGTTTGTCATGTTACTGTGCGAGTATAAAGAAGAAAATCTTCTCAGTCTGCTGAGTGGCGCAACATAAGTCTTTTGAGTGGCACAACAGAAAAGTGTTCCTTCTGGAGATCATGAGTTAGAATCCTGATGTCTGGGAGTCCAAGGGAGAACCATGCTCTGTGGATCTGACTCTCTGTATCCCTTATCAGTCACGGTGACACTGGCCAATCACGGGCATCTGTTGGCTTGCGTGAGCAGAAAGTCTTTTTCAGTGTGTTTCATCACCATGTGACACAGCAGGAGCAGCAGTTTGAAAAGATAGTAGTACAAACTGTTGCTCCTGCTGTGTCACATGGTGGTGTAACACACTGAAAAAGACTTTCTGCAGATGCCAGCTCACAAATGCCATTGACTTGATTAGTTTGAATATTTAATGTTCAAACGTTTGAATTCTGATTTAAACTACAAGGGGCTGCTGTGGCCTACCATACTTCTACAGGTATTGCATCAGCCTGAGTTCACGAAAAAACCACCATGCATCAACCCTTTTTTCCCTGTGAAATGTAAATAAGCATGTTCTCGGGGTGAGACGGTTCAGCTCTGATGTCAACAGTGCAGCTTTCCCAGCGGGACAGACATTTCTCTCACTCCCTACCAGGCAGCAGAGTGAAACTGATCAGGACACTTCATCACATTCCGGTTCACCAGCACATTCCAATTGGTCAGGATTGCTCTCGACTCGTGCCATCACCCGAGAAACTCTGATACACATGCATGAGGGAAGTAAGATATGCTATGCAAGTCATACAGGAAAATGGGAGGTATGGATGTGTGATTTTTGTTTCTTCCTTCCCCCCCACACACATAGAAAATTTGATTCTAAACAATATGCTGGCATCTCAATATGACCAGCACATAATGGAAAAAAGCTGCAAATTAGAATTAAATAAATAAATAAATAAACAAACACGGATAATTAAACATTAGCTCCCTGGCCAAGCTTACACGGATGGCATTCTCAATGGGGCGTGTCTGAAGCAGGGTGCTTTTTACTTCACATCCTGCTAGCAATGTTCTCAGGCATGCTGCTGTCTGAAGCACTAGATGTGTGCTTGTGGTAATAAAAAAGTCAAAAATCAAAAACGGCTGCCTAAATTCAGCAGAGATTCAGGAAAATATGATATTATATCCAATTTGGCTTCGGTAATATGATGGACTGCCTACTATATTCTACAGTTTGCTGAATATACTGTGACACCCAACTGAAAACCTGATCTTGAACAATACAATACACCGTATTGTCACCCCCAGTTTTCCTTTCAGCTGTATTTTGAACACCATCAATGGTGGTTGGTTCTTTAAAACTGTGCAACTATGATAAACAAACGAAACAGAAAATTGCCATTTTGGTCCAGAATGCAAATTGCCAGGAGCATAAGCTAATGATTGTGAATACCAAGTACAGGTCCAATGCCGAGCCTTCACCGAAACACACCGAGTACATGTTTTAAATGGGTTCACCATATATTCCTATCAGACACAGTGAAATGAAAAAGATATTATATATGGACAAAGCATACAACTGTCTTTAAGTATATAGTGATCTTGTCTATGATGTGCAATAGGTCCTCCAAGGCTTACACAGTGATTTCATTCAAACACTGTTGAGCACCTATATTGGAATCATATTGAAAATGGAAAGACATTGGATCAGCGCATCCCTAGTCACATCTACACTTCTAAAACTCAGCCTTGCTTCAGTGAATAATCACAAATCCATACTGTTTTGATTCGTACCCAGGAGCTGCTGCTGTAACCATAATGCTTCCAACCATAACGACTTATTCACAATATGCGTATACAGAATATACAGTGCTGTGCAAAAGTCTTAGGCACTCTATTGATTTTAGGTACAACTTTTGTTATTGATGTTTTTTTTTCTGCATTCTTGAGTCAGTACAAAAAGATTTTATAATACCCAAGAATTTGTATGTCAGTAACAAAAGCAATACACCACATACCAGATGACATTTCAGACAAAAATAATGAAGGCTGCTGGGTTTTGCATGCAAAAAGAAAAAAAAAAAAAAAGAAGTGTGACAGTCAAAGTCTCCAGAAGAGCTGTGGCAGATTCTCCAAGATGCTGAGTACAACTTACCAGCTAATTCCATTGCACCTGAGAACCTTGTACCTGCTTAAGAAAAAAGCCATGCCAAATATGGACATCCTTTAGTTAATTACCATTTAATGCACTTTATAATGTTTTCTTTTAAGTCTTCGGATGTGCCTAAGACTTCTGCATCATACTGTACAGTAATTAGCTGGTAAGTTTTACTGAGCGTCTTGGACAATCTGCCACAGCTCTTCTGGAGACTCTGACTGTCACACTTACTTCTTTTTTTGCATTCAAACCCAAACCTTTATGTAATGTGTTGCTTTCATTACTGAAATACAGATATGTGTGTGTAACATTAGGGTGCCTAAGACTTTCACACAGTACTCTACTTGGTACTGTTTAGCTTAACAATTCCACTCCTGTATATTGTACAGAATATTCCTTCATCTATAGTTCCTTCTTCATATCTTAAAGTTTTTCCTTGCCAGTCCCCCCTGTGGGCTGCTTGTATTTGGATTGGATTTCAGATTATCCCTAGTCAACTAAGTTACCTTGTCTAGACATCAATATGAAACAACACCCCTTTCATTTCTTATCCTATTCATTCGTATCAATCTTCAACCTCCACCAGCAATAACAGCTTGCCTCCTCTAGAAACATCTGGCCGCTGGTGTTGCCATAGTGACTCTCTCCCAAGACTCGAGTCTGGATAGACGGGATAATTCATCAGCTGTGAATTCTGATAGTCAGTGTTCACGGATACCTGCAGCTTATCCCAGGAAACAAGCCTGAAAGAGCCAGACCCGTGTATGCCACCTATCAATTACAGTCAAACCCAGCCAGCAGGGAATCCATTAGTATATAAACAATATTCTCCAAGCATAAGGAGGAATGCCACATTCTACATTCACTGCTGTTTCTGAGAGCCATGAGGCAAACTGGTGTTAGCAGGTTACCCCTAGAGCACTGACCCTGTACAATAATGCAAGGCTTCCTACTGGGAGATGGTGTGGTTAGCATTCTACCCATTAAACAAATAACCCATTAAAATTGTGATTTCCCCAGAAGAATAAACGGAGCTAATTATAGCCTGAAGGATGCATACATAATGATCTAATCTGAAATGTAGCTCGTGTAGTCAAGGTCAGTGTCTCTCATAAATCTATGCCATGCATTCCTGCTTATCATTTTCCCCAAATAATCAGCGATTTGTATCCATTATACACCACAGCTAAGCAGTAGGTGCAAACCAAAATAAAATCAAGTAATGAGAAAAAGGAAAGGGTTGCTTTGAGAGGGTAAACAAGAAGGGTTCAAGAAATCAATCTTTGCTTTGTAGCAGCAAATCAAAAGCCCCTGTAAAGTCATCCAAACCGCAGTCCAAGCTGACAATGTCCCTCGGACGAGGGAGCACAAATTCATCATGTTAGAGTCTAGCTTTAACGCCGGCATATGGCGAGATGCCTAAGTGAGCAAGTGAAAACGGTGCTCTTACCTTCCACTGGGTAATCTTCTGCTCCAGGGAACGATCATGCAGATGGGAGAAAGAGAGGGGGAAAAAAATGATTAGAAATTATAAACACATCCAGAAAAAAATACAATAATGACACTGATGATTCTTCAGGTAAGACATTTGTACAGGAATTAAAGATATTGTGAATTATTCAGTATATGTGAAAGATTATATATTGTAATTATAACTTAATAGCTAAAGGTACCAGGTAACAAGTGATCCACAAACCACACCAAACAAGTAAACATGGACACAGAATGGCATGTACAGTATATTGGAATAAAATGGTCTTATTTGTAGACTAATCAAATGAAGGACAGTAAATCTATGCGGGAAAAAAGTCGCTTTCAGTGATACCGGACATTCATCATTACAAAGAAATTCTTAAATGAGGATACATAAGCTGAGGGCAAAGTTGTTTTCATTTACTTTGCCGTTTATCCTGTTCGACATATATGTAAATGAAAGGATTTCAAGACTTGGGCTAGAAAATCATGATAAAATAGCTCATTTTGTGCAATATGCTTGCATTTCATATAATTCCAGCTAAGAATGAACCTCCCCATTATGTGCTCTGTCAAGCTTCCCAGAACACCAACAAATAATATTTGCATGAGTCATGTGATCCTGTGGCTGTGGAACAGTTTTAATATTGTGTTTTTGAATTTAATGGTAAATAATAGAAGAGCTGTGATCGCACTGGGCTGGTTGGCTGGGGTAATATTTAGGGGTTAGACTTGCAAAAAAACAGCAGCACATTCTTTTTGAAAGTCATGGTGTTGACATCAACACTAATTCAGGTCAGGTGATCAGCGCTTCAAAAACACTGATGTTTGGAGTCATAGGTCACAGGACAAGTGAGGACACTGCCCCAGCCATGGGGCAGATGGAGGCCTGGGGGTTATGCTGACATTGCAAAAAAGTCTACAGAGCCAAATATGTTGTTCAAACATATTAGAAACGCCTATGATGCCTAAGATATTCACTGTGCAATTAAAGCCTTTGTATGTCAGACTGTCCCACTCTAGTATAAAGTTTGCCAAGGACTAGACCGATATGTCTTTTAGAAGGAATCCAATGCCAACTTCCATGGCCCTGGATTTTAAAACAGTTTATCCAGTTCTTCCAGTAGCTATATATCATTTTTTTTTGGCTTCCAGTCCACCTCAAGTCCCTGTTAGGTTCCTAGAGCACCACTTTCCAAGCTTATTGACCAGTTGTCCAATAAATTATCTAATATTGTTCCTGTTATGCATATCTATCTACTCTTGAGATTCGCATTCAGAAGCGAAGTTTCCGCCTGTGGCCTTTATGCATGGCGACTCCCTGAACCTTTTCATGATATTATGCACTGTAGATGCTGAAAGACCTAAACTCTTTGAAATCCTGAACTAATAAACATTGTCTTTGAACTGACTGATAATTCTCTCATGAAGTTTGGCAAAAAAAGTGGTGAACCAACACCCATCCTTACTTGCAAAGACTAAGCCTTTGGTGGATGTTCCTTTTATACTCAGTATTAACGACCTCACCTGTTTTGTGGTTATTTGTATAACCTTTTCAATCTTATTTTGCCTCCGTCCCAACTTTATTTTGTGTTGCAGGCATCACGTTCTATTGTTTTTAATATAAAATACTATTAGGTTTGTCAGGAAAAACAATGAAAATGTTTTTTTTTTGTCTTTTTTATCAGGTAAATAAAAGTTCAACTGATTTAACAAATTACAGGTGTTCGTTCTTATTGTATTTTTGTAGAATGTGTCCCAATTTTTCTGGAAATGGGGTTGGTAAATAAACTCTGATGGTGTTTTAAAGAAACAAGCTTCATCAGCAGCTAGATCGTAAAGCAATCGACAGCAGAGGATTGTGTAGGACTCAAGTAGAGGTCTATAACACTTTACAAAAAGTAACATCAGGGAAGAGTTAGGGAACAAAGAACATAAGTGCTCACTCAAGTACAGCCATTGATAGGCGCTCTTTCTCTCTCTCTCACCCTCTCTCTCACTCTCTCACTCTCTCTCTTGAGAGAGAGGGAAGCTTTTTACTGATGCACTGATGTATTTTTACTACAGACTCACCATTTTTTTTATTTAAACTGTATGTTGTACATGAATAAATCCCACTCCAGCTAATAACCAAGTCATGTCCAGGTTTTTTTTTTTTTTTTTATCTGTAACAGCCAACATTTTGATAAAGTAAAGGATGCAATTTGTTTGTTTCAAGGGTTATCATTTGAAGGGCTATGGGCTGATTGTGGATGCTGTAAAAGTATTTCAGTAGGGTTGAATTGAGTACTCAAGAAATATGCATAGGTGCCTACAAGTGCGCACAAGAGCATATCCATACATTTCCATACACATCACTGCATGCATTAGTTGAATATCTCTGTTATTGCATTCCAATAGAGAGCAAAGCAACACGTTTTCTACTGGTCCTCTAACTGCCGTAATCTCAAGAACAACTATCTGTTGAGAACGGGAAATGCACTATGGATTACTCAAATTTCTTAAAAGACTTAAAATGATTCACTTGTTAACTAAAGAAAAGAAAAGACATTTTGAGGGTTGTTTGGATATTTCAAGTCGAGTCAGTGCTTCTTCAGGGCATTTCAGTACTCTTAAATATGATCAATTCCATTTCAGGAGGAAATGAACTCTTTGTAGGCAGCCAGCAAAGACGTTCTGCAGTGTAGCGTGGGAATGTTTGCCAAAATACTGTTTCATACGTTCAGCGTTTCATCTCGATGATTCGTCCTGACAACACCTGTCCAGTCAGTTACTCCCCAGCCCATTCCATTAGTGGAAGGAACCAATGGCTCCAGGCGTGGTGGCCCATCAGGGCCATATTTCCTTAGTGTGGAACAGGATATATAATGTAAATGCGAGGGCATTTTGAGGTTGAAAGCACAAGGGAATTATTTCCTGCAAGCGTGTTTGGATGGTGCAGCTCCAGCAAACAATAAGCATAGATCTTATTTGAGAACGCAGCTACGGGCAAGTGCATAGTAATGTGTAGCGATAAAAAGAAATGAAAGCGAACTTGGAGAGAAATACTGAAAGCAAAAATGATTAAAGATGTTTTTTGATTCCCAAATTATGATATTATGCAAAACAATAAAGAGTTGGGGGGAGGGAGGGGGTCTTAAAAGGCTACAAATGGTACATGGTGCATGCAAGTCACATAATAAAAAAACAAAACTACATTGAAGGATGTTTTCCTTCTCTTATTTCCCAATGGGGTTTGGTTTCATATGAGAGATTTTCAGGATCCCTAATCCTACCAAGAGGCATCAGGAGACATCGATCATCGATGCTGTTGTCACTCTAATATATGGGTGTATGTCAGTAATTGGATGTTAACCCTCAGATGGAATACGACTGACACTCAAGTTGACTGCTTTCACCACTAGCCCCGCTTCAGTGCGCACAGAGGTCACTTAGCTGATGGAGAAAACCCATTTCAGTTGCATGTAAAAATGTTACCACTGCCATTATGCATGCTTTTAACACCATTTGCACGTCACTCTTCCAGACAACGCAGGCAATTTATTTCCTCTACAAACTCGTCAGAGAAACATTTATGTTCTGGAGAACTAAAGTACATTTCTGGAAGTGTTTCAATACAAATATTACCATCATGATGCACCTTTCTTGAGTAGATCAAGTGCTGGTGCTTTTCCATTGCTCACTTTAACAATAGCTGGCTAAATCTGATTAATTTATTTATTTTTTTTTATGTATTAATGTGGCTCCAGTGTTCTGGCGGTGATTTGTTACCACAACTTCATCAAAACGACAATACACTGAACATCCTGTGGGTACCACTGCAGTCTCACAGTTCCCTGATTCACAGTCCCCGAGCATGGATGCTGTCTTTGTGGCAACTGTGTGATATGTTCTCACCATGCCAATGTGGGTTTCTAGCTGTCATGGTGGACTGGCAATGCTAAATTGGCCCTGGGTGTTAAGGTGTATGACCATCATGTCTTAGGTTGGACTTCCAATCCAGAGTACATTCATACTGTGTATTCGGTGTCCTCGGATAGTCTCTAGATCCAACCAGGCAAGAATGGTAAATATTCTGCATGGTCAAGCTGGTGAAGATGGTCGAAATTACAGGTGATGTTTATTATAAAACGTTGGCAAACAATCCAAAACATGAGACAGGTCAGAGAAGGTCAGATAACAGGTAGAAATTCAATCAGCAAACTACATAAACAAGACAAAATCCAAATATTGAAAACCCAGGAAGCCAAAAAAACAGAATAGCAAAACCCATAGGAAGGCTGAGTAAGTTCGGCAGGAATATCCTGACCATTCATTTGTGATGACTGAGAGTCCAAAGCCAGTATATATGGGATGGTGACTGAAACCAGGAGTGCATGAGTAGTAAGTTGAATGTGAACATGACAATTATGGTGACTGATGGGAATCGTAGTCCATGGCAGACAAGTTTATAGGATGTAGGCTGTTCTGGGAGCATGGCATCGCTTTCAGGACTGACAAGATGCACAGTATGTTGCTTAGATAGCAAGCCATAGTAAGCCAACAGCAGCGTTTTTAAAAGTACTAAAGGTTTTTATGTATGGCTCGTGTATGATACATATGTCTATTCTATAACATGTTCTGAATGCCATGCCTGTGAAAGTTTCCATAAGTCTGTAGAATGTCAAAACACCTGACAGACAGGGGGAAACTTATAATGATGACTAGTACCAATGTATAGTGATCCTTCACAACAAATACATGCAGAGGATATAAAAACTAATCAAGGACTAACATAAAACAGGCAACAAACCTATTAAAAAGCTAAACTAAAACAAACATGGACATGTAGCTTGTATTGCACAAACGAGTGATTGTTTTTTTTTATTTAAGCTGCCTTAAAAATAGACTTGTGCATGATGTATCCTGAGAACTGCCAAAAAAAAAATGTCAAAACTGTAATATGATCTCAGGCCACTGGGGGAAAATGTGTGTTAATAGGAATGATGCTGTTATTCTATTAAATCCCTGTACCAAATTCAAATGAACATGTGCTGTATGACATCCACAATGCCAACCTGACATCCAATACCAGACTGACCCTGATACACCAACAGGCACCACATACCAGCTTCTATCGATTGAGCTCAACGGGGGATGACCTGACAAGAGCACTACAGCTCATTTGAAGACAAGAGGGAGTTTGGGGTTGTCTGATGACCCACTTTTCCAGCCACTTTGCTCTTTTTGTTGCTACCTTTGCCTTTTTACAGCTGCACTCAATACAATATCCTTACTTTGCATTGCAGATTTGACTGAGGAATACATTTGGAGTCGATAAAATGCTAAAACACTATCCATCAGCACTCCCAGCTGCACCTGGCCAGATGTTTGGCATTGAGGTCAATCTCCTGCACCTGGCGAGGTAGGCTGTGCTCTTGTTTGACACAGCGAGGGATTTGCCCCTCTATAACACACTCAGAAAGATGATAATCTGCAGACTGAATCAGGGATGAGGCTCACTGAAGCACCAATTTAGCTTTTGGCAGCTGTCTCCTCTGACCCTGTGCTCACAGGTGAGGAGAAACATGTGCACAAACTGCATTTCAAATAGACATGGAGGAAGAGATCAGTAGATAAATCCAGGTCAGGCATTTGCTTTGACAAAATTCTGCATTTTCAGCTGCCTATTATTATTATTATTATTATTATTATTATTATTATTATTATTATTATTATTATTATTATCATTATTTATCCCGTTAACTCATTTATAACAACTGAACCAGGATCTGTGATATTTTTATTTTAGATATATA
>JANCOA010000037.1:3095359-3111546 GCA_024363135.1 Leptodoras oyakawai
AGGAGGCCCTACACCATACTAATACATTATTGTGCTCTAAAATGACAGGTGTTTCAGTTTCATTGTCTAACCCCTGTTTTTTTTTTTTGCATTTTGCTATGCTGATGCTATAGGTTCATGGGTGAGGTTATGTAGGTGCCATGCAGGCCTATGAACACTGCTCTTGGGCAACTGTTCATCAAATATGATCACGGTTGGACTAGTGTCACCGAGATGAATTATTAAATCTAATGCCAGGTCAACATGTCCACTGGAGGGGTTGAGACATAACAGAAATGTGGCAGTGTAGCTTTCAGCTACCTGTGTGTGTCTGTTTGTGTGTGTGTGTGTGTGTGTGTGTGTGTCTGTGTGTGTGTGTGAGTGTGTGTGAAAAGACAAGAGCCTGATCATCCATCTCGTATGCTGAGAGGCTCCATCCCCTTGCCAGTGGGGCTAAAGAGCAATTACGTATGTGTCTGTCTGTGTGTGTGTGTGTGTGTGTGTGTGTGTGTGTGTGTGTGTGTGTGTGTGCGTGTGTGTGTGTGTGCGTGTGTGTGTAATTATCGCCATGATGTATTACTCTCCTTTATGTCCTCCACTCCCTGACCACCCATCTAATCCTGTTGCCATGGAGTCAGAGCCTCCGTGCCACACGGGAGATATTTGGGGACAAAGTGGGGAATTTGGAGCAGCGTGTGTGTGTGTGTGTGTGTGTGTGTGTGTGTGCGTGTAAGTTTACAGTACTGTGTCAAACAGTCTATATTTGGATGAGGCTGATTTATTTGCATAAATATATGAAGATGCCAGAATGTGACATTTATAGAGCTGTGAAGTACTGACATGCCCAGGCATTGCATGTGTGTGTGCGTGCGTGTGTGTGTGTGTGTGTGTGTGTGTGTGTGTCTGGGCGCACATGTATATGCTCGTATGTGTCCATGAAAGAGAATGAGAATGAGTCACTGTAAAAGGTCACGCTTGTGTGTGATCAAGAGAGTGTGTGTGAAAGAGAGAGAGAGAGAGATGAAGTAAGAACGGCCTTGCTATGTGGAGGCAAGTTTAGAAAGGTCAGTATGCCGTGTGTGTGTGTGTGTGTGTGTGTGTGTGTGTGTGTGTGTGTGTAGCCATCCTATGGGAAGGGGCATACTATCAAAGTCATGATGAAGGAAGGAGAGAGACAGAATGAACAGCAAGAGAGAGAGAGACAGAGGGGGTTAAGCTATTCCTTCATTAAGCCAGGTTAAAGGATTACGGTTTAGTAATGCAATAACTTGCCACGTGGTGACGCTGGTGACACGGCCACATGTCGCTTAGCATGCTAAAATCAATAGATTTTAGATGAGATTTAGCATCTATACATTCAGTAACAGGCTAGTTAAACACTCCCTTACTCTTACTTGTGCTTCTCAGGTAATTCCATGTTTGACTGAACAGCTAGGGATCCAATTCGCAACCGTTTCATAAACCCATAATCTCAGCAGTAACTGAAAACGCGGAAGCTAGATTATATGCTAGTGCGTCTCGGGCTTAGGCAGCCCTGTGACACGAAGCAATTTTTCATATGCTTCACATCGGATTTCATATCCGTAATTACAGAAACTGGATTTGTCTGGAGAGTAAACTAACTCTGCTGTGACATTTTGCCTGAGTGGAGATATGGATTAATAAACGATTCATTTTAGCACTGCCTCAGCTCCTTTATTACTCGCTCTGTGCATAGGAAAAGATCACAGCGCTTTGTGCCTTGAGAAAACGCCCTGCGTGCTTTCTTTCTTTTTTTTTTTTCCCTGATAAGGACACGGCTGAATATGGAAAATGATCAGGAACATAGCTTCATCTCTGTGTGCCAATGTTAAAGCGAGACATCCTAACATTAGCATTGTTAGGACAAGCGTAATCGAATCTATTCCATAGAAGAAAAAAAAAAAACTGTGTATCACTCCAAGATTTGAATTTAGTCAACATATCCAGAGCTGCTATATAACCCGGGCTGCTGATAATAGCCTACGCTTGCTAATAACCCAGCTAAATGTCAACGCATGCAGCCATGTGGTTCTTTCTTCACACTAAAGCATGCTTACGTATCGGAATTTATTTAACCACAAAGAAAATGGGGGCATAGGGTAAAAATATTAATATCGCCACTGTCATTCTGGAAGCTCACTTAACCTTTAATTACAGCTGATTTCTGATGTGGTACGCTTTATTATAGCGATGAGGGTTCGGCTCAAGCACGTGCGCGCTGTCGTGCACACAGGCCGGGGTCATGATCAATTATTAAAACAATGGCCCATGCAGGTGATTAGGCATCCGTTTTAATTACACTCCAGCGCAATGGGAAGGAGAGAGTGATTGGTTCATAGGCAGCATAATGAGAGGGAGCGAGCGCATGGACAAGTGTGCAATTACAGCAAAATGGATGAGGAAAGAAAAAAAAAAGGAGGGGTTGTGATGAAGGTGGGTGTGATTACTTCATTCCTCATTCATATCCTCTTCTCTTTCATCTCCCACTCGCTTTCTTTTCCAAGAACATGTCGAATTTGTGTCACCCTGTCTGCCCACGCAGACCATTTTGCTTTGGCATGCTTGCACCTCTAATGGCAGAGACGTTACAGTGTGTTGACTTTGCTGCTAAAAACGATGAACGAAAACATTCGATCGTGGTGGTGCTGCTACTACATGGCGCAGTCTCTGATGAGGTTCAGGAATGTCGGAGTTCGTTTTTCCTTTGCTGTTGTGCTTTGATGATGGAAATACCTCCAAGTGCAGCTGACATTCTGCTGCTTATCTCGTGTACATGCACAGCTTTCTCTTTGCTCCGCAGGATCGTCCTCCAATCACAAACATGCTTGAGGTTGTACTGAGCGAGTCTGTGCCCAGGGCAGCCTCAGATTCCTGTTGGCATTTTGAAATGCTTTTCTGCCCACCACGGTTGTACAGAGTGGTTATTTGAGTTGGGTTTGAAATGCCATGCCATACCATACCATGCCAAATGATCGGTATGGTATTGGTGTTCCTATTAAAGTGGCGAGGTGTATATACGCTCAAGAACTAACTTGAATCCATTTGTACAGAAAACCAAACAAGCACAGAGTTATTTCTTACAGACCAAAAAGCAATCCCCTAATTTAGTGACTAGGCAACATAAAAAAACCCCCAAATAAACCAATTAGCATTCTGTCCATCTCAGTCACCTCCTCCCTCCCTCCTTTACTCGTTCTTAGATTTTTCAGAGAGAACAAATATTTCCTGCAGTCAGAGTGGGCGTGCACTGGTATTCTGTATCCTGCATATGCCAACAGCAAAGCGGTATCAGTAGTCCACCAGGATACACTTCATCCCAGCATGGGGGAGTTGGAGATGGAGAACAATGCAGCGAGAGAAGTGAAAATGAGACACATTAAAGGAGAAAAGGGTGGATAAACACTTGCGAAAGAGGAGGGAGAAATGATCCCGACACTTTTGCCAGCCACCAGAAGCTCCAACAGTGAGCAGACATGCTGCTAATTTCAGTCTGGGTTTGTACACCTTGAAAATAAACCTTACGGATTTCTTGTAATGGAATTTAAAAAAAAAGAAGAAAAAAAAGTGACCCTTAAACACGTATGGAGGAGGGGTGATAATAGGATAAGAAAGTGCGGTGAGAAGCAAAAAAAAACACAGCATCCACCGTAGGATAGACAAGCAGAGTGAGAAGATAAATGGCAAGGAAGTTAAAGAACAAACGAGCAAAAAAAAAAAAGGGATTTGGAGACAGAGGATTTGCAACAGAAGAGGAGAATCATAAAGTAATGCCAGTGTAGGCAAAGACAAGAAGGTGAACAAAAATAAAAGCAATAAAGACAGGCCTAACAGAAGATACAGCAAAAGTGAGTTACAGCACAAAGAAAAATTTCTAAGGCAAGCGAGAGCACAAAGATGAAAATCTCTCAAAAAAAGCAGTTGATGGTGAAAAAGAGAAAACAAGAAAAGCGGGGGGGGGGGGGGGATGGGTTGGGGTCAGAGATCCTCAGCTTGAAATTGCATGGCAGTCTGGCAAGGAAGGGAAAGAGTGATTGGCTGGGAATTGGAAGAAATTTGTTTTAGAGAAAGGCAAAGTAAAAGGTTCAGCCTAGTTTCCATCTATCTTGAAATGGTGCCTGTGGTTTATAAGTCTTGAGGGAGCCCAGACTGGGGCAAAATGCTGAACCTGCACACAGAAAAGTCAACAAAGTCTGCTGCTGACCACTATTAAATGCGAACCCTTTCATTTATCGGTCAAGGATTTCACTTGCTTAATCATAATTCACCAAAATATATGTAGGTATATAAAAATCCCATTCTTACAGCTTCACCAAGGAACAATGCCAAGGAACAAACTAATGCCTAACTCCAAGTATTCACACTTCTGCTAAGTAATAGAACACTACGAACCGTCCTGTTCAAAATGAATGCTAACAAATCAAACAAAGGAAGCGTGTTCATAATCTGTTCCTGATAAAAAATTTAAATCTAAAGGTTTTCTTGGGTTTATTTCTCTGTAGGAAGCCTTATTCTATGTAGAAGATGCTACGTAGAATTCCCTTTAAGAACATTACCAGACCAGAGCATCCTTTATAAACCACAATGCATCATTTTAGCAGCGATTTTATAGCTGGGAGGCAAATCGGCATTTGCTCTGGGCTCCAAAATCGGCTCTTGAACTCTGTATGAATTGGTTATGACTGGGAGTGAGTGCGCTGATGAGCTTCAGCCAATGACAACGCAAGTTACTGAGTCAGGGATAACCCAAGGGGGTGAGGTGGGGTGTTAACGACAACAAGCATCACTACAGCACAAGTTTCATGGGCTTCTTGGACCAAAGAAATGGATGAAAAATGTATTGACATTTGGCAGGAGTACCCACGCCTTTTTCATGCTTCCTATGACCTGTACCACAACTGAGTTAATAAAGAGAATGGTGGAGAACAGACAATCCCTCCTGGCTGTGTATCCCAATCTATTCCTTCACCCATATTATTTTCTTTTTACCCTTCTTTACTCTCTGCATTTCAGCACACAAACAACTCGGATCACTTGCTTCTTGCTGATGTCCATATTTTGGTAGGAAAAATAAATCATGGCATTGTGTCATCCCCCTGGTGTAGTGTGTCCATGGCTTACGTTAGTAAGTAAAAGCAGACTAAAGGACTGCAAATGCACTCAAGCAACCTGACCCAAGCATCCATTTATTCACTTTCATTAACTGCTCCATCCTGTTCAGGTTTGCAATGGATCAAGGATCCTATTCAGGGAACACTTTGCACCATGCACACACTCATTCAGAGGCAATTTAGGGTAGCCAGTCCACCATTCGGTTCCTTTTTTGTCAGAGATGCTCACAAGTCATTTTTTGCAAGTCTATGTCATGTCTCAAGTCTTTGAGATAGAATCCAATTCAAGTCTCAAGTCTCTTATGCTTGTGTCAGCTGTGGCAGCTTACATGATAATAAGGGAGGGAATGACATTCAGCTTGTCAGATATGTCATTAATGTTAACATGCCAAAAAAAAGCTTGTTCAAAGTTCAAAAAGTCCTGATTCTAGAGTCTGAGTCAAGTCTCCAGTCATTTGGGGATGAGTCCCAGTCTCATACAAATGAGAGTCCCTGTGTCTGTTTTTTGTTAGGTTTTGTTAGAAAACTGCAGACCTCATAGCAAAAGCCATACAGTCATACATATATATATATATAATTTCTTAACACCACAAGATCATAATTTGGTGTACTGCCTTACACTAGACTTATTCTCATACACTCCAAAAACAAACATGCATGCTTTATAATTTTAAGCAATAAAAATAGCTCTTTCCTCTTACCGTCCTTGCAGTATTTCCCCCGGAAGCGTGTGTGAGAGCAATCACAATGCACCTCTCCAAACTGGACAACACAGAATCCTCCATTGAGACATGGGTTCTGCTTGGTACACAAGTACTCCAGGTCACTCTGAATTCCTTGGCTGTTGAGCAGAGTAGGAGGCATCTCGCCAACCTTCAAGTTGGAAATAAGGCCCAGGAATGGAGGCTCGTACTTCACCGTGCTAGACGTGAGGGCAGACAGACGAACGTCTGGTGGAATTCCTCCCACGAATAGGTCGCTGACCACGGCCATCTCTCTGCGCTTAGAGCGGACCTCCGCCACCTTGGTCTCACCATCAACCATAAGCATAGTCTCACGATAGTTGCGCGTCAGAAGGACCATGTGCCAGCGGTCATCACTAACGCGTGTCTCCATGTGGATGGTGGCTGGCTCAGCACAGTGGATAGCAAAACGCAGCTTCAGATGTCCGTCTGCGATCAAGAGCTCTAGAAAGTCACAATTGCCTCCATCGTCCAGGTACAGTACAAGAGCCTTGCTCACATTGGTCTTCAGACTGAAGCTTAGCTCTCCAATCGAGCCTGCTTCCCAGCGGGCATAGCGAGCCCACTGACCCGGTGCTCCCCCGAACTCCAAGGCCTCTGCAGAATGACAGTACCCCATTAAGGCTAAGAGCCACAGGGGCCACCATGAAGACCGGGTTTCCCTCGTCATCCTACCACACGTGAATAGATTAAATCCTGATAAACTGCTTGCCTCAATTTTATAAACAGAGGGTAATATAGGGGAGGATAGCTGTCAAAACCCTGCTTTTCGTCTCCAGCAGGGCGATTATATAACAGACTGTAGAATAGCACTATCGAAATCTCCAAGGGCCGTATTCCTAGTGCTCCCTGTTCTGCAGATGCTTCAGTTTCTTTTCTTACTTTCTGGTTCTGTCTCGATTTTCTCCAAAATCTTTCCTTCTTCTCTCCATCAGTTCATACCATTTAGACAACAAGAGAGGTCAGAAAAATGAACAAGTCTTTTAATGGATCTCAAAATTTCGGTCTGTGAATACAGCTGAGGCACGCAGTATTCCTCAATAAGAAATGAAGAGCTCAGGTACAAGATAAATTAGTGTGTTCTTTTAAATAGCAAAGGTCATCGCAGCTATCTTGTATCCAGTGGACAGGAGAGAGTGTGCATGGTCCTCTGTCACCTTGCTCTACTTCTCCCTAATCTGTCTTTTCCTCCCAGAGGAATTAAGCTACCGAAGATCCTGGCTCTTGCATCATTCTGACCTCGAGGCTCCTGCAAGAGAAGAACACATGAACAGGAATATCAGGCACAAGTGCAACCATAAAAATGTACCAAGCAGCATTAGTCGGTATGAAGCATACCCTCTATCAAATTCCAAACCATCACCAGCTATGGATTTGGATATAGTACAGGCAGTCCAACAGACTACCCATGTCCCCATATGTACCCAAAATAATACGTGCACAGAAGGTTCATTTTGATATACCAGCCAGTCAGGTAGAAATATCAGCAGCACTTTGAAAATCCCACCATCTGCTGCCGAGTGACACAGCCTATTAATAAACTGTGTCGTATCAAATTAACTCAAGTTAGTATCTCAGCCTAGAGTCATGCTTCCATCACACATTCATCAGCACAAAATGTAAATTTGAACTTGACCATCTCATGACTACATTCAGATCTAAACTTGATTTGACCCACAACTCAACTCAGATTTAAACGTAACCGACTCAAAGGAATTTGACCTTTTTGATTGACTTGAATTTTAACTTGACTGACTTGTGGCATGGCAAGGATTTCAACTTTACTGTCTCCCAACATGGCCTAGATTGAAACTAACTTGATTTAAATTTGGTCACTAATGGATTTGATCCCCAGGTAGTCCAATCTGGGAGTTTTCATCTTCTCTCAGTGTCTACATGGGTTTACTCCAGGTACTCACTTTGGTTTCCTCCCACAGTCCAAAGACATGTAAGTTAGGTGCACTGGAGATACAAATTTGCTCATGATTGTGCTTGATGTTGGCCTGGAGAGTGTGAAGTTCTCCCAGGCCCCAAATCCTGCCCTAGACACCAAGTTACAGGACACCCTGTCCTGACCAATCCAAGTTACGGGACCATGGCAAGGTTAATGCACTGTGATTCACATGTAGCTTGTAAAAACACACAACCAATGGATAGTGTCCCCCTTATAAATGTTGCAGAATGTATAAGGGAAGATATTGATTTCTAGGAGATATTGTTTTGACTTTCGGCATCAACCATAAACCATTGTCCATTGTAAAAAGTCAGAAATAACTACAATTTTAATTTAGTAATTTTTTTATTCAGTTAATATACATCAGGGGAAAGTTGGGTCAATCCTGATAATCCTGTTATTTTTATACTTAAAAATATGTTCTTTTGTTATAAATCAAGCACATAGCTTAATAAGGACAGACTGTACCTTGAGGAACTCCCTATAAATAATACTGCAGTGTTTTTTTTTCCCTTATACACAGTAAATGCCTGCAGTTTAACTATAAATAGGGCAGCTAAAGACCTCAGACACGACTCTGAACATCCCTGAATAGCCCAAATAGCATATGCAGACGGAATGTGTATTAAGATGCAGTAACTGTTCAATCTTCAATGTCATATCTACTATGCGGTGTCATGATCACTTTAATTACCTGGGCAGAAAGTGGATTATTCAGTCCAGGCTGTGTCTCACTACTCATTATGAAAAGTGTAAACCAAAGAAAACTGTGATTGCTTCACTTGACCTGGCAGTCTGTGCTTATCATTTCCTTTATTTCATTATTCCTAGAAGAGAGATTCAATTTCCTATACATAGGAGTTTCTAATTGGACCCGGTTTCCGCCGTTTGGATTAATTATTGACTCATCCACCCCTCATCCCTTACCCCCACTCACCTGGCCAATTAACTTACTCATTTCCTCATGCACTACATAAATAATTCATTTACTGAAGCATTCATTCACTTGTTAATCCAGTTCACTTACCCACTTGCTCATCACTTCATTTATCGACTGTCGTAATCTACTTAAGCTGGTACCTGTTCGCTCATTGTTGTACTGAAGGCCATATCTGCACAAAATGCAACTTGATAAAGCCAAATCATGTGCTCAGAGTGCATGTGAAATTAATGCTTCATTTACTAAAGAGGCAGCTCATCTTATATGGTCATTAGTGCAAAGTATGCCTCTGAGAAGCTACTGAAAGCTATTTGCCAGTGGTCAACCTGAGAGGTGACAAAAAGCTCAGGACTGCAAGATAATGTGGGAATATGTAATACGTATTACAAAACATAGAAAAAATACTCTTCAATCAGAAACGTGTGGAGGACATTAATACAGCTGAGATGCACGTTTTATTAATTGGTTTGAATGAAAAGGATGCTATGCTCAGAATAAACTTCATATACAGTGTCCTGTTATATACAAGTCAATGTTGAATGTTGTTTTGTTGAGGATTTAGCAAATCTGTTCCCGACTTGCTGCATGTGCTATAATAAGGGTAGTTTTGAAGTATAAGCAGTATTAAAAGATGCAAAGTGTCCCTAAATAGTTCTTTCACCAAATGGTCTCGTATTAATACACAATCTGTCATGAATAAATAATTACACATAATTACTGGTAGCAAGAAAGCTGTGGAAAATCTCACAGCTACAAAACTGTCGATAAAAGTTAAGAACACACATGGTGTTCATTTACACCTGGTTTTGGGAGGTGGTAAAATCGCAAGAAAACTGGCCACCGCTATTTGGCCAAAGTACATCGTAGGGAATATCTTATATAATCTGCGCTTATTATTTCTTCACCTTTGTGAGCCTGACTGTTATAAATATGTATAATATGTTTTGTATATAGCACAATGTGACTACACTTTGCTTAACTCTGGGTGCAAGCAGAGGTACATCAGGCCTTGACTCTACTTCTTGACTCCTTCATTTGAATATAAAAACGTTCAGCCATCTATTTGTTCTGAAATATTTAGTAATACATTAAGGGAATTCATCTAAGAAATGTTCTCCATTTTGAAGGATGAAGCGTGTGCCATTTGGCCTTGGCTACTGCTACTAGTAAGAATTAATTCCCTATTTCAGTCTTTATAAATAGTCTAATAATTCACTTTTTGTCATTAGGGGGAAACTGTATAACAAAATCAAAAACAAAACTCATTACAAAAAAAAAAAATCCAAAATGAAACCAATAGGCAAATAATGCTCTTTTTACTGCTTAACTTGGAAAGTGTTTGGGGTGCATTACTCAGACTCAATAGGCTTGATGAGCATCAAGAGCATCACTTTTACTTGTATGTAAACACAAAATCATGTAGATGCAGGTACAAATCCAGACAGGTTGTTAACTTATGAATAGCGTACTATCCATACTCATGACAATAGAATACTTACTATGTGTTAAGAGGTGGAAAAGACAAAAAGACAGGGTTCTGGGTTTATTGAAACCAAACAAACCCAAGGGCTGGGCAATGCTGAGAAACATAAGGCAGGCTGAAGGTCAGCCAACAAACTGGAATAAACCAGACAGGACTTAATCAACAACCATGAAGCAGACATGACGGAGTCTGGTTTATTTAAAGGGAGCTGTTTTTTGCAAACAGGAGAGTGGCATAGTAATGAAGTGTTTAGAAGAAGGAAAGGAGCTTGACTGGAGGTCATGTCATGAGGTCATGGGCTAAGGAGCACTGGGTTTACCCAAACGGATATCACATACAGAAGGTATGCAGCAGTTATGGGGTTAAGGGTCATAGTGCAGGGAAGGCTGGGAAGTGTTTTGTTTGTATGGGCAAATCTGAATATGTCGTGGTCAAATTATTTAGCCTGGGTCGTAACACAGGCAGACAAATCAGGGCAAAACCATGAAGTTTCGAAACAAAAAGCAGGGAAAACAGGAAACTTTGGTATGAGACAAGTGCTAAGTCTTTACAATAGTCCATTTGAAATCAAGGAAATGACTGTAAAAGACACTTTATTGGGAAAAGATGATTCCACTGCATCATGGGGATCGCAAATTCAAATCCCTGTTGTGCCAAAACGACATGTGGCCAACAGCCAAGGGTTTCCGTCTGGGTGGAAGGGATAGTATACTCTCTCTCCCCTGTCAATAACAGTGACACTAATACTACTACTACTAATAATAATAATAATAATAATAATAATAATAATAATAATAAATTAAGCTTATCTAGCACCTTTCACAATACCCAAGGTCACTTTACAATAAAATCAAAACAGAAGGAAGAAATGAATGAAAATACTGATAGAAGAGATGTGATTTTAGTTGAATTTTGAACTTGGAAAGAGACGTAGAGTGGGAGGAAGAGGGTTCCAGAGCACTAACGGATTTACCACCCGTGGCAGACAGCCTAAACCTTGGGACGACCACTAGACCTGTATCCTCTGACCATAATTTATATGAAGTAGGATTGACCAAGTAGAGAGGCCCCAGAGCATGGAGAGCTTCTAAAGTGAGTACCAGGATTTTGAGCTGTATATGTATACGTTGATGGGCAACCGGTGAAGTTGCTCAAGTAAAGGTGTGATGTGTTCAAATTTATTGGTGTGAGTCAAGAATTCTTGCAGCACTATATTGAATAAGTTGTAAAGGACAAAGGGTTTTGGAGGGAAGCCCATACAGTAGAGAGTTACAATTTGAAACGGTCTCTACCTATAACCAGGTATGAGAATTACTGGTAAATTATATGTGATCCAATTTTCTGCATTCTCATGATGATTTTGTATGTCTGTTCAGAGTCTGGTTCAGAATCTCATAAAGGCATAGCCTTGAACATGCCCCAAGACATCGTTATCCAAACAAGACGGTAGCCCTGCTTGCTTAAAACATGGGGTTTGATATAAGCCCATATAAGATAAGGATGTCACGCTAGGCCTAAGGAATGCCTTGCGAGATTCTGAAAGTATAAACATATACGACATGCTGGGCTGGAGTAGTGTTTTACGAGATTCTGAAGTATAAACATATACGATAAGAATGTCACGCTGGCCTGAAGTAATGTACCACGAGATGTATATAATGATAAGAACGTTACGCCCAAATTAGGTAATGTTTACGTGCACACTTGTGATACAGCATTTCTATATATTCTGTGAGTTCTGTACGAATAAATTAGACACTGTTTCTCAAACTATACTGTGGTCTGAGTCTTTCTGTGTCTCCGAGCGCTCGTATTTCCAACAACAAGGTCACGGGAAGGAAAGGTTGACAGCCGAGAGACAAGACGCCCGTTCCAGCTCTGGCTAAACTTCAGCGAACCCAAATAATTTTGAAGGGACTGAGAGCTACCTTAAAGATCAGTCCCCTTCACAATTGTCGAGCCTAGAAGTAACCAAAGCATGGACCATTATCTCAGCTTGCTTGAGGGGGAGTAGTGCACGAAGATGGGAAATGCTGCAAAGTTGAAGGTCAGCAGACCTGGTCAAGGATATAATATCTGACACAAAAGACAGGAGAGGATGAAATAGGACACTAAGATTACATACAGTGGCAGAGGAACTGACAGAGACACTATACACTCATGGGTATCTATGAACCTATGGATATAGAAGAGAGCAGACAGTGTTTTCATTGCATGAACAGCAAAAAAGTTATTGTCTGGCTTCATGTGTCATGAGCAAGCATGTGTTAGCCTTTACCCTTACTGGCATGTAGCTTTAATATGACAGGGGAGAGCTGGCTAGTGAATACGAATTAGCACGGGTGACCAGTTGTGGATTTTTTCCTCCATTGGTCCAAATACGGTATCTTCAGTGTTGCAGAACTGTCCTAAGGCTCAGTTTAGCAGCTCACATCTACAAATATTGTTATGTACAGCCCCAAATATGGGTCACTTCCTGCAGCTGGGTCAAATCAGGGTCAAATCTCTCTCGTTGCGAGTACACCGTTCAACTCTTTAGAGTTCATTTGGAAGTGGAGCGAGGTAACCTTGTTTAGACACCCTCCGACCGAAGTGTGAACGCTGTATTCACACCTGCCTAAATGAACCACGCCGTGGGCGCAAACACACATGCTTTTGAATAACACAGACTACATATGGAAAAGCATTCTGGGGCACTAGATCACAAAAATCTCTAAGAATTGCTTAGGCACTTTTGCTCTACAAGCCATAACTGAAAAGATGTGATAATGAGAGGTTTTAACACTGTTTCACAAATGACTTAAAACCTTTACTTATACCATGGCGTCAAAGCTATTACAATTCTTGTGTTAGCTTTGTATCCGTAAAATGTATATCCAAACGCGTGGCTGTGAATGATTTTTATATCCTTGCGCAAGCTGTTAAGTGCACATTACAATCAAGGACGGATTGTTAAAGCAGTGCAGCTACATTTAATACTTACAGATGACTTATGCCCGTACCATCAACAGTTATTTCACTCCATATGTGACAGTATCAGCTGCTGCTAATGAAAATTGCCATAATTAACCTGCCAAATCATATTTGCTTTAGGCAGAATTGTTAAATATTCGCATAACTGGGTTGGAGTTGGAGAGCAGACAGTTTTTCCAATGGGTCAGTGATTCACAAAGTTATGTTGACCTTGATATTTCAGACATAATCATCTATAACGTGCGCTCCTGAAGCTGTGAGGCTCTAATTCACTCAGTGGGGTTTAGGAGGGGTCACTGATGTAATACAGAACTATCACCATGCCCTCTTGCAATTGATTAAAAAAAAAAAAAGATGAAATGAGGTATTATTTTGTTTCGTTCTTCTGTTTGGTGTGACATTTATAACTCAAGGGACTTTTCACTAAATGGTGAGGTGAATGATATTTATCCATTGTGCTTCTCCCTTTTTCAGGTGACCAACTGCTGGCGCTTGTGTTTTTAAACCGAATGCGAACAAGCGTACTGAAAACAGAGTGACCCAAACCGCTTTCATTCCCAGACATTTTGACAAACCTGTGACACCGATAACATCAATACACTCGCGCACAGACACAGCACACAGGTCCAGACTACAGGAACTTCATAAACTGAATTATGGTGAAATGTTGAACTGTGTAATTTATTTCGTATATTAATAAATATATTTAAAGAAAAAGTATACTACATTCACTTAAGAAATAAATGGAGACTAAAAGGCACTAGGTGGATAGCTTTTCATCCTAACTGCCATGTAAGGGTATTTCTGACGGCTGATATCTAATAAACAGAACTGATGAACTTACGGCTATTTCTGTGGCACAATAGCTACCCAGTAACATTTTTGAATGGGTCAGGAAATCCTAAAGACGTCTTTATGCGTAAACTTTGTGTCTCTGTGTTTGTTTAGCTGGCTCCTTCCTCAAAACAATCTTTGCGACACCTAATCCCATTCCATACCAAGTTTGAGGAAAAAAAAAACATATACAAAGAGAGTATACTAGGCAGCAGTGTTACTCACAATAAGGAGCGCATGAGTTTGATTCCCCAGAGTCTGTGTGAAGTTTGTAACGTTCTCCTTGTGTCTACATGGGTTTCCTCTGGGAGCTAAGGTTTCCTCCTACAGGTCAGACATATCCAATCAGGTGAACTAGACATACTAAACTGTCCCTAGGTGCTTTGGCTAGTAATACGGACTAGACCGTGAATACAGAGTCAGACCTTAAAGAATCAGGTTTGAATGAAGACGAAGAGTTTGGGATTTTTGGTGCAGTCAAGACCGAGAAGAAGACGGAGTCGTAAAAGTCAGTTTGCCTACATTGGCATCATTATATATCAAACCCGTAGCACCGATCAATACAATGTGAATTCAGTGATTAACTTTATTGTTTTTGTTAATTAGTGTGTAATTATTTTGTGAGCATGAAACATGGAGATGGTTGTGGGGGAAATAATGGTCTTGGGGCTTCCGTTTATAATTACAAGTCCAACTACAACAGGAGTTTGCCCTGCAATACACTGGAAACCTATCCCAGGTGTTTCCATGCCTTCTGCCAAATGAATGCTGGGACAGGCTCCAGGACCTAACAAAAGCAGGACAGGCAGCTTAGGATAACGAGTGACTGTGTGTCAATGTATTTTTTTTCAAATATTTATACCACAGCATTTACATTTACATTTACGGCATTTGGCAGACGCCCTTATCCAGAGCGACCTACATTTAACTCATTTATACAACTGAGCAGTTGAGGGTTAAGGGGCCCAACAGTGGCAGCTTGGTAGTGATGGTAGGGCTTGAACACCCAACCTTCTATTCAGTAACCCAACACCTTAACCACTATGCAATCCCAACATCTGACAAGTTTCAACATCTGACTGCCACACATAAGTGCTGGAATGTTGCCCGATAAACTAGTCTACCTTCCATTTTTCTAGCCATTATGAATCATAATTCATATTTGCTTTGCTATATCGTTGCTCCTGCTTCTTTTTTCTGACAATGAATCACTCAGATCAACCATTCCCAATCCTCGTCAGCGCCAGTCCAGTTCTCTCACTCATCAGGCTGACGATACACTGCAAAATCTCTGCCTGGCAGTTGGCTTGCCAGTTGTTAGAGCCCTCTCGTGGCTCTGAAGTTGCACGGCCGTGGACGGGTCAGCCGTGCGTCACAGCGCCAATCGCTAAACATCTCGGTACCCTGACCTCTTGCCTCTGTAATGGCCGAGTGCCACTTCAGTCTCTCCACTCCAGTTTCCTTCAAAACGGTTCAGTCATGCTTAAAAACGACCTCCGACCCTTTGGTACACAGCAAAGGGAAGAAAATCAAAATAAAAAATAATGCAGTTTTTTGGTACCATCAAGCAGCAGGATTTTGCACATAAAGAATTTTTTTTTTATATTTAATAATTAAATAAATAAATAAATAAATAAATAAAGTAATTCTTATTTTTTTCATTCTACTTTTTCACTGCAGAAACAGAGCTATAAATCTCAGTGGAGCTGAGGCCAAAATATATGTCCAAGGGAGACTGCTGCTGCTGCTGTGAGATAATTAACCAGGAGCAGCTCGCGACACAGAGAATAGCCCTTTCCTTTAAAACACTGTGTGTGAGAGAGAGAAAGAGAGAGAGTGAGAGAGAGAGAGAGAGAGAGAGAGAGAGAGAGAGACAGAGGGAGCCTGATGAGCTCTTTTAAATGGATTGATTCTCTCTCCGCAGAAACTGGTTGTGCGCTTTGTTGCCTTCTGATTAATTCTCGGCAACTACACACATCCTGTTGTCCTCCTCTCGCACTCGCGCACACACACTCACTGCCCTTTCTTTTCTCTCCCCTCGTTCGTCTTTTAAGCAGAATCTTTCTGCACATCCTTTTCTTTCTTTCTTTCTTTCTTTCTAACCAAAGACAGGATTGGGATGCATGAGAGATCAACGTAACACACTCCCTCA
>JANCOA010000037.1:3121747-3134868 GCA_024363135.1 Leptodoras oyakawai
AGTACCCGGAGGAAACCCACGCCAACACGGGGAGAACATGCAAACTCCACACAGAAATTTCCCAGGTCGCCCCAACCAGGGATCGAACCCGGGTCCTTCTTGCTGTGAGGTGACAGCGCTATCCACTGCGCCACCGTGCCGCCCCTACTAAGTTTCACAAAAAAAAATATAATAATAATAATTAAATAAAATAATTAAAAAAGTGCTTAATGCCAATGACTTTTACAAAATCCTGACACTGGAGACTCCTTACATAAATTCTGTATCTTCTGTAATTCTGAATCTTCTTCTAGAAAACTTTTTTTGCCATTTTTGTGGCAAAATTTATTTAAATTCAATTTAAAAAGTTAAATAAAATATAGAAATATAGAATAATATAAATACAATTTAAATAATAAAGAAATAAAAATAAAGCAATAAATAATAAGAAATATTAAATTAATTAAATTAAAAATAATAAATAAATAAAACATTTAGAAATAATAATAAAAAAAAACTTAACCACTCACTGTTACAAAACTATAACCATGGAGACTCCCTGCATAAATACTGAATATCTTCTACCAGAAAACTTAACCATATCAATTAAAAAAAAAAAATGTTTATGTGCAGTATTTGCTTTATAAGTCCCTGTGTAAGAAATAGCATACAAGAACAAGCCCATTATTATAAACTGTAACTAATGTCAGAGATTGAATCAACATCATATGATTAATCAGATTTGAGCATTCAGCAGCACTCTTGTGTAAAGCAGCACTTGATCTACATCCATTTCAACACAATGGCTCTCAGATTAATAATCAGTATACAAGATGCGACACTTTAATTCCTGGCCATGTAGTATCTTATGTAGGATCTTATGGATGGATGAATGGCTCTGGAAACAAAAAGACCATAAGCAACCAGTGTTTCCTTGTGCAGACAATGTTCCATCAGGGGATAAGGTATCGTTTGGAACTATAATTACTTTGAGCTTCATTAAACTGACTTCTCTTGCATCTGGACCTCTTTATAGTTTGCTGCTCTCCATCTGTAGGCCATATTTTCTTATTTAGTCTGCATTGTTTATCCCTGATTTTTTATAGCTTCAAAAACAAGAGCTAAAGATGGTGGTTTAGATGCTAATGGACAAAAAAAATAAACCCTGAGTCTCGAGATGCTTCTCGAGTGGCAGAAATTACGCTCATATGATTTGAGGAGCCCGTATGTGTAACCAATGTTGTTCTTCTCCTTCTCCTTCTCTCTCCAGCCTGGATTTCCGAAGATAAACTCTTATCTCCAGGCCACACTGCAGAGGCCATTACTTTTCCATTCATTCCCTGCAGGAGCGCAGATCCTGGATGTGTAGTGTGAAACCTTCCGTAATGCTTATGGTTGAGAGCGTAAGAGTGTGCAGATCAGCTTTCTTATGCTCAGCCCTGCAGCAGATTTCTCCGCAGAGAGAATCCATTTCACGTTGCTTTCTATAATGACCAAAAGCAGGGATCTGGGGTTTTTCTAGAATGCCTGGTATGAGGTGTTTAAACTGGATGTAACAGTTCTGTGATCTTGTAAGCTCTTTACTATCTGCCAAAATACACCCTTAAACTAATACTTTGAAGCACCTTTTGGTTTTATGACAGCATTCATTATTTTTTGGGCAATTGTGATGGCACAGGTTAACTGGGCCATCTTTGCTCACTCTTCTTTCCAAATCTTTCAGAATGCAAGGGCGTCTCCTGTGCACAGCCCTCTTCTGGTCACCCCACAGCTTTTCAATTGCCATTCCAAAACTTTGATCTTCGTCTGGTGAAGCCAGACAAAAGCTTTGTCGATGTGGAGGTCTGCTTTGGGTCATTGTCAAGCTGTAAGTTGAAATTCCTCTTCGTCTTTAGCTGTTTAGCAGAGGCCTGAAGATTTTGTGCCAAATTGATTGATATTTGGAACTATTCATAATCCCCTCCGCCTTGACTAAAGCTCCAGTTCCAGCTGAAGAAAAGCAGCCTCAAAACATAATGCTCCCACCACCATGCTTCACTGATGAGCCACCCTACCCCAAAGCCTAGACATAGGAAAAATACAGGAGATTGTTGCCACGTAATGTTGCTGTAAGCCTCTTGGAAGCCTCCTGGATCAGCATGTTCCTGTGTTTTCATCAGTTTTGGAAAGACAACCAGTTCTTGGTAATATGCCATATTTTATCCACTTGTTGATGACCATCTTAACTGTGTTCCATGTCTAACGCCTTGGAAATATTTTCATACTGTTCTTCTGACTGATACCTTTCAACACTGAGTCCCCTTTGATGCTCTGTAATCTCTTTGCAGATAACGGCTTTGGCTGGAAGACGCAACTACGTAAATGTCAGGAAAATCGTACTAGAACAGCTGAACTTTATATGGGCTTAATCAGAGTCACTTTAATTGAGGGCAAGTTTACACTGACTACTGTTTAACATGAGCTGAATAGAACACAGCCACACCCCCAATTATAAGAGGGTATGCACACTTATGCAACCACATTATTATTTTTTAATTATTATTATTTTCCCCTTTAAATGATTTAACTTTTTTCCATTTGGATTACACAGAATCTACAGTAGTTCACATTAAAGGTGGAAAAGAAAATCTAAAAATGTTTCATATTGGTCATTTTATATCACGAAAAACTTTTAACTGGGGTATGCAGACTTTTTATATCTGTGTAGACTATTTATATACCTGACTATATCCAGGTTTCTCTTTCTTACTTTGTAATTGAACATTAGATAGGATCTACCATATCTGACATTTTCCGCAGCATTATATTTATTGCAAAATCAGCCCATTCGCTGCTTAACTCAGCATATTGTACAGAAATTGCGAAGGTGTGTTAGATAGCATGATATCCCGAGGTATAGCCTCAAGCTGTTTAGGAGGTGCCTCACTGCCTGTGTATTATCCAAACAGGCTACACTTGCATTGCAGCACACACTTATGTCAGCAGTCGTTGCTTATTTACACTAACAGATGTCTTTAGGCATATTTTTCAATATTTTTCAATCGCTCTTGATTCTGCATGTTCATTTACAAACCACTGTATCCTCTATGGAGAAAGCATGAAGCCAGACAGGATGCTGGACTGAAGGCTAACTAGTCTGCTACAGGCGATACAGACAGACTGCTCCTGGACAAATACGTTGCCGTTAGCATAGAACTTAACCTCCACTGCCCTCTATGTTAATCAAGTAGGAACTAGACAGGATGTGCAAAGCATCTATATCCAGAATCAAAAACCAGCTCTCAGGCTGAGGAGTCACATTAAATTCAACCCCAGGCTAAAACTTCAGAGGGATAAATGAATATTTCTAGCGGTTCTCCACAGAAAAAAAAAACGGTATAATGTCTCACGGGAATCAACGCATAAATACTCTGCCTTCAAGGCAAACATTTATGACTGTGTCACTACTTGTTCTGTCCAGAAGCACTAAAGATGATGCTGTGTTACACTTCTTATATCAAAGCTGTATGTTGCTGATGGAGGAAAGCGATCCTTTCAGCTTCCCTGTATGGGCAAAAGTATTGGGCCACGTTACCACACATTACAACATACACCTACAGGAGGCATTAATATGGAGTTCCACTGCTCCACTTCCACTGCACATGCCAAGGAAACTCATGCCACAAAGCATCCGGTATACAGCTTCTGTGCGATATTAATGCCAGAAGAGGTTTGGAACTCTGTGGTTACTGAGCCAACTGAGCGATGGTGACTATTATGCACTATGTGCCTCAGCACTCAGCAATCCCTCTATGTTACTTTAAATGGTCTGCCATGTTTCAATACCACTCACGGTTAATTGTGGAATATCTAGGAGGGAAGAAATTTCACGAACTGACTTGTTGCAACTTGTTACATCTTATTACACTACCGCACTCGAATTCAGCGTGCACTTAATAAGGTTGGTAAAAGCAGACTGCATGGCTAAGTGCTTGATTTTATACATCTGTGTCAATGGGAATGAATGAAACACCTGAATACGGTAATTAAGAGGTGTGTCTGAATACTTTTGTCCATATAGTGTATATGGTGAGTCTCAGGAACACAACACATAGAGCAACATAGGCTGAGCAGGTATAATGTAATGTTTGGAATAAGGTAACGCTCAACATGGGGTGGGGTGGGCGAGTGGTGCGGGGGGTGGGGTTGAGCGCTGTTCTAGCAATGGTGTACAACACGTGTGGTTCGACATTTTATAAATTCCCTCCTCTCCCAACTTTAGTTCGTACTGGCAATTAGTTCCTGGGTAATGGTGGACTTACACGATAAAACCTTGCTTTCATCTTCTTCCATCATTTACATCCTGTCATTAAATGTATACAGAGGCATTAAAAAAATGGCGTATCTGGAGACTGTAGCTAGTAGTTAGCTTTTGCTGCCAATCTGCTAAATCCGCACATCAAATCAAACAACCAATTATCACAACGATTAGTGCATTATTTCATTGTGTTTTATGAATACCGTAAATTGAAGCATACTGTATACTGTGGTGCCTCTGGGGAGTGTATGCTGTTAGTACAGTTAGCTTGTACTGATAACAAAGCCGATGCAAAGCCTGGCAGGTAATGCACATCAAACAACCCATTTTACACGTTTTGTTCCACATTTTAAAAGCTGAATGTGAATTCAGTATTCACAAATATACTGTAGTAAATTGTGTGCTGTAAGCTTCACTTTGGTCTCTACTCTGTCATCGGAGATAAAAACACCGGCTGGACCGCGCACATCCGGGACAACGGTAGCATTTTGTCAGACACTTGCTTGAATGCTGGGTCGAAAACTGTAATTTGATTCAGCAAGGCAAACATATTGCCTTTTAATATGAATCTGCAGTAGTTGACTGTATTTCTCTCACAAATAAAGTTTCTCATATTTATTTATACTTATATTCTCTCTTTGAGAAACTGGCTTTATGCTCCCCGCTGCTAAAACGCCTCATTTGCATCTGTGCTGATTAGCCAATCAGACCCAGCACGACGCCGTCTAATAGCACCAATTTCTCCCGTTTTGCCACCATTACAGTGGCGCATGCCTCCGCAGCGAAAAGCCTGGACAGGTGATAAAGCCTTTACAACTTAGCTCCTTTTTTTGATGTAGTGTTGTCAGGAACCATCTGCTAGCCTGTTACACTTTATTCTATAATCACCATTTTGAATGATATTTGCACACGTTTTTTAATTAGTTTTACGTAGACTGCCCAAGCCTGCTATAAGGAGCCATAACGACATGCACTGATAGCAAAAACAAGCGAGTGAGTGTGTGTCTCACTTCAACACTGTCCGTAAATAAGCTCAGGGAATTAGGACAAGTGCAGCTGCTGTACTGCAGTGAAATTTTCTCTTCATGTGTAAAAACAGCATTCACACCTTCACACCACACACACAACTCCATTATGCTTGAAGCTTTTAAAAGGAAATGTTCAAATTGAGGTGCTCACTTATGGCCGGGTTCCATTTTGAGCGCAAGATGAGATTTCAAAAGAGTTGACCCCGGCTGTGTGTCCTGCTTTTCAACAGCTGTTTTCCTGTTTTGTTTGGGGTTTTTTAAACCCTTGCACTTGCTTTCTTTGATTTACTTATTTTTTGGTTTGTTTTGCTAAGCACTTGCTAACCAGTGCAAAGCCTTGACTTTAAGTGGGTAGTGAAAAGGACTAAAAGGTGTCCTCGAGCAAAATGTATGTGAGCTTTCATCTAAAAGTGTTACCCCTAGAGACAGACAGAGAGAGAGATAGTGTGTGTGTGTGTGTGTGTGTGTGTGTGTGTGTGGTGGGGGGGGATTCCAGACTTATAAACAAGCTGACTGCCACATCGAAGCTATCATCACTACTACAACGATAGTCTGGCAAGCGCTGCACTACAGTAATAGTCTGCTGTAGAAAAATATGACTTTCAGTAACACTTTGTGATTGTGCGACATTTGACCCCACACATAAAAATGACCACAGCATCAAGATCGGTTCTGTATTTTAAATCTCCCTTGGGAGACTTGGGCTACATCTCTTACCCCATTTATACCTTGTTCTTTCATGCACCTTTTATATGGACTGCATCCTGATAAGGTTTTCACTGGATGCACAAACATCTGCAGTGATGTTCTGATGATCTGAGCACTGAACCACATGGATTATGTAAAGAAGCTTTTAATACTTGACCAGAAACATCCTTTTGTTCTATGCAAAAAAAATCAAATAAGCAAATCTGTCAGTGGGAATTATTTTGATTACAGCAATATTCTGGAAGAAATTTTAGTATTTTGTATATTTTTTAAAATACACAAGACAAACTGGCGCACCAGTTAATACTGGGTATGTCACCCATGGGATCTTGGAGGGAACTGTTAAACCTCATTGAAAATCGCATTGGCGAAAACAACTCTAGAAACTTCTATAGATGTCTATCACTTCATATACGCAATGACGTGCACGTTGCTATTTATTTTGCATAGGCTCCAGTATCAGTTTTTCTGGTACTTCAATGTACATTTGCATTTACATTTATATTTATGCCATTTAGCAGACCCTCTTATCCAGAGCGACTTACAAGAGTGCTTAGTCATTAACTTGGAATATCCAAAGCTAATACTGGTAGACATGAATTCAAGCAACTTTGAGCTATGATACTGCTAGAATTTTAGCCATGTACTACCTATTAAGCATTATAAGTCCCAGAACCCAAACTACACTACACAAAACCAGTGAAGAACAAGTCATAGGGAATACAATAACTGCTATAAGTGTGGTAACAGCTTTGAGTTAGCCTCTCGAAAGAGGTGGGGCTTTTGAAGACAGCAAGTGACACCACTGTTCGGACATTCAGGAGGAGTTCATTCCACCACCTTGGTGTACACTACATGGCCAAAGGTACAGTATATGCAGTATGTACATCACAGTCATCACATGTGGGTCGTCCTTAAACTGTTGCCATAAAGCTGGAAGCAGACAACTATATAGAAGGCCTCTGTATTCTGTAAATTTACCATTTCCCATCACTGGAAATAAAAGACCCAAACCTGTTCCAGCATGACAATGCACCTGTGTACAATGCGAGTTCCATGAAGACAAGGTTTATCAAGTTCGGTCCGGAATAGCCCCAGTGGTCCACATAGAACCCTGATCTCAACCCCACTGAATCCCCAAGGAACTGGAATACTGTCTGCCCCCAGGCCTCATCACCCATCACCAGTACCTGACCTAACTAAAATCTAGTGGAAAGCTTTCCCAGAAAAGTGGAGGTTAATATAACAGCAAAGTGGAACACATACTGCAAAAGCATGTGAGTGTGCATAATGGTTAGTTATCCACAAATCCACAATGTCCCCAAGCAATGTACCCGAGTCTGAAGTGACCTCCCCCCAATAATTCTGGACACCATAATACTATTAGCACGTCTGCCCAATGAAACAGGTTTTGGTTATGACATAATGAATTTGAAGGAGTTGCAATTATGGGAGTGTATTTGAAAGAACAGAACATGCATTAGGATGTTTTTGCATAATGCATTAGCATTATTTTTTATTAACAAATTCTATTAGGTATTAGGAAGGTGCTTGATTATGCTAGCATGCATTGGATGAGTTTAGTTACCTGCTCCAGGAAGGTTATTGGTGTGTTCATTTGTTTGTTTATTGGTTTGATTTCAGCAGGATTAGGGAAAAACTATATGGCTGATTGTCATGAACCTTGGTGGAAAGATGTAGCTTTGGTCAAGGAAGAACAAAATCAAAAATAAATAAATGTCTCCAAGTCATGGTATGGATGCATTTGTTATCTATGCAAGACTGGTAAAATGAACTGGGTTTGTCATGTATGCACGATCCCGTTGTTAAGAGTCTCATATGTGCATGAACGCTTCATAGAAAAGACTTGCTAATTGGCCTTGGGAGAGGTCTGCGGTCTCTGAGTGCACTTCTAGTTAGGACATTGCATCAGCAAGGGTTTTTGTTCATGGCATTACAGATTAAAACATTTGGTTATTTTAAGGTCGGCTTGGTTATGACACCATGTCATATGATAACATGCATTAGGATTGATTTGGGGTTGGTTATGGCACTGTACTGGAAAGATTTTGTCAATTATATTAAAACGAGTTTTGAATACTGATATCAGTAGGGGTTTTGGCAAGGGCACAATGTTTCTGAAAGGAGTGAGTTGTGACATATGGTCACAAGGTGGTTTGTGCAATGTTTGGGACATTCATGCATCTTCTAAGCACATGCTGGCAAACTATAATGTACATCTTCATTAATTTGATACAATGACAAAAAAAGAAACAGAGATGAACTATTAGAGAGAAAGACAGAGCATAATATACTGTAATGTCCAAAAGAAATTGCACCACCACAAAATGAGGTGAAGCCAAAGCCAAATGGGGTGCATCTGGTTAGATAGATAATGAAGGATTTTGCAGCAAGCTGAGTAAGGCATAGGGACAGAAAAGGAGTGTCTGATAGGATGGGAGATAATATATGCAGAAAAGAGAGTGTGTGTGCAGGAATGGGGGCAAAGGTAATAGAAGTGGTTTGCCTTTGAAAACCAGTGCTTTGGTTCTGCTTTTTCTACTTTGTTCACTTAATATCAAAGAACGAGGCCACTGAGCTGGTGGATTCCATTACCACATTTACGCCCATTCCCAAATGCCGCCAGTTGTAACCGCTTCATCAGAACAGACCATTCATGATGGCACTGATTTGAAGGAATAATACAAATTTTATGTTCATTCAGATCCATCCCTTCAGTTTAAGAGTGAGTTTGCTCCACGCTCAATAGCTTAACAATTCTAATACAGAGACAGATCTGACCCTGAGGATCAGTATTGGGCCTAATATGTTTTCCGAACTAATGCACTGTACTGCACAATGGATCATAGTCTGGCATGGCCATGACTTAGCCAACAGGAGGCAGTCTGGTTTCGTTTTTTTATCTTACCAAACCTGTGGAGAAAAAAACAGATCAATGCCAATTACCCTCAAGACCTTCACAACCCAGCCCTTTAAATATAAGATTAGTTTATTACCCATGTTAGTACAGGAATATATGCAAAGTATCATAATATGGCTGTCTATAAGCTTAGTTTGATGAGTATGATCTGGTTTTGCATGCAAAAGTTAGCAGTTAGCAGGTGAACAAGTGTCACTGGATGCAAAGGACAACAGTACCCCTATGGGGAAAATTTCCAGGTGCTAAGCATGTGTGAATGAATGAGTGAGAGAGTGAGTGAGTGAGTGAGTGAGTGAGTTACAGTTCCATGAGGTGCTTGGCATCTTAAAAATTAAAATTACTAAACTTTACAATTTCTCAAAAAAATCCACAGAATTCCCAGATGTTCAAATTCAAAAGCCATTTTGTTACCAGAGATAATGAAGGAACATCTGTGACGATAATAACAGTATGCATCTTGTTGCACCAAATTAAACAGTTTTGTCCTCTTCATTTTGTAGATTTTGTTGTTTTTTTGTTGTTTTTTTTTATATTTGGGTTTCAGAACTTCACAACAACTCCAAATTATAGATAAGTTGCCATTTTATTTCTGGATATTACTTCATTATTATATCTTTAGTAAAAACTTTATGCTCCCACTTGGAGAAAACCAGAGAACCAAGAGGAAACCTACATGCAGACTGGGAGAATGTGCAAAGCTCTACCCACTATATGCAGGTTTTCTTTCCAGTCAAGCATGAGCCACACCTCATTCCACCTGTTTTTATTCAATGGATCTTGACTTTCAGTAGCATGCAGCTTCTGCTTGGTTGGAAAGAAAACCTGCTCCTTCTTGGATAAGACTGAACACCACTGTACTACACTGTACTACCAACACAGACAGTGCAAACACACCCAGAGGCAGAACGCACCATTTCGTCTTCTGCTAGCAGGCAAATCATTGTGTGCAACTCTTGGAGGCAGTGGAGATGGAGGCCACCGTATAACTACGTATTAATAATGCATGCAAGTGCGACGAGCTTTCCTCGGTCATTACCTTGGCTGTAGTGCTGCTGCCCCTAAGGATGACGGAGAGACATAGAGAGTGAAAAAGGCAAGAGCATAAACGATGCAGCACATCCAATCCACTGGCAGTGGCCTCCTTCACTGGTACACCCACGCTCTGTGTTTGTGTGTTGGTGTAGGTGTGTGAATATATGTGCGTGTGTGTATGCATGCATGCATGCTGCTGTGAGGGTCAAGCTTGATACGCTGTATTCTGGAGCTCTGCCAAGCCTGCTCGTAAGAGATCGAACAGGGCAAGATCAGAAGCACACAAAACGCCTCGCACAAAGCAAGAAACGAAATCAATCAGTCAGAAAAATTCTAAAGCTTTTTTTTAAGGAGCTAAAGTATAATACCAAATCAATAGAAGACGAATAACCAAAAAACAAAGACTAAAAAAAAACTATATTTTATGAAAAAAAGCATTATGTTATGCTCTGGTCATACGAAGGTTTAAAGCCTTGACCTCATCAACTCAGCAGTATAGAAAAAAGAAAATACAACCCGACCTTTAAATGTGGTACATAATTTAAGAGACGCCTTTATAAATATGTTAGATGCGCATTTCATATGTAGTGTATTCGCTTGCTTTTTCAGTGAACTAGAGGACAACGTGGCTGAGAATTCAGCCCGGAGCTGATACAGGGTCAGTTTTCTTATAATGATTTCAAAGCGACATCATGACAGTTAGAGAATAGACCACGGCACTACAAAGTTCCTGCGTTTGCCATTAAGATAGAAACACACACACAAACGCGAGTGCGCACACGCACGTCGGTCAAGTTAATTCAGTCTTGTATACAACAGGATTAGAAACCAGCCAGTGCTTTTAACATGGATTGGGTCAGCAGTGTAAAAAGGTTCGCTACATTTCAATCTCTTTTGCAGTTAAGTGCTCGCAAATCCCCTTTAACACACACACACACACACACACACACACACACACACACACACACACACACACACAAATATGAAGAAAAGCTACATAAGCCTGCTGTGTTCGTTCTTTTATAACGCAGCCGGTTTAAAGAAATAGGTTGGCGAAAAATGTATTATTTATGTAATGGAAGTCTGCCTTGGCTTAAATATCAATATTTACACCAGAGTGCTGCAGATTTCTTGATTCAGCTTTGTTGATTCATTTCTGATAACAGCAGCCTGGGCTGTATCTCTGCCTGCTCTCGCTCTACGATGTTAATATTTCTATAGACGCCTCATATAAACAAATCATTTACAAATACAGATGTAATTCAGCGAGCATTCGAATATTTAGTCTTTTTGGATGGAGGCTGTAATCTCAGTGCTTAGTTCTTTGGGGGTTTTTTTAAGCTCCAACCACCATCTGTGCTCTTTGGAGAACTCTTTATGAGGTCTTTATGTACCGTAAACTAGTTTGCACACTTGACCTCATGAAGACGGAGGACACCTCTGAACAGATTTAGAGAAAGGAAGAGAAAGGAGGAAGACGGGTGGGGGTGGGAGAAGGGGAAAATAAAAAACTAATAAGAGCTATTTGTAATATGCGTCCATGTTGTGTGTGTGTGTGTGTGTGTGTAATAAAGACTCCTGCACAGAGTCTGATTTTTGATTTAATTCTATTCATTGTGCAAATTTGGAATAAGAGACCAAATAAAGACATCAAGCAGCGTTTATAATTTTCGTGGTCGTCTTGCGTCCTAAAAGTAGAAAATGAAAGTGGAAAGCTATATCCAAGTATATGATACCACTGGTGGGGGAAAAAAAAGGAAAATGATGAAGAAAATCTTGAACAACAAGCGTGTGACTGCCAGCTAGCTGTGATGCTCATAATTAGGCTCTACTTATCCATACTACCTATAAGCTTAAAGCTTAAATTAAGCTTAAAACCTTCATCCTGGCTTCCGTATTATAAAAAAAGGCACTCTTCTTCTTATATGCACTTTCAACTGCAGGCTTTCGTCCTGTCCAAGTAATTTAATTAGCTATCAATCATCGTGAGCCTCAACCCACTCATGTCCCAGTCATGACCCACAAGGCATCGCGTTTCATCGCAAATTGACCTGTGATGCCTTATGACAAATTAATAATCATGTCATCAGAGAATCCCTTGACGAATAGCAGGAGACCTAGAGGTCTGGGATGCTCTCTGGTGTCATTCAAAGGGAGACAGGAGGAAGCCGTATGACCCGATACCTCTGCGGGGGGTTAATGAAAGTGACTTTGCATAGCGAAAAGCATAACCATAATGAATCCTAAAAGAGGTGCCCTAGAATGCAGATAGTCAGGGCAGAGAGGCACGTATTGCTTAAAGCAGTGCGAGTTCTAAATATGCACCGTATACGCCGATACTCCGCCCTATCTAAAAACAGAACCGGTTCAAGACAATAATAAAGATTAAAAAGTTTCAAAGAGCAAGCAGAGCAACACTACTTGTTTTGTTTTTTTTTGTCGGCCCAAAGCAATGAATCATTCTGAGGTACTATTTGTTGTAGCTGTTAGGAAAAGCACCCAAACACAAACACAACCCCTTACGCAGAAACTCAAGGTAACTCGCAAACTCGCCAACAACAATTCCATTAACAATGTGTTCCTCTGTTCAAGGAAATGGACATGTCTGGGTTTCTAAGTTCATCCTCTAGCTATGATGCTAGGTTTGCTAAGCTGACAGGAAATAACATAAGCATTGTCTCTAACACTAAAGCAGTACATTTGAAGGGTCGGAAAAAGACTTTTTTTTGTGTTTGTGTTCTGTCATCTAAAAACAAACTGCACAAAAGGAGAGCGCAGTGCTAAAAACAGTGGCGGAAGCCATCATAAAACGGTATGTGCAGTAGGTTTATCGCTGCCTGTGAACGTAATGTAAGGCTCAGGTAAAGTTTGAATAGATGATAATACAGTCTTATTTTCTTTTTCACACACCCATTCATTTGGAAAGTTGTTTTTTTTTGTATATATAGTATAAACACTACTGCTATGACAAATGCTTAGCTAAATGTTCTTCTTACTTGTTAGCCACAGTATAATAGTCTCCTAGCTCCTGTAAAATATATATATAGTGTGTGTGTGTGTATATATATATATATATACACACACACACACACACACACACACACACACACACACACACACAGGGGTTGGACAATGA
>JANCOA010000037.1:3164817-3181302 GCA_024363135.1 Leptodoras oyakawai
TATATATATATAGGAATATGTTGTGCAATCAATAAATAAAAAAAATCGACATTCCAAAGCTATGTTCCTTGCTTATTCCTGGTCTCAAATCTGGCTTCTCCATAGCCTTGATCTACAAAGATGTCTGTAACCGAACTTACAACTGTATTAATACACATTAACACACAGATGCATGCATAGAGAGAACTAAGGCACTTGAGCTTAAGGCGTCTGCCAAATCGATCCTTTGCATCTTCTTCCCTCTTGCCACTGAGATTTATTCGTGTCTGCAGTGTGAAATGCACAGCTGAAAGAAGGCCATCCGCACACATTTTCATAAACAATTCGAGTTTCACCTGGTAAACGTGTGCGCCCCGTAATTGGTCTCCAATGCATTCAAACACAGACACACACTTACATGTTTTACCTCATTAAAGTATAATGCTCTTTTAAAGAAGACAAACTATTGGCACAAAAGCTGGAAGGGATTTTAATTTTGTTACAACTAGAATCTTCCCAGTCCCGCATACTGGTAATTTGTGCGTTCATTATCTACGTATTTACGATGACCATTTTATCCTAGTAGATCCAGAGCTTATTCCTTGAAACACAAGCTTGATATACTGTAAATGTCAATTTCCTGTAAAAACCATATAATCCACCATATTTGAAAATCTTTTATCCTGACTTTTTTTTTATATTCTGAACCCCAAATCTAAGTTTCCATGATTCCACATTCAAGAAATGATACATAAATCACTAACGAGACGGACATTACAGAGGATGTTCACGGAATGCTGAATATCCCCTGGATGCACAGTGCATTAAATTTGATAAATAATCCACCTGTCCTTAATCCACCTTTAGCGATTATACAATGGATTCTCTTCACCTTTTTTGGAATATCTTCACAGTGAATAAAACATTTTGCTTCGAACATCATCCAAAGACTAGACTTTTCTTCATTTTAAAAAGATTTATTGAATATGCTAATCATTTAGAATAATTATACCCACAAGCCACATTTGCATATATACAATTAAATTAGAAATACATTAGAAGTACCTGAAATAATATTAATAAGAGAAGATTGATTGTGATATCTGTTTTAAAAAATAATTACACTATTCATGTGCAGTGTATTGTCATAATTAAACAAAAACATAAGAAAAGTATATGTGAACCATAAAACTAACATTAAACCGAACTTCTTTTGTAATTTCTCAGACCAATTTAGCTATTATGAATTTGCAAACAGGAGACTTAGAGCTTAGGGCATCATAATTTCCAAATGAATAATATAATAAAAATTAACATAATTACATGTTTTTTTCTTAAATGCTCATACGCGTCCTGACGTGACAAAGCAGAATGGACAAATCTCACCCCTAGTTTCACCCCAGCTACAAAAGAAGCCTGATTTTTTTTTCCAGTCCCCTTTGTCTGTTACTATTTCATCAGCTTGATCATAGGTTCAGCAGTGCCTTGAGTCAGACTGGAGATCAGCGTTGTCTATCAATTTGGCATTTAATTCATCTTGTGAATCATTCGATAGATGGGGCTTCCAAATAGCGTTTGTTTAAGCTCATAGGTGTGTGTGTGTATGGCAATCTATACTAATCCCTTGCATCAATAATCAAAGTAAGTATTGATTTCTTTAGGGAGAAACATTACTTCTTAAGGAAACATTACGAGTCAGATGTTATATGGCACACATACACGCCTGGCATTTAAAGGAATCCAGTTGTTGGTGATCTTTCCAGCCGTTCGAGCCTGAGTATTCCAGCCTATATCACTCATGAGGCATGTGTGTGGTGTTCTGGGAAAACCCACTATGTTTGTTTGTGGCTTAATGTGTAATATGTAATATTGGTAAAGAGGAGTTACGGTATGTAACCAAATACATGTACACTGCAAAAATATATAATACATTCTAAACAGACACCAATGCAATTACAAGTGGTGCTTGCACTATTGCATTTATTTATTTTTTTTAAATCTTGCCCGAAAGGTTCACAGGACATTTTGTTGAGACGAGGGTTTCTGTGTGATGCAACAAAAAGTCACACAGGCAGGATGTTTGTTACTTGAATGCTAATGTGAAGAAGAAGTCAGATATGAAACTTGGGGACACACGAATTCCATGTTGCAGCATTTCGTTGTAAAATGCTACCAGTACATGTATTTCTACCTCTTGGTTTTGTGGTCAGACACAGACATGTTGCATTCAGAGACAGCAGACAATGCCCACTTTGGTTTAAATCCAAAATACAGATTTTAAGGGTGTAACGATACAGTCTGCTCACTGTTCGATTCGATTCATGATATTGAGTTCACAATTCAATTTGATTTTAAACAAAATTTAAATGAAGAACAATTATAAAAGTCAAAAAGTTATAAAAAGTTCTGACTGACTTTTATAATTGCATGTCTGCACATTTTATTGCATACGTTTTTTTGCAGCTTCACCATATCTTAAATAACTGAGTAAAAACATTCCTTTTTATTTTTGTTCCTTTTTATGTGTAGCTTCCTTGAATTAGAAACTTTAACAAAATTTTTAGTCAATTAAAAGAAAGATGATGAGATGTTTATATGTAGGGGGATCTGTAATAATCTCTGTTTAGCCGCGAGCACAGCGGTGGAAGAAGGCGGCTATGCGCCTCACTCGACCCAACAACCGACTGACACGGTTAACATGATTTAGTCCTGCTTGGGAAGCTTTTAAGTGTGGCCAAAACACTTTGTGTGTGGTGCTAGTCCAGCCTCCTTCACCGCTATTTCGAGCTTGTCTGTAACGACAGCAATGTTGCAATTAGCTTTATCAAGCTCGTACTCCGAAACAGCCGATTTCCTTGGCTATGTTTAGCCCGGTGTGTGACTCGAAAAGGGGGTGAGTTCAGAGTACGAAGCTTGCCATTTCCCAGTCTCTGGTGATCACATGTGCTGTTATAGAGACATAGCTCTGGGTAGCCCTTGTAGTCCACCCTTCTGTGTTTATCGCTACACTGTCTGCCTCTTTCAAAGTTTGCATGACGTTTGCTTTTCTTTTGAAGCTGCTAGGCTGTCAATGAGGCTGAAGACTATGGTGTATGAGAGCATGACGTATAAAGTGCTAGTGAGGGTGGACAGCCCTCTGCTGTTCAGAAAATGCTATCAGTGTTGTACTAGTTATACATACTAATGAAAATGAACTAGATTACAGCTTCACAAATGTAATCTTTTTGCTATTCCCCTAGAGAAAATTGTTGAACAGTCGAAATAAGGTAATACGACAATACTACTTTTCACAGATTCATTGCTTTATTGTTTTGATTTTAGGTGTTGGCTGAGGCAAGCGACATAATTCTATCAGAGTACAGCTATTGTATCAATAGTAATCAATAGTGTATCAATGCTTGTATCACCACTGCATATGCACATTAACACTTTCATTCACTCACTGCCTTGGGTTGAGAAGGGCACGTTTCTTCATTTAAACTGGACATTTAAGACTGCAGCAACCCGTTTTTAGGCATCATACAAATACCTACTCCACATTTATAATGCTTCAGAATTTGATGTATCCATTGTAATGCAAAGTGAGCCAGATGTTTCTTATGACTGTGAAATTGAGCAAGATCCTTTAAATGTGTCAGATGGCGACAAAACCATACCAGAGACAGGTACTAGCTCTGATGAGTTGGCAGAACAATTGCTGGCAGCCTTTTTTTGAAGTTGCAAACAATCCTACATGTAGCAGAAAGGGCAACACAGGAAATTAGTGAGCACATCAATCAGTTCTTTTCACTTTCAGAACCTATTGTCAAAGAAGATCTTATGTAAATACTTGTCTAGGCAGTTTTATAGAGTTATAGTTTACACAAATCCATTACAAGTGAATCTCCTCTTTCGACAGCTCTGAGAAGAAAATCATATTATGGAGAAAAGTTTCTACATGTTAAGTAGAAATAATCACAGCACACTTATATGCATGTGCTCATGCACTCTTCACTCCACATAACAGCCTGGTGTGTATTCTTCATATGTGATGGCTCTTATTGTCTTGAAAAATCCACTTCTCCACTAATGTGAGGGCCTGCAGGTATCTGTAATTCTCTATGTGGATGAATTTTAAATAGCAAACCCTCTGGAACTTGGAAAGAAAATACACAAAGTATCTGCCGTTTATTGAAGAAGTAGCACTTGGCATTACACTGCATGCAACTTGCCATTCTGTGCAAGTCCAATGATGTATGAAGGTTTGGATATGTAAAAATGTTTGCACCCCTCTCGAATGACCTTCAGACAAGAGACTATATAGTATATCAAATATATCAAGACAGTTGGACACTGTCTCAAAGAAACAGTCTACTCTCTGTTGTCGCTGATAACCTTGCTGCCCAAGGGCCCAAGGGCTAGTTTTAGGTTTACATACTGCTGCTAGATTTGCCTTGCTACCAGGAACAACATACAGACATCAGATGCAGACACTGGAAGTGAGATGAGGATGCAAGAGCAACATGACCACCTTATTCAAGGAATGCATAACAGTGATAATGAAGTTGCTCATGGTGTTAATGGTAGATGTGTTCTCTCTGACCATCTGTCTTATTTCCATCCCATTACAGGATTTACAGCTGACATCCTGCACCATCTATTTAAAGGTATTATTCCTGCCGAGCTTAGTCTCTGTTTAAAAGTTTAAAAACAAATATTTGTCTCTGGAGAATTTGAATTAGGGCAATACTGACTTTTTGAGGCTATCAGCTTTATCACAAAGTGGACCACAAAATTTTGCTACTCGAGGATGAATTGGCAGGAATGGGCATGAGAAGCACACTTTGCTTAAACTGCTCCCACTTCTCATAGGCCAGAAGGGTATAAAATTTGGGAGATTGTAATGTAGTTATAGGATATAGTAGAGCTTGCAATGTCTCATTCACAGATGAAAGTATACAGTGTCTCTTGCAATGCCTACATTCACAGATGAAAGTATACAGTGAATGGCTTGAAGATTTCTGATCACTAGCAAGTGCTCCAGGATGAATTCCCCAGCTTATAGTTGTGGCCTAAACATCATTATCTTGAGCACATGCCTGAGCTCATAAAATGCTTTGGTCCTCTGGTGTCTCTCTGGACAATGAGGTTTAAAAGGAAGCACATTGTTTTCAAGAAAATTGCTTTCTTGGCATGTGCAATGGCAACACCAAAAAAAAATGTCCTTTTACTTGACTCGACCGAGTCACCAGTGAAGACCTCAAACAATGGCGTCTGTATTTGTTAAATCATTGCGCACAGATCTACATGTGTTTGTATCGAGCTTCACAAAAGGCAGTGGTATTTATGGCACAAAACATGTAACCATTGATGGCACACCTTTTATGGATGGCATGTTTGTATGCACGGGCATCAGTGCTGCCATCCCTCTGTTCAAAGAGATTGACTTTTGGCAATGTAATATTCTTCTTACTCAAAGATTTTGAGGCTTGGTATGTTGAATGTTTCTGATCAAATGAGCTCATATGAAGGAAAGGCCATCTAACAACTGAAATACACTGTTGGCCTACAAAGTGTCAAGCAAACTAATACTCACAACTAAACATTTCATTTCAGTTTCAGAGAAAGAGCAGCACTGGATCCAGCAGCCATGTCTTCCTCCTTAACTACTAGTGTAATGCAAGAGGAAAGGTCTATTTTCCTGCATGATTTAGTGACATGGGGCAGCAGATGTTGTTTTTGTGAACACTGCAGGTAGCTTCACAATTTTAAGCCAACAAATGCACCTGTTTTTTGTCTGTTATAGACTCAACTAATCCAGTTCAAATAGCAACATCTACAGCTAAGGGTCATCCTTGATGATGAAAATGCTGAAAAGCTTATTTTGCCTTCTTGTCCTGGAACTGTTAATGACCATTAGAGAACCTATTAGAGGTGATAAAATAAACTGTTCAGTTTCAAGACCCTGATTTTGATAATACCCTCTGCAATTTAGTGAATGTAGATGACCTAGTTGAGTATGATGAGTACCAATGACACAGTGATGCTGTCAGCTGACACATATTCATCAGAAGGTCTCAGTAAATGGCCAGGCCTCTTTGTTGTTCTGACATTCTCATATGAGGGCATTTGAGAAGGAAGCCAGATTGACCAGGGATCAAAAAGCTGAAATATATAGATAGAAGGAATGTCCAAGTGGTGAACAGATATGTAAGACAGAAGAGGCACTTGTGAGTAAACACCCATGCCTGAGAGAGAGAGAGGTTCCCAAAGAGGATATGATGGCTGGAAGAACAGCCTGTGCTTCAAGATGGGCAATGACAGAACACAACTAAGCAGAGTTGGAGTAAAGGATGTGTTGGGCAATCAAGGAAAGTGCAGCAAGATCAATCCAGAAGCATCAGTATCCTGGTCAAATATAAGAGCCAGAAGAGTTGAAAGGAAGTAAGCTTCCTCCCTAATTATCCTTCTGGTGAGAACGCTTTGGAGACCCTGAGGCTAGAAATGGTGGAAGAGTTTAAGAAATCCATGGTAGAAAGAGATATGATTCTCATCCATCAACACATGCAATGTACCTTTGCACTTAAGCATGAAGATATTACGAATTCTATTCCTCCCATTGCAGATGTCTGGATGGTCTTTTTCATCTTTGGCACATGAAATCTGCATCTGTTTGTTCCTAAAACAAGCTGAAACATGGACTTGCCTGACCACAGCACACATTGCATGGGAAATCAGTATGGAGGGGCAAGTACACTGACTACATGAGCATGTGGGGCTGGGGCAACAACTGCATGAGGTCCTGCTGCATGATCCCCATGTGGGTATGGTATTATATTTGCAGTGTCATTTTGTATGTTTGCAACAAAATTGACCTCTATCTTTGACATTTTCCCAAACAGTACAAAGGACCCTACAGAATGAGGATATATGAGAGGGACAGCTTCATGGGTCAAATAATGGAGGTGATGGATGACTGTGATTCCCTCATGGATCACTACCACTGGTCTAATGGTTGAATGTCCTGACATGTGATGGCTCATTTATGAGTATCCCAACTACAGAGGCGGGATGTGGTACTTCTGGTCTGGACAGTACAGGAGCTTCAGGGACTATGTTGGCATGAGGTTCATGAGCACAAGATTCATAATGGACTGCTGGTATTAAATGAATGTAAACTAAGGTGACCAAAAGCACAGTTTGAATTAAAGATGATGAAGCAATTATCTTTACATTTAAGATAATAGTAAGGTGGCCAGATAAGAACCTTGGTTCTCTTTTGGTCCTGGGAACTTACAGTCTTCAAAGCAGAAGCTCCAAGAGACTGATCCAATACGATTAGATCCTGTTATTTTTAATGAAGGTAAAGGTGTGCACTCTAAGGGCTACAAGGGCTCTTTGGATGGTTTTGTGTTCTTAGCTTTATAAATAGACTCAACTTTGAATCAGCTCAATGGAGGAACAATCTGCTAAAGGGTTATACATAGAACTCATAATCCATTAGTCCCTCTCTTGTCCTTTTCAAAAAACATGAAATAGGTGCTAGTTCTGGGCTGCTACTAGTGCTGGTTCAGAGTTGCAAAACCTTTAAGTACCGGTTTGCTTTTCCATAAGCTAGAGAGCCACCATAGGACCACATCATTACATCTCTGTAAATGAAGCCACTTTCCCAGCAAGAACTGCTAGTGCAAGGACAAGCACAGCAGCAACAATGGCAGACTACATCATCTCATTACATGGACCACTGCAACTTTGATTTCACGTCCATTCTTCTTCTTTGTATTAAGGTTAGACAGAGTAGAACTACACTAGCTATGTTTTAGTTGTTTTAGTCGATCTTGTTGATCACAGTAATCGCGCCCAGAGGCCCCTGACCTAATTGGTTCTTGATTCTATACCAGCAAAGTGATTCTAGATTCTACACCAGCAAAGAGAAAACTGGTTTGAGATTAGGCTCCGGCTCCAAACCATCCCTGGAACTGCCTCGGAGGAAATATCCATAGGGGGTTTCCACTTCAGAAAATGCCCCGTGTTTAACCTTTTTAGAAAGATCCATAACAATGACTAGAACCAATAATAAAGCTCTCAAGGAAATATAAGAACCCTTACTTGTTCTACCAGATTTCATTTTTTGAGAGTGTAGTCAGTATAGGTCATTAAAACCATTAAACTCTTTATTATTACACAGTTTACTAATTTTAATTGAATTAGCAGGGGTACATGGGTTAATCCCAGTTGCACTCTATCTCGCTCCCAAAAGATTCTTCATTTTGTTCCATTAGGAAAAGGCTTTAAGGTTCTTCTTTTTCTTTATTGTTTCTCTTCATGGTATTTAAAGTGATATTAGTACACATCAAATCAGACTGTTGCCATAAAGGTTCTCCCAAAGGAACAGACCAACAAGCCCTAGAGATATTTTTCCTAAAGTTGTTCAGGGTATTGTTTAGGGCATTGTTTTTAGAGTATTAAAAAGTTATATATTCAGCAGGCGAACAGCATACAAACGGGTTCTTAATTTGGGTCCTCTGGGGAACTCTATAAGTTCCTACTAGAACTCGGCAACAGAAGTAGCAACCTGGAAATAATCTGCTTTTCCACCTGTCTGATTTATAATTTATAGCATCAAGTGCTATTGATTTGATCAGCTTTCGCTCATGAGTAATTCTTCATATTGTTGAACAGACACACTATAATCTCAAGTTCTCAGCCCCTGCCACCACCCTAAACCAGCTGAATGAATTAAATCTAATTGAATTAAAGTGTTTATAGCCAGCTTTTGTTTTGTTGTTCATCCCTGAATGAAGCTGAATTATGTGAGGGTTGGGATTGTGTTATTTATTATTATTGCACTGATCATTGTCTCATCGTGCATTTTCATGTGACTGGCTTGACATAATGAATTGCTGCTATGCATCAGAAACAAAAGCGCATCCTGGGGGAGAGGGGAGTGTGGGGTGGGGGTTTTCTATCTAGGAAATGAAATTAAGCTTGTTTTTTCTTCAACAGATCAGTATTCAACAGATCTCTCATGATGTCAGATCTGTCACGGAGTGATACTATTGTAATTGAAGTTTGTACTTCTGTTCAGTACTTTCCTGCCTGCATTCTTCTGTAGCATCGAAACAACCGAGTTATAACTGTAGAGGTTATAGAAAAACCTATACAGAAAATGTACAGCATTTTTGGACCCAATCAACATCTATCTAATATGAATAATCTCTCTGAGATTATGTAAAAATTACATATGCAGGAAACACCACAGATGAGATATTTCACAATTTATGTCAACAAGGACACATTACACAAGGTTTCATGTCACTTAAGAAAGCACACCTTGTCCATACCCCACTCACGTGCATTCTCCTCACGTCCCTGCTATGTTGTTTACACAAGCTCAGCAGATAGCACTGAACATCACCACTGCACCTTAAGCAAACACCAGGCACACACATACACAAACACCTTTGCTTTAAACGGCACATAAAACAGGAGTAGGACAAAGGGATAAGTCAGAAAAGGATAACACAGAGTCCTAGATCAGATTAGTTTTTCTTTTTTTTTTTGTCATGATCTGCCAGCTTTTCTGGTGGCTCAGGTATTGTGAAACTATAGTAGAAGGTATTTGTGTGCATGTTGTTGTTTGTTATCCTGATCGTGATCCTTGCATGGGATCCTTGTATGTGATCCTTGAATGACACAAACAAGAGAAAGAGGGCAGAGAAAAAAGAAAGACATACTCAGTTTAAGAACAGCAGTCCTTGTTCTCCCATTTTTTTGCTCTTCTTTCTGCTTTAATCTGTGCACTCTCCCTGCTGTAAAGAATAGTGCCTTTGTGTTGCACCATCAAGCCAAACAACTCGAACATAATCACAGCAATCTTGCCCTTCTCGCTTCTGCCTTTCTCAAGCTCTAATATTCTCATCTTCTTCAAGAACTCTCAAAACCCCTACAGATTTGGTCATTTTCTATGTCTCTGTCACGCTGTGCATGGCTGAAATGAACACATCTTCAAGGCGTCACAAACTTCAAGGCCACACGCTTTATCACCCAAGAATTCGATTTTTGCCTATCTCTCTTTAAGATTCTACTTTAATTTGCCTTCCTGGGAAAAAAGAGGTACGTTTAATGCCAGGCAGGCATATGCCGGAGCAATGGATGAAGCAATAACAAATGAAACAATATCCCTCATGAGTAGTACACCAGGGCTCTTAGTGAACCGGCAAATGGGGAATGATAATGCACCATGCTTCACTGAAGAGGTCCCCCTGTCTCTCCTTCTTTTGCATTTTAATAAAATGTAGTAGACACAAATTGATCTGGGTAACTGTCCTCTGGAGCATTTAGAAGGACAGCCACTTCTTTCTGGAGAAATATATCTGACAGGTACTGTACTGGGTTACCAACAGAAGTTTTTCAGACATTCTTTTTTTTCCGATCTGCATTCAAACTGGAACAACAGCTGAACATGTGGAGGAAACTGCTATCAGCCCTTTTCTGCATACATAAGCTTACAGAGTCCCAAGATTAGCTATTGTTGCTGTTATTAACAAAGAAGAGAAAGCATTCCATCCCAACCAGAGAAAATTTTGTATGTCAGGACTCAAACTATTGAGCTCCCAATGACAGGACAAATGCTTTTCTTTTGGCCAATTTAAGTATAGCCTGTTTAATAGATTTTAATATTGGCATAAGCAGTAAAAAACCTTAGGAACACAATTTCTATGATTTTACACTTGGAAGAATTGAGCTTCTGAAAAGTTTAAAAAAGTTTACTTCATTTGCAATATTTCTAAGGTTGCATGTCACCTACGTAAGCCCTTTGGGACTAGAACAGACACAGATTATGTCTTTTAAATGGTATCTCAAGGTGTGGAATATACTAGGCAGCAAGTGAACAGTCAGTTCTCAAAGTTGATGTGTTGGAAGCAGGAAGAATGGGCAATGAATAGGTCAGGGCATTTCCAAATGGCAGATCTTGTTCCTGGTATGCAGTGCTTAGTCTTAACCAAAAGTCGTCCAAGGAAGGACAAATTGTGACCTGTGACAGGGTCATTTGCACCCAAGTGTCCTTGATGTGGATGTTGAGCTGAAAAAATTTATACTGGTTAGAATAAAAAGGTGTCAGAACACAGTGCATTGCAGCTTGCTCAATATTGGACTGTGTAGCCACAGACCAGTCAGAGTGCCCATGCTGACCCCTGTATACAACTGAAAGCTCCTACAATGGGCAGGTGAGCATAAGCATTGGACCATGGAACAATAGAAGAAAGTGACCTCGTGATGAATCATGTTTTCTTTTACATCATGTTGAAGGCTAGGTGCATGTGTGTTGTTTACCTTGGGAAGAGATACTCCCAGGATGTACTATGGGAAAAACACAAGCCAATGGAAGCATTGTGATTCTCTGGGCAATGTTCTACTGGGAAAACTTGGGTTCTTTGACATGTAACACCTACACATTGTCACAGACCAAGTACACCCCTTTATGGCAATGTTGTTCTGTAATGTCAGTGGCCTCTTTCTACAGGGAAATGCACCCTGACACACTGCAAAAATTGGTCAGGAATGGTTTGAGGAACATGGCAAAGAGATCAAGGTGTTAAACTGGTCTCCAAATTCCCCAGATCACAGTTTGATCGATCATCTGTGGGATGTGCTGGACAAACAAGTCTGATGCTAAAGTGCACTTTCCTGCAGCCTATCTTAGTTAATGTCACAATTTCCAAAAAAAAAAGTCACAAACTGTTCAGCTAATAAAAGGTGATGTGTGCTTATAGTATTATCACCTGTTGATGAGCTGGAAAAAGTGCTGCATTGACCAGGCTTATTAGCACTTTAGAACACTTGCTTTCTCCTATTCAGGTCTCTTCAGACACAATTCAATGGGCTGTGGAGACTCACCCTAATACTCTTATCCACATACATGACAAGATCACTATACTGGAAGCTGAGTTGGCCAATTTACAAGCTGAAAGCAATATCCTAAATCTAAAGCAGAGATTCTAGAAAACCACCCATGCTTCCAATTGTAGACTTATAAGAGGGACTCAAGAAAAAAGCTCTCATTGAGTTTGTTTCCTGTCTCCTACATTTACATTTAGATTTATGGCATTTAGCAGACGCTCTTATCCAGAGTGACTTACAAGAGTGCTTAGTCATTAATTTGGAATATCCAATGCTAAGGCTATATGTACTTTGAGCTATGATACTGCTAGAATTTAAGCCATTTACTACCTATTAAACATTATAAGTCCCAGTACCCAAGTATTCAGTAAATATTCACCCAAGTGAAGAACAAGACATAGAGAATACAATAACTGCTGTAAGTGCAGTAACAGCTTTGAGTTAGTGCTCATTCAAGTGCTCTCAAAAGAGGTGGGTCTTCAGTTGGCGTTTGAAGACAGCGAGCATCTCTGCTGTTCGGACACTCAGGGGGAGGTCATTCCACCACCTTGGTGCCAGGACAGAGAAAAGTCTGGATGCTTCCCTCCCATGTGTCCTGAATGACAGTGGGTTGGGGCGAGCTGTACTTGAGGCACGAAGGGCTCTGAGTATGCATCAGGCTTGGGAAGGTTGAAATACATTGGACAAGGGAATTTATTTGGGTTCAGTTCACCTTACACTCACAGAACTGCATTGTTAATGATAGACATCAGAGGAGAATGATCAGACTAGTTTGAGCTGACAGGAAGACTATAGTAACTCAAATAAAACCTCTTTACAGCTGTGCTACAATGAAATGCATCAAACTTTGAGGGGGTGGGTTACAAGTGCAGAAGATCACATCAGGATCTGCTAATGTCCACCAAGAACAGGAATGTACAGTAGGCTACAGTGGGCATAGACTCAAGTTATGTTGGGTTTTTCTGTTGAGTATCAACTCAAAAACAATCAGTGGCCTATTTATGATACACTGCAGCCATTCAGTAGAAACCATCTGTCCATGTTTACTGAGGAGTGAGAGCATCATCATGATATGGAGTAAGTACTTCCGACTTCTAACTACCCAGCTGCTCCAATTCCAATTGTAACTATAAAGTAAATTGGGTAAGAAATTAATTGCTGAGTGTCAAACAGTAGAACTGTTTGCCAAAATCAATAAGACAAAATGAATATACTGTTGGTTTACATAAGCAAATGTAAAATCCATTAAAGGGACCTAGACACCCACGCACACTCTTTCTTCCATATCTAAATTGACACATCTACAGTTTCCTTGATGTTCTTATAAAATCCCCTTGCATATACTTTATCTAGCAATCTCTGCACTCCTCTCTCCATCCCACACAACCTCTGTGTAAAATTATAATGCAGGGTGTTAAATGTGGGGGTAGTGATTATTGGTATTGGAAGCAGAGTTTATAAGATCATCTGAAGGTGATTAGAGGGAGGAATATTTAAAGGTATCACCCTTAGAAATTGCACCATAGAAGACACAGTTTCCAGAGAAACATGTATAATTCAATACTTTTACTTATGTTATTATTATTATTAATATTGTTGCCACTGTTGATACATTCTTTAATACATGTATGGTGTTTTGGGAAAATCTACTGGATTCAGCTACAGGTAAAAAAAATCCAGAAAAACCGTTTTGACAAAAATAATTATGTTTTTTTTTTTTTTTTAGTAGATACATCAAACATATACAGTATAATTATTAAAATTATATCATTTAGTTTCCGAGTGCAGTGAGTGCTACTTTCACGTCATTATATTTTGGCTACATGTTATGCATCTGGTTTGTTTTGCCACAGAAGGTTGTTTTGGTTCTAGTCCTTTCTCCACCTCTTCCCTGTCATTGGTTTGTTATCACATTGTGTTCACCTGTTTTGTATTGCCCTTAACTAGTTTGTCTATTTGTACCATTCTTGTTTCTCTGGATTTTTTTGCAAAGTTTTTCGTATCTTGTGTTCTCTAGTTCCAACAGTCAACCAGTGTTACTGTTTACATCTATGGATTTTCTTAGCTTTGAACTTCTTGTCTCTGATCTAACACCCATTTACATCTGCCCTTAATAAATAACCTGCTACATCAGCCATCTAAAGCCTCACTGACCTTCAATAGTCTGTCTACAATCCTCTTATCAATAAGAAAGCCCAGACAGCAGTTATATAACTTGCCACATTTGACTTCATGTCATGTGCTTTGTTAGTTTTGCCATGAGAACTTACTTTGGTTCTAGTCCTTTCTCCACCTCTGCCACTGGTTTATCATCACATTGTGTTCACCTGTTTCTCTGGATTATTTAATGTATTTAAATGTATCTTGCTGATTTTTTCTGTACCTTGTGCTCTTGTTCCAACCCTCACCTGTGTTATTGTTTACAATTATGGATTTTCTTAGCTAGGTACTTCTTGTCTGTACTCTAACCCCCATTTGCATTTCATAATTGCCCTTAATAAAGAACCTGCTACGTTTACACACTTACTTCCTGCCTGTCATCATATATAGTAGAAAATCTGACCATCTGAAGGTTTTCCCAGGTCACAACTTATATAAGATATCTAAAGCCTCGCTGACCTTCCATCATCTGTCCACAATCCTCTAACCAGAAAGAAAGCCCACACAGCAGTTATATAACTTGCCACATTTCTTTAAGTCTTGTTATCTGCGGCTTGTGATTCACCCAGATTGTTCCTGTATAAAGCAATAAAATGAATTAGCACACACTCTGGAGAGCTTTGATAATTCATGACCCTGGACAGTCCTTTTTTTTGTCGTACTACTGAAAACACTACATATGCATGCCCTTTTCTTCTCCATCTCAGTCTTGTCTACATTTCTTCACCTGCTGCTACACAGATATGCCCTGTTTTCCTTCTTGGTTTCCCTGGTGGTTTAGGTGTCTGTTGTTTGAGGATTATCACGAAGACTTATTTTAAGAGCAGTTTCTCTGTTTACTTATTTTCTTCATGCATATCAGTAGTATAGCAGTGGAGAAAGATAAAACAGAATTAAACATAAGTGTGTGTGTTTGTATTCATGGATGTCTTTTGAGGAAAGTGTATGTGTGTGTGCATGCAGGTGAATGTGTGTGGATTTGTATGCTTGTCACTATGCCACTTCCAGCACATCTGGCATAATAAACATTCACAATGGCAAATTCAGAGCCAATTCAGTTAGATATTGTCAGGCAACATTCTTTCTCCATCTCTATTTTCCTCTTGATTCCTCACTCTCTTTTTGCCCTAGCTTCTTCAAAACTGTGAAGATGGAAAGTAAAGGAAATTCTTATAATATGCATACAGTGCCTTGCATAAGTATTTACTCAGCTTGAACTTTACCACATATCGTAGTATTACAATCTGGAACTGAAATTGACTTACCTAATAAATGTAAATTATTTGCATAACATAATGCTACCACCACCATGCTTCATTGTTGTGTTCTGAGGGTAATGAGCCAAAATGTTATACTTTATGCCAAAAAGTAACTTTTTTTTTTTTTTTAACAGACCAGAGATGCCAATGTTCCTCTCTAATATATAACCATATACAAAAATGAATATGCTATAATAAAGATAGAGGTAAAATATATGCTGAAGTGGTGGCCTTTCAAACATACTTTAAATGTCACTCTGACGGCCCAAACGCCAAGGTAATATGTCCCATTTACATTTTGGCCTTTGGTGTAAATTATATATGGACAATCCTTTGAGAATCAAAACAAGACAATGAACAGTGACTTGATTATTGATTTGCTCATACAAGCTTTCTTTGGGTGAGGTGATGTCTTTTTGTCTCAGGATCATACTTAAACAGCTGTGATTCATGCCCTGTGATCACTGCTGAAAGATTGCCACTAATTGCATTTACTCAAGCATTATAATTCTTAGCTACTTGCACAGTATTTCCATTTTATGCTACTTCCACTCCATACATTTCAGAGGGAGATACTGTAGTTTTAGTTAATAGATAATATTAAGATGAGGATTTTACAGAAAGGCTTAGTGGCTTCTGATATCGTACAAAAAACAGTGTGTAGTCAGGTCACAGCAACACCAAATAGTGATTATTCCGATTAAACTTCTCAAATGGTTTCCTTTCAATAAATGTTCAAATCATCCAATATCTTACCAAAAATCAAGGATAATTGAAAAAGTTCCACTCCCATTAATCATCTCACGGCCCCTCAGAGTTATCTGGTGTCCCTGTATATAAAAGTGTATATAAAGCAGTTCACACTAGATCCACCTTCAGTAACATGCTGCTTACACACTGATGCTTTAGTGTTAATCATCTAATGAAGTCATATATAATAATATCAATCAGAGGGACTAGCACTTTTACTATTTAACTACATTTTGCTGCTAATTCTTATGTACTTTTACTTAAGAAGAGTTTTCATGCACTTATGCTTGTTACAGAGTATATTTATGATATACTATAGAGTATATTTAATCTATATTTCCTTTTCCATGTAGGATCTGAATAGTATTTCCAACAGAAGTCTGCATCGGGATCCCCTTCTATGAACTAAAAACAGGAATCTGATTCTACAAAACCAAAACTGACTGAATGGAGA